>OU612043.1:219390202-219990202 GCA_914767935.1 Coremacera marginata
GATAGAGATAAAGATAGAGATAGAGATAGAGATAGAGAGAGAGATAGAGATAGAGATAGAGAGAGAGATAGAGATAGAGATAGAGATAGAGATAGAGATAGAGATAGAGATAGAGATAGAGATAGAGATAGAGATAGAGATAGAGATAGAGATAGAGATAGAGATAGAGATAGAGATAGAGATAGAGATAGAGATAGAGATAGAGATAGAGATAGAGATAGACATAGAGATAGAGATAGAGATAGAGATAGAGATAGAGATAGAGATAGAGATAGAGATAGAGATAGAGATAGAGATAGAGATAGAGATAGAGATAGAGATAGAGATAGAGATATGCCCAACTAGTTTGTGTTTGCTCTGGATGGCTTGAAAATTAAAGAAAAAAAAAAGACATTTCAGTTATTAATTCTGTATGTAGTTGAAATATTTTATTTTTATTCTTTATTTTCTTTTAATTTATTAATAATTTTGTACATGTCCAAGTTTGATTTATTACAAAAAATTTAATTTGAATTCTAAATAGTAAAAAACTAATTTTAAAGTTAAAATTGTTAACTTCAAATTGTAAAAAGTTGAATTCCACATGAATAATGTGAAATGTGAGCTTAGAATCCTGTATTGGTTTTGAACTATTTTTTTTTTTTTCTAAGATGCTGAAAAATTTTTCACATTTTTTATTATTCGCAAAAATATAAGAGTGTTACAAGTTTGGTTTTAAATATCATACTTCTATTGGTATAAGCTGCAATAAAACTATTTACTTGTGCTCACAGGTCGTATCGCCATATGGACATACTTAAGGGAATAAAAGAAATCACGCCAAGTATACCAAATGATACCCTGGCGATGTATATTGCTCCCATGTCCACTACGCAAATACCTACCATTCAAATTGCTATAAGTTTAAATCATTAAAATATTGCTTTACCAGTATTGTAAGAGATCAGCTCACCTATGGTAGCAATCCTTATACCACCAAGCACCTGTATGCAGGATAGCGCAGTTAACATTTGTTGTCATATCATTGTCCCTATCATGAGTTGAAAATTTACCGCCATCATGAAGCCGCAAGCTATCTCCTGCGTCTCCGGACTATTTTCCCAGATCTTTCAGGATATACGAATCACTAGCGTTGCCAATAGCAAAATTACTGTAATTAGCCGAGCGTGTGTTGTTTTCAAAATCTTCCATTTGTATCCAGAGCTCATATGGTGTAGAATTTGTTAAAGCATGTATCTTATCCAGGCCGAGGAAAAATTCACCCTCCAAATTACCGAAACCCTGCTGATATTCGGTCCAATTGCGATAAAAATCGACGGTGCCATCCATACGTCGTTGTATTACTGTCCAAAGAGCATCTTTTTTATTGGGATCTTCCATCCGATAAGCAGAGAATGGCTCCATTTCTGAATTTGGTATGCTTATTATATGAACGCCACTTTTAAGTTCACTTTGTTTTAATGCATCATTACTGGGTAATTCCTTGGTAATATCTTGTTGATTCGTGCTAAGATTAAAAATAATTAGATTCGAATGATATAAGCTGATCCTTTTTTATAACTTTACTGCTTACTTCGTATTTAATGCGTCCAATTTTAGGAGCACCGCCTTATACCCATTTACTAAATAATCAAAATTTTTTCCGATTCTTTTAAGAGTATCATCGTTGCAAATAAATGAGCACGTCTGTTGTTTTTTTCAAAGATTTAAATTTTTGTAATATTAAGTGGTTAATGACCATAATTTTATGCTAGATGATTACCGATTTATTCTCTTCACTCGTTTCAAGTGGATATCCTTGCTGTAATACCGATAATATCGCTAAGATTGAAAGTAACATCTTTACGGCTGAGTTGTTTGGCATCTGCTAGATGATTGCTTCAAGAATCATTCACTTTTATAGCCATTCTCTTCATTGTATCTATCGCAATTTATTAATTCCCTTATGTATCTATCTATCTTCAATATTAATAAAACTAATTTTCTGTTTGTTTGTTTGCTTGTTTGAGTGCAATTTTCACTCAAATTGCGGACATATAACTATTTCTTTCCTTCTCAAACAAGTGTTAGCACACTTGTTTTGGCCACGCTCTCTTCGCCTTCTTTAAATTGGTTAATATAACTAGCTTAACCATATGTGAAACAAATAATAAGAAAAATACTCTCATGTTTATTTAAATACACACACACCATACAATGGAGTGTTTTGTGAAATATGTGTATGCAAAGGTAAAAAACTTAAAATGGGAAGAAAGCTTTCGAATAGGAACAACATTTTTTTAAGACAAGAAAATCGAATGGGTTTTAAGAAAATTGTTTAAGCTTTCCAGGTGTATATTCAATTTTCTGAAGATTAACAAAAAAAAAAAAGGCCGTGGTACGTCTATCTGATGATTTAACTTGCATGGCTCATCTGAACCAAAATTTAAAAAAAGATTTTTATAAAATACGTGTTGTGATATAGCATGAACCACTTTGAGCAAAAAATATTGGAAAATAAAAACGTTATTTGTTTTATAATGTTGTTTAATATTAATGAACAATTTTGCATCTGATCAATATATATTTACAATTTGTCGTCAGCTCAAAAAATTAAATAAAAACATGTGCTGTATTCCATTTCTCGATCATTTTGGTGACACTCGGAAAGAAAAGAATGTTTCTTCCTTATTTCTATGGGTACAAATACAAGTAAAAGTGGAAAAAAAATCGATTTTTTTCTTCTAACCCCCGTTAAACTTTCAGTTCAACTCAGCCCCTTTAACTTTATTTCAACGAGGCGAAAATTTAAAAAGAACATTTTTTTGGATACCCTTATGAAGAATCTCCTTTTGCTTTTGTAGCAAAACAAAACAACTTCTCTCGATATAAGACAATTCTCCAGCATTTGTTTTATAAATATAGATTTTCAATAAGCTTCTTTTTGTGTAATCGTTGTATTTTTACGATTTTTAGTTTTAAAGATATATCATCGTCAAATCAGCCTCTTTTAAATTTTTTTCTAAATTGCATTTGACAAAACGGCTTCTCTCAAACAGCTTAAAAAGTTTCAGGAATACAATGGAAAAAGTCATTATTCCTTTTTGACAAAAGAACCTATCTCGATTTAACGCTAGCTCATTTGCTACAAATTCCATTCCACAAAACAACTTCTATGGAATGAAGTTCTTTTGTCAAAAGCAAAATCGACTTTTTTTTAACACATCAATTTAGCAAAAAGTGGCAGCCGTGGCGTAGTGGGTAGAGTGTTTGGCTCATACGCCAAAGAACCCAGGTTCGAATCCTCCACCTGACACAGAAAAATTTTTTCAATTGAATTCATTTTTCTGCTCGGCCGTCACCTCTCTGCAGACAATGGCAAACCTCAGAGAGCAAAAACTGCCATGAAAAGCTTTTTGAGAACATAAGCCGTTCGGAGTCGGCGTAAAGCTGGCAGGTCCAGTTCTCCATCATTTATGTTCAAACATTTCACAACACACACAACACAGTCATTTCAAGCGCTGAAATTGCCATTTCGTTTTTTTATAATTTAGCAAAACAACTTGTCTTGACATAAGCGACCGAGGTTTAATTTTTATTCACTCAAAACCATTTTGATAAAAGAATGTCTGTGATATAAGCTGATATTTTTTTCAAAAATTCATTTGAGAAAACAACCTGTTTATTAATTTAACTATTTTATAAAAAAAACATTGACTTAAGATAAAAAAACAGTTATAGGGAAATGTTTGCTTGATATTTGTGCATAATATCAAACCATAACATTTCTATAAATTCTTTAAAGAGGTTGTTTTGTCAAATGCCACACAGATATTTAAAGGATGTTTTTTTTAGAGGTATAGAATTTCCTAAAGCTGCGTTCGATAGCCCGAGAAGGGATTGCCTTTACGCAACAGTGTCTGAGTTCGGTATACCTGCAAAGTTGTTTAGAATTTGCAGAATGACGTTGAACAACACATGCAGCTCCGTAAAGGCAGGAAATTACCTCTACGAATCCTTCAATACTGAAAGAGGTTTCAGATAAGGCGATCCACTGTCTTACGATCTCTCCAACATAACCATGGAGGGGATCGTACGAAAGGCCGGTGTGCATCGTAATGGCACCATTTTCTATAAAGGTGTTCTGCTCCTTGCGTACGCTGATGATATTGATATTGTCGGCAGAACCAAGATAGATGTTACCGCTGCTTTCGCCGCTATCGAAAAGGAATCAGCCAAAGTGGGTTTAACGATAAATGAGGGTAAAACAAAGTATATGCTGTCTACAAACAAGGGAGCGGCGTCTAGACTCCCACGTTTCATCCGGTAGCTATAACTTTAAAGTAATCGTGGAGTTCGTATACCTTGGCACCGCCATTAATAACAGCAACGATGTCAGATGCGGCTTATGATGTGGTCTTCAACACCGATGGGTTCAAGATGGGTTGCGGAGTCGAAGCAGTTATAAAAAAGCATACCAGACTTTGACAGTGATTTCCAGGCAGAACTTTTAGCGATAAGGGAAGCTTCTCGGCTTATAGGCAACTAAGACCGTTATAGAGCATTAGCTGCAGCAAAGTCCAACTCCAAGCTGATAAGGCAGTATAAAAAGGAACTAGCTAGACCTATTATTACAATTACAATTTGGGTTACTGAGCACAAGAACATTTGTGGTAATAAAAAATGGTTGATGTTTCAATAGCGGAACCAGTCTTAGTTTAATTGAACACGATGGCATAGCTAATCGTAGATGGAGAAGTTTGATACCCTGTTAAACAGTAAAAAAAATGTGTCCCTTTAAAACCTGGAGAAAACCCGCGATTTGCTAGCAAGTTCCATATGCTAGAATTACAGGATTAAGAGGTTGTGGCATCATAATGGCTTAATGTTGGTAAATGTATACTACAGTATCACCACAAAAACCAACCGAAAAAATATATTATTGCAACAACAATTTTCCCATAAGCCAACGCTGTATAACCTTCAAAAGTTTTGACTTTTAACCAGTACAAAGACGTGAAGAAAACAAATTCTTAAATAAACATATTTTTATGCAATAACAAAATTCCACAACATCTGTTTCGGAATATTGTTATTCGATTGTGTTTTCACTTATTATCTTAAAATTATCAAAATTGGGGAAAAAAACTTACTGCTTGTTTTTTAACAGCAACAAAATATAATAACTACAAGGTTACTTACAAGGTGTGAAAGGTATAGATCATAAGTGAAATAATTCGAAACAGATGTTGGGGATTTGTATTATTGCTTAGAATGATGTACATTTGGGTTTTTTCAAGAATAACAAAAAAAAATAACTTTCACGCAGTAAAGAGATGGAGTTTAGAGGTACAGGGGCGCAACCAGAATTTTTTTTAGGGGCGGATTTTAGGGGCGCTTCAAGTTGATTTGATCACAATCGGTTTGAGTCAGAAAGAGTTTATGCCGTGTGTTTATACGCAAGCAGCAAGCGGTTTCACTGAAAACGGTAATCAAAGCGTTTTGAAAATTTTAACATTTTTTTTTCTTAAATAACAGTAGAAAACATTAATAATTGCAAATAATTCTTTCTTTAATAATCAATTCTATTAAAATAAGAAGAATTTTGCATATAAAACAGCCAAAGCATATGATTTCCCAAACGTTTTAAAAGAACAGCCTGTTTATGCGCAATTTAAACCGTCTTGAAAAATAAGAACCGAATTGAAATGAGGTTTATTCAATCGGCCTGAAATTTTCGAAATGGTTTAAAATTCAATTCATGCAAGGGTATTAACCAAAACAATATGAGTCGAACCGACTTAAAGCGTCGGATAAACAAAATATATGTAGATAATCTCCCTGGCCCAGCATCATAACGGTCAAAACGAAATTTCTACCATTGAGCGGAGATTCGATGTAACGTTAAAAGCAAGAGTTCAAAATTAGGTCTGTTTCCGTACACATTGTCGAGTAAAAGTCGAGTAAAAGTCAATGTGAGAGAGCAAAATTGAATTTGAGAACAGTGTCAAAAGCATGATACCACGATACGATGAGACAAGGTAGTGTTAGTAGTTAAAATTCACTCTTGTGGTGGGTACCGCACCTGTCAAAACCAGGTTTTTACGAATAAAAGCAAAGCAAAAAACTTGATTTGCAAATTATAATATTGCATGTGTTTGACAGCTGCGGTACCCGCCGCTTCGAGACGACACTACCTTGTTAAATATACCTCGCATGATACAAGAATATAGGCAGAAGTGACAGTTCCTTGGCATACCATAAGTTGTCAAAAAAAAAAAAAAAATGCCAAAAAAGAGAGCGTTCATTATTAGCTGTGTTGAATTCACATTGGCTGCATTCAGCGAAAAATTTGCTAAGTAGCTGTTGCACGACTTTTGGACTGAATGGTATGTAGCATAAAGCAGGGTTGGCATTATTGACGATTTATCGTCATTTCGACTTTTTTTGGCTGCAATTATGACCTGATGGTTTTCTTTAAATTTTTTGTCAAAAATTGCGTTTTTTGGTTAAATCGCTTTTCCTTTATTATTTAAAATTTGAGATTTAAATTCAGATTCAAATTTGATTTGTGTGCATGGAGCAGCTATATTTGGGTGTTGAGGTAAAATTTAAGTAAAAGCAATTATCAAATGCGATAAGTCCAATAGAGATACTGACATTTAAAAATACTTGCCGATTTGCTCAAACTATTTCCTAATCTGGTTTTAGAAAACGAAGTCTTGATTCTGAAGTTTTAAATTTAGAGTTTGCTTATCTTTTCAGTGATTCAGAAGAATAAGTAGCAACTGAATATTACTGGAAAACAGTTTATTCAATCACAGACTAATATAGACAGACATTGCTTGCACTTGTCACTTTCCAATTTGCAGAAGCTCGGTAACTTGACGATTGAGACCAAAGCAGCGGACTGCAAAGCAGCGAAAAACTGCGAGGTTATGTTGCTAGAGTTTGTTGATAGAGTGCAACAAATTGTTGATAGAGCAAAAACTATCAATACTCTCAGCAATGTTGACGAGAAGCCTCTTTTCTTTAGAATTCTGAGCTGACGGCTGCCTTGCTTGTTTATTTTTTTTTTGGCTGGTTTTTGTTGTCGGCTTGGTTTTTTTATGCTGTTGTTTGTTTGCCATTTTTTTGGGTGTATTTTGTCGATCGTCAAAAATAATATTTTAGTGATTTTGTCTATTTTGAAGATTGAAGTTATAGAAAAATCGCTGTAACTTCTTTATATCTGAATAGATTCAAGTGCACCCAAGGACAAAATGTTGGCAAATTTTACCATCTTTAAAATGAATAAATTTTTAACTTTTGAATTTTTTTTTTTACTAAATTTATTCATTTATTTCTATTTCTATGTTCTAGTTTCTATGTTCAAACTATGCTAACTAAACTAATTAATCTATCTAATATATTAAATTTCTTTTTATGTTATAACTATGCTAACTAAACTAAGAAATCTATGACAGAAAAAGGCACTTTAAGGATTTTTGGAAAAAAATCAAGTTGCCACAGCTATAACTATTTTATCCGATTTTCGGTTTTTTTGATTTTTTGCACAAAATAGCGCAAAACTGTCCTTAGTGCATTTCTTGTTTGCATTTTTCAAAAAATTTTTTTATATTTAACTGTCGAAAAAGAAAACCAAATGAATTGTCAATTATAAAATGTAGTGTTTTCAATTGAAATACAAATCCAAAATTTTAATATAAAAATGACTCTCGTATATATAAAATCACAGTAGAAAAAGAAAAAAATTAATTGTTAAAATTTAAAATTCACTCACTGTATACAAACTCACTATATAAATTAACTGTTGAAAAAGAAAGAAATGAATAGTCAATATATTAAATTGAATTTTTCCATATGAAATAGAAATGAAAAAATTTTAATAAAAAAAAAAATTACTGCCAACTCACTGTAAAAAAGGCAAAATAAATTGTAATAAATAAATAAATTGGAATTAAAAAATTTTTAATATAAAAATAAGAAAGCCGTCATATATATAAGCTTAGTACCTGTCGAACAGGGGGAAAAAAATCAATTGTACGAAAAATTTCATTTCACCATTTGAAAAAGGAATTAAAAAATTTTTAGTATAAAAAATAATGTCATATTTATAAAGTAACAGTCAAAAAAAAAAAAAAAAAAGAAATAATCGTCAAAAAGTGTAATTTTTCCATTTGAATAAAATAAAACTTTATAAACAGAAATTCAATCTTTACTTCTGTTTTTGCAATAATGTTTTAGAATGGAAGAATGTCTTGTACTGTTGGCATGTGAGGCAACAAAGTAAGTATGTACAGTAGAGTAGTCACATGGCAGAGGTCAGCTGTGAAATTTTCTGGAAAAAATATTGGTAATTAAAGGTGCCTCAAGCCACCACTATACTGGAAATCTGACTTATATAGGAAAATAATGCAGTTTTCCCAAAAAAATTCCAATAACATTTTCATAAGTTCAAATTTACAGAAAAACTGGTACGCACTTCTTTTTTAACTTAATTTTTCTTTGAAATGAGTCATCAAACATGAAAGTCGGATTTAAATTATCAGAGTTATGATTTTACGATCTCAACATATGATGTGTACAGCAATAACAATAAAATGTAGTTGGTCTAGCTGCCGATGTCCTGGATGGCAACTAGACCAATTGAATTTATTAGATACTCTTATTAGTATGTAAAAAAAATATATGTATGTAGAATGAAAATAGTTTTAACATAAAACAATTAAATTTCATTTGATTATTAGAAAAATCCAATTTTTTTTCTTGTTCTATTAAAAAAATCTCAAAAATCAAAATTTAAAAAAAAATTGAGTGGAATGTCATGAAAATATTTTTGAAAACTATACCTAATATAGATACAAAAAATGGTGCGATTACGTTTAATAATTTGGTCGCTACGAAAGTTTTTGCTAGAAGTACGCCTTTTTGGAAATTTCGAGTTTGAATATTTTTATGAAAAAAATTCCCAAAAATCCAAAAATAAAAATTTTTAAAAATGCAAACAAATTTTTAGAAATGCACAAAGGACAGTTGTGAGCTATTTTGTGCAAAAAATCAAAAAAACCGAAAATCGGATAAAATACTTGATATTTTTCCAAAAATCCTTAAAGTGCCCTTTTCTGGCATAGATTTCTTAGTTTAGTTAGCTTAGTTGTAACATAAAAAAAATGTAATATATTAGATAGATTTATTAGTTTAGTTAGCATAGTTTGAACATAGAAACTAGAACATAGAAATAGAAATAAATGAATAAATTCAATTTAAAGATGGTAAAATTTGCCAACATTTTGTCCTTGGGTGCACTTGAATCTTTTCAGAAATAAGGAAGTTACAGCGTTTTTTCTATAACTTCAATCTTCAAAATATACAAAATCGCAAAAATATTATTTTTGACGATCGACAAAATCCACCCAAAAAAATGGCAAACAAGCAAGGCAGCCGTCAGTTCAGAATTCTAAAGCAAAGAGTCTACAAAAGGCTTCTCGTCAACATTGCTGAGAGTATTGATAGTTTGTGCTCTATCAACAATTTGTTGCACTCTATCAACAAACTCTAGCAACATAACCTCGCAGTTTTTCGCTGCTTTGCAGTCCGCTGCTTTGGTCTCAATCGTCAAGTTACCGAGCTTCTGCAAATTGGAAAGTGACAAGTGGACTTTCAGTCACTGTGCTTTTACGTCATATACTGTTTGGGCATGCATGCCTTTTATGTATGTCCATACTTTCAGGCTGAACATTTTCAGGACATTTTATGTTGGAAAAGCACTGTAATAATGCCAAAAAATAACTACAGTTTGAGCGATATTAGGTGCGGAGCAGCATGTTTGCCCTTTATGTATTACAATATGAATTAATATTGTATCTTTATTTTTTTGAACAACATACATTGTTAAAAACTTGTTTCAATTACATGATTTCTTTTATTAATACCAGCAGGGTGTGTATGCAGTTTTCTTTAAGAGCGGATTTCTTATAAAAGGTCCAAGAGGTTCTTTAAGTGGGTGTTTCGTATAAAACCCAGAACTGCTCTTAACCGGGATTTTCATATAAGACTTTCCCGGATAAAATATTTGCATTTTAAGCATTTTGTTTGGCTCTTATATCCAAAAATGAATGTAATTGAAAGAATAAACGTGTACACATTTTTATATTGACACATTTTTTTTTGCATGTTTATTAATGAGATTGATAGCATAAAAATTTTAAATTTTGGTTACGAATTCTGGCTTATGAATTTGAAAAAGGGCATTGTGCTAAACTTTTCAAACCAAACTCGACAAATAGAAGCGATGCACTTAAATTTGTTTTGCTTTTCATTAGAATTGAGCATTTCAAATGTTCATACAAATAGAAATTTGCTATAACTATTTTAGACTTATCTTTGGTTTCTCAAAAACTTAGACAATAGTTTTCCCTACCCAAGTATGTATTGAATAAGTTTTTTGTTAAATTATACAAGTTTCCTGGGCTTTATACAAAATTTTCTAACTAAGCTGACTAAGATAGAAATACTTTGTTTTTTGTTCGTTTAGAGTAGCACTTAAAACTGACCTTGTTATTAATATAATACGACTATAACAACATGTTAATCGCTCAATTCAAACTCATTTAAAATTAAATAAATATCCGTAAAAAAAAATCACCTTCCTAAGTTAAATCCATTAAATGTTAAACGTAAAAACTCAAAACGTTGACCAATAAATTTTCATTAAGCATTTCTCTCTTGGTGTAATTTATTCTTATATTTTTTTCATTTTCAATTTTAATTTGTGAGCAAATGAGTTTTGGTTGAAGTCGATGTTGTCTACCCACAACATTGTATTAAAGTTGCATATGACAGATTTTGCTGATTTTCATACCATATGCAGAATGCACCAGCTACAACGTGTACGATGGTTAGTTGTGCATCAGCGTCACTGTTGAGAGGGATGCAATTTGATCTCTTAATGCAAATTTTAAAAGCTTAACACTTTTTCCCATGACATGGATGTAGTTGCGTTTTTCAGCATAATAAAATATTCATAACTTATAATTAGGCAGCGATTCCCGTGTGGAAAGTGGTTTTACCGTAATATTGCAGAAAAGTTGTAGTAAATAAAAAAAAAATAAAAATATATGTTTGCAAAAATGTTGTGAAAATTCTGTAGTAAAAACATTGCAGCAATGTTGTATGTAAAGAGTTTAATTTTTCATTACTCAGCTCAGACATACACATGTAAGCGATGTGGATATTTGAGTTTATGATGTATTTGCTGTCAAGAACAATTTATAAATAATTCAACAAGACACTAATGATTATGCAGGACTAGGGCTGACAAGCTGTCGTAAATATACTACCTTTTGAAACCTTGCTCCTTTTTTTTTAATGAAATTCTATGCTGTAATGAGAGGAACTAAGATCATATTTTTATTGATCTAATTGACGGCTCGTTTGTTCAAACTGTTTCTCAAACTCATGATTTTTACTAAGGTTGATTCGCTATCAAAGCATTTCACTCTTTATTTAAGTTCCCCGAAAATCTACTCCCATTTCACTGGCCACCATTTGCAACTCTGCATTGCATTAAATTTACTCCAATTTGTTTATTGACTGCAATCTTTCAATGCTAATTGATTTGTGTGCGTAGTTGTTGAGTTGAATTCCATTGAATTGAGTTGAGTTGGCAGCACTGCTATGTCGCACGTATTAAAACTTTAATTATCGCATATTAAAACTTCGCGTGTGTTTGTGTTGGTTAATGTATTAACCGTTATAATACTGTTGATATGTTCATATTTCAGTTATATTTCGTTTTAATATCTGCGTGTGTCTGCTTTTGTGTATCTGTGTGTGGCCAGATTGATTGACGCTTAATTAATTCATTTCCATTTTAACAGTTTTTCGTTTACTACGCAAAACTGCAATTAAAACGAAAACCGTTATTAATTATATTTTTAAAAAGTAATTAACTTAAAACAAGATTTTGTTTATTGTTGCACAAAAAACAAACAAAAAAGGAAAAATGTTAAAGCAACAAAAACATAATAAATAATATTATTGATTAAAATTGCAATTTAAATCAGCGAAAATAAAGGGACGCTATTATAAACATGTACACGGCAGCTATTGGATAGGTCAGGTTAGGCATACAAAGACGAATTCATCACATAAAAATATTTAAAAAGGTTAAAATAATCACTGATTTTCGCACTCTTTTTAAAAAAATTTCTTTTAATTGGCTTCCATAAAAAAAGCGTGATTTAAGATGAAAAAGCTTTAATGGTGCCCAAATTATCTTTTTATGTTAGCCCGATTAAAGGTGTAGAAAAAGTCCACGATGGACTGACGCGGACGTTTTTACAATATTTTTATAGGTCATTTTTTAAAAGAATACTAAATAAAAATAATAATTCTAATCTTGATTGACGCCCCCTTAGTAAAAAAAATGAAATTTTTGTTTGAAAAAGTATTTAATTGAACAAAAACATTTCTTTTTGTGATATCATTTCTTCGTAATAATAAAATCTCTGAGGAACCAAGAAAAAAATTGGCGAGATTATTCAAAAACTAATCGGCCGATGACATTTTTTGTGAACCTTATGCATCTTATTTTTTAAGGATTGACATCGAGTTCTCACACCCCCGTCCCCACTCCCCCTATTACCACAAAATTATAAGCGTTGTTTTAAATTTTGACTTTAGCGAGCCACCATTTTTTCATAAATCAAAAATTTTGAAAAACTCGATGTCAATCTGAATCTTAAGTGTGTACATGAAGAGGATTTTTTTAAGATTTTCCAAAAGATAGCTTTTTCTTGGTACCTGTGAGACTTATTATTACGAAGAAATGACGTCACAAATAATTTTTTTTTTTATAAATGAAATACTTCTTGAAAATATACAAAAAATTTCAACTCAATATTTTTCATCGTTATTTCGTAGCCCTCTCATACAACACACCTACATTTTTTGCAAAAGTGGACGTAAGTCCACTTAAAGACTTAGGTGGCCATAACAACCCGTGCTTGACTTTCGGCCGACCTCATCAGGTCTCGTCAGGCGCCTCTGCTTTGCGCGCGCCTCTCCAATCGGATACACCAAATGTGGTTAGGGCTTTCTCGGCCTGGTCTATCCATCGGAGGCATGGTCTCCCTCGTCGTCGCTGACCAGCAACCCTCGCCTCGAGCACCTTTTTCACTGGAGCTTCGTCGTCCATACGATGGACATGACCCAGCCAGCGTAGTCGCTGCACAGTTATACGCCGAACTACGTCAATGTCTTCGTAGAGCTCATACAGCTCGAGGTTCATTCGGATGCGATTGCCATCGCCGACTCGAACAGGACAGAATATTTTGCAAAGAACTTTTCTCTCGAACACCCCCAGAGCGGCTGCTTCAGTTTGTGAAACTACCCATGCCTCAGCGCCATAAAGCAGCACAGGTAGAACGAGCGTCTTGTAGAGTGTTAGTTTTCTCGATCGAGAGAGGGCTCTGGAACTTAGTTGCTTACTACGGGCTTATAGGAGCCCGTAGTAGCACCTATTAGCAATTATTGTTCTTCGCTTTATCTCCAGGCTGACTTCGTTGTTGTTATTAATGGCGATGCCAAGGTATACAAACTCCTTGACTACTTCAAAATTATAGCTGCCGAATGAAACGTGGGAGTCTAGACGCCGCGCTCCTTTTCACTTTGGCTGATTCCTTTTCGATAGCGGTGAAAGCAGCGGTAACATCTCTCTTGGTTCTGCCGATAATATCAATGTCATCAGCGTATGCAAGGACCTGGATACCTTTGTAGAAAATGGTGCCATTACGATACATACCGGTCTTTCGTACGATCCCCTCCATGATGATGTTGAAGAGATCGCAAGACAGTGGATCGCCTTGTCTGAAAGCTTCGACCTATGATATCTTCGAAATAAAAAGCTTACTTTCACCAAATAGATATGCATCAAAAACTAGAAGAACTTTAAGCTGCTTCATATCATTTGTACTACGTGCACGTATTTCGAAGTAATTTACTCGTAACATTGACGAAACAAATAGAATATAAACAGCTTAGTGGATCACAGCGATCACGCAAGACTGCAGATGAGCTGGCATAGCGGCCAACAAAATAGTCTACCTAGTCAGCTGTGTGATTACTACTCTATTCATGGGTATTGTTGCTGTTGTTGCTTGTTTTCTTCAGAAAACAACACAGACCTTGAGCTCGAAAAATGTAACTCCTCTCTCATAGGCTGCCTCTAAGCCTATAAATAATTTCAATAAATCTGTATGAAAAGCATTGTCGAAGTCAAATTTTCTTTTGAGAAACTTTTTGAACTTTGTAAAGTTTTATTATTCGAAGTTTTATAAAGGAGAGAATTTCAAAGCTGGCATAACTGTTCTAACCAAAGCTGTTCTAACCGAACCGAACTGCTCTAACCAAAATATGAAATAAACTCAGAGTTCGTATAGTGGCAGTCAGTCGCTTTAAGCTGCCTGCACGGCTGGCACTATCCGTACATTAAGCTTATTTCATTTGATTGTATTTAAGCTTTTCTTCTTGGTTCGGCTCGGCACAGTAACCAGCCGGCACTATAAACGCGCCCTAACACACAAACTTCTATTTCGCTATTAAGAAGCTGATTAACGGAAGCTGTTACTTTTATTGGTAGTCGTTATGAGTTCTATAAGCTCCAAAATATGAACTTTTTATTGCTTTATAGAAGCTATTTAAATCAATTCATGCTTATGGAAACTGTCGCTTCTAAAGTAATTGTCACATTAGTAATTGTTACTTTCAAGAGTTAACAGCTTTTAGCCCTACCAAAAGCTTCGGTGACAATTCCATAAACCGTCGGTATGTAAAATTATATGGACTTTGAACAAAAGTCAAATACAATTCTTACGTATTCGCCAAATTTTGCGTTGCCAATCAAATCTTTAATTAAAGTTACTCAATTTTTAAATATTATGTTGCTTAAACCATAGCAGAATTATAAGATCGGGTCGACTGACTTAGTGTGCTCACGAGTCAACGAAGAGTGGATAATGAAAATATAATATAAAAGTAAATATAAAATGTTTCCAAATCGTAAACTGTGCGGTCGCGTGTGTTAAATTTGTGATAATTTGAGTGAAGGTATTATAAAAACAGTGTAATAAAAGCTATAAAATGTGGAAGAAGTCTTAAATTTGCAATAAAAATGCTGCAACAATTTTAACCTAAAATCAACGGCGAAGAGTGAACATAAAAAAAAACTCGAGATGAACAGCTGATTTCGACAACTAGCTCGCTTTTTCTCTGATTTTTACGTCATTCTTCTTTGAGTCGGCCCTACCATCTAATTTTGCCATGGTTTTAACATCTTCGAAGTTGGCCTTTCAATACTGACAGCTCGAAAAATATTTCAATTCAATTAAAAAAATTATTTCTTTTATTATTTCTAGTGAAGAATCGATTATTCATATTATAGCTTTTTTTTTCGCATAGCCTTTGTGGTTATATTTCAAGAATTGTGCATTTTTGTTGTTTTCTCAGAACTGTGCTCTTAAGTCAAAAGCGCTTTGTGGTGCTGAAGATCATAGCCTAGCTTATTAAAATTATTTACATTAATTTCGAAATAAACTGTTAAAAATAAAATAAATACAAGATGGAGTCACACTGCTTTTTGGCTCCCACTCATTTGAGGCAAGATAACTGAAAATACCGTTAGAGCTCTACGAGCAAAGGACGATGATGAGCTTTGCAGGGATCTTGTGCCGCACTTGGCCTTGCTACTCTCAAGGCCACCTCTTGTTATGAAATTGTTTCTCTCATAAATTTTAGCAGCAGCACCCAGTCGGAAAGTAGGCGAACACCTCTCTACAGCGATCTATCTTTCCTTATTGCCTCAAGTATTGAAAAAAAGCACTAATACCTTAGGAGATGAACACGGCAGCTGCAAAGCGATGTGTTGCAAAGAAAATGCGAAAAATTCCAAAATAAAAACAAAAAAACTAAAAAAACGAAATGATCATTACAGCCCTTGAAAGGACTTTGACCGAGCTGCTTATGATCAATTGTATTGTGCGTGTAGTGAAATGTTTGAACACAAATGATCGAGAACTGGACCTACAAGCTTTATGCCAACTCCGAACGGCTCATGTTCTCAAGAAGCTTTTCATGGCAGTTTTTTACTATCTGAGGTTTGCCATTGTCTGCAGAGAGTTGAGGGCCGAACATCAAAATGAATTCAATTGAAAAAACTTTCTGTGTCAAGTGGGCATTGAGCCAGGGTTCTCTGGCGTATGGGCCACACACTCTACCGACTATGCTATGGCCGCCAGGAAAAACAAAACAAAATTTGAAAACAAATCTATGTCCATATCGACATCTATATTCTTGACTAATCACTTCTTACATGCTAGGAGATGTGACGAAGGGATTAATACTCCTTACGTAGCAGTTCCATACAAAAAAAGATATGGCATTTGGAAGTGAACGGGTATGATCGCCGAGTCTTAAAGAATGTGACAAGAAGCCATCTTGGGATGATCGCTTTTCCTACTGGGCAGTTTCGTTATTATTTTTTCCTCAAACTTAATGGAAGCTATAGCTTCTCATAACTTCGGCAAACAAGTTTTCGGAAGCTTATTGTAAACTTCAAGTTAAACCTTTGAAAAACTTCTGAATTTAATTTCTTAATGATCCGACAACAACTTTAATATCAGTTATGGTTTCGTTAAAAGAGCTAGCCACCTTTCGCAAGCTCTGTAATAGTCAAATCGAAGCTTTATAGATCAAATCTTAAAATTAGATGGAGTATGTTAGTTGGGAGAGGCTGTGAACCCTCCATTTACAGATCGAATCTGTCGCGGTAACGTTAATCTTGTTACCGAAGGAATTCACCTTTGGTAACATTTACACCCTTTTGGTATTCTTCAAGCAAGCATTGCCAGTGAATATTGTTAGCCATCTTCTTAGGTGGTAACAAGCAAAACAGCCAGATGCAAGAAAAGAGCTTTATTTCTTCTTAAACAAGCTAACGACGTTTGGCAGCGTTATCGAGTATACAGAATACCGATTACTTAGACCGGTAACAAATTTCGGTAGCAAGATTACTATTACCGGAAACGTACAGAATTTTTCTGTGCGATCTGTGCGATTTCTATGATATTTTTCAGTTTCATTTCGAAGCTTCGTCAAAACCTCAATCAATCAATTAAAAAAAGCCTTATGCAAGTTTTATTCCAAAACTAAATCGAATTATAAATAAGTGAGCTCGTATTAGTTTTAAGGAGTTTGTTTTCCGAAATTTAATATAAATTCAACAAGAATTTACAAAGCAATAAAAAGTTAATCTTTTTACTTTAAGATGTATTGTAGTTTCCATAATAAGCTTCTATAAAGCTTACCGCATTCTTTATAGGGCTAGTGTGCTACTTGGTTAGCCTTGATGAATCAATGATTTTTACAAAGTAATAGAATTTTGCGTTTACGCATTGACCAAATTTGAATGGTTCGTAAAAAAAATCTTACAATTTTTGTGCTTGAATTAATTTTTGTATTTTGTTAGAAGATTTGATTCTGAAATATCAAGTAAAATCAGAGCTGGTCAACCCTTAATTAAATATTTAATATGGAATGGCTGAAAAGAGAAATGCTCACTAGGCGGGCTCATCAGCATCATAGTAAATAGAAAGTCCTGCTATTATTTCATTTAAATTTTGGACTGTCACGTCTACAAAGATAGCTTTTATTTACGCCACTTAAGACGATCTAGTTTCGAATGAAAACTTCTTTCTAGCTATTCCAAAAATCAAAGCCACAAAGTTCGTTAAGTCATAAATAAAGCAAATAAAAAACAATATATGTACATATATATAAAAAATATTTTAAAATAGAAAATAAAAAAAGAAGTCTTGAATTTGTTAGCTGTTAAAATGAGCTTTCTTTGCCATTATCTACTACGTACCCGCAGATCAGTATATCTACCACTGTACCATGCAGTTCGCATGCAGTGTGAAGATAAAGGACCAAAAGAACCAGACGAGCCAAAAGTTTCAACTGAGAATATCCCTGGTCCCCAATCAAAAAAGCTCAAACAGGACCTCAACCAGATGCAATTATCTGAAGCGGTCTTAACATTTGGCGATTACGAAAAATCCATTGGCAACTTTTTAGCCGATGCCGATGGTAACATGATGCTCGATTGTTTTACTCAGATGGCAACATTACCGGTAGGTTACAATCATCCACGCATTATAAAACTATTCAAGGATGAGAAAAACATACGCACACTTATAAACCGGCCTGCTTTGGGCCTCTTTCCAGACAAAGAGTGGCCAAATAAGCTCAAGAGTGTGTTGATGAGTGTGGCACCTGGAGGCCTGAAAAACGTGCAGACCATGAGCTGTGGTTCCTGTGCTAATGAGACCGCATTCAAAAGCGCCTTTTTTGCATACACTGCTAGGGGGCGTGCCGATGATGAACCATTCACGCAAGAGGAAATGACCACCTGTATGGCCAATCAACCACCCGGTTCGGCTAAGCTATGTATACTTTCGTTTAAAGGCGCCTTTCATGGATGTACTATGGGTGCACTATCAGCAACGAGTTACAGGTATATACAAAAGGTGGGTGTGCCTGCATTTGAGTGGCCTACGGTACCATATCCTAGCTATAAGTACCCGCTAGATGAATTTGTTACTGAGAACAAAGCCATCGACAAGCGCTGCCTGGACGATGTGGAGATGATGATTACCCAAATGAAGAAATTTCGTCCCGTCGCAGGTGTTATTATTGAGCCAATACAAAGCGAGTATGGTGACTTACATGCTTCGCCGGAGTTCTTTCGTTCATTGCAAAAACTATGTAAAAAAAAGAAAGTAGCATTAATTATGGACGAGATACAGACTGGCTGTGGTGCGTCCGGTAAAATGTGGTGCCATCAACACTTTGATTTGGATGAACCACCCGATATAGTTACATTTAGCAAGAAGATGCAGATAGGTGGCTACTATCACTCAAATGCTATGCGTCCCCGACAACCTTTTCGGATTTTCAGCACATGGATGGGCGATCCAGGAAAATTGCTGATTCTGGAGGAAGTGTTGAAGATAATAAATGATGAAGACTTACTGGAAAATGTCACGTTTGTAGGCGACTTTCTTTTAGCAGGACTCATGGCAATGGAACGAGAGTTTCCCTGTATAATGCATTCAGTGCGTGGTCGTGGCACTTTAATAGCTTTTAGTGTTATCAATAAAAAGACACGTGAAGAGGTCTTAAAAAAGCTGTTAATGAAAGGTATTATGGCTAGTGGGTGTGGAAAAGATTCGATCAGATTTCGTCCTGCTCTAACGTTTACACAAAAACAAGCCGAAATTGTTTTGGATCGCTTGAAGAAAGCCATGTGTGAGTTAGAGTCAAAAGGTTGAAACCAACGTCTCAGAATTAAGAGTTTATGAAATATTTTCACTTTGTAACAGATTTTCGAATTCATATATTTTCATAACTATCCTTAGATATAATTTATTTGAAAATTTTTATTATAATAATCATCCGAATTACAATTAAAAGGAGTAACCAGTAGTATAACTTGTAAAAATCTTCTTTTGTTTTCTTAGTGAGTATTTGTATGGGTGAACTTAAAATGTAGTTCAGGTAATCATCAGAATTCCATATTCTCAATTAAAGGTCTTCACAACAAATCAAAATCAACATTTTTAATTTCAAATTCAACTTTTTAACCAGTGTTTTGATTTGTAAAAAGTTGAATTTGAAGTGTAAAAAGTTGTTTTTTTTTCTTCAACATCTTAATGGTTTCTTAGAGTTTATAAAAATCAAAATTTCCCTATCAAGACTTCATTTATACAATAATGTATGTTAAAGAAAAGAAAAGAAAAGAAAAGAAAGGAAAGAAAAAAAAAGAAAAGAAAGGAAAGAAAAGAAAAGAAAAGAAAAGAAAAGAAAAGAAAAGAAAAGAAAAGAAAAGAGAAGAGCAAATAGCTCAAAACTATGCTCAAATTATTCGTGCTGTTGTTTTTGAAATTTTGTGTTATTGCATTTTTGGAATTTTTTTTTTTGTAAAAATACTTAAGCTCGAAATTTTTAATAAGGTACATTCTAGCAAAAAAATTCATAAAAACAAAGTTATTCAACATACTTACACAATTTTTTGCATCTGCATTAGGTATAGTTTAAAAAAATATTTTTACAAGATTTTATATAAAAAAGAGTCAATTTTCAAATTCAATTATCAATTATCAATTTTTTTATTATTGATAGCTTAACTTAAAGAAAAATTAAATAAGAACGAACTGATTTACAGATTTATCAAAATTTACACTTTTACAAAAGTTATTTGGGATTTTTAAAAAATTAGCACTTTTCTCCCATATAATCAAGTACTGACATGCACCGAAGCTTCTCGGCACGGGTTCCCGTATTCCTAAGTATACCAAATTTTATTAACATATCTTTTAACATCATACAAAGAAATTAAGGGAGTAAGCCATAAAAAAGAACAACTTCAATTTTTAAGGGATACTCTAACGTATAAGCTTGCATATTACATAAAAAAAATGTAAATCTTATATTCTACAAATAATAAAACTATATTCGTTTTGAGCTATAGTTTCTTGTATAAATACTTTTTTTCGAATATCAGTGACGTTTTGAGCAATGAAATCCATTACCTTATAGTAAATTAATATATAATGATTGCGACCTTAAAATTCAAAGTTGAACCCTGCTTAGGCCAAACAATTTTAATTTATATTGAAAATGATAACTTATAATTCTTCAGTTAAATTTAAATCATTATGTCAATATTTCTTAAAAAGTTTTATTATTCCAGAAGATATCGTAATTTTAAAATTTTTTTCACCTACGAAGATTTTAGTTTTTGAAGATTTATAAAAATTTTATATTTATGTTTCCGAATCATTACTGCATATATCTGCAAAGCTTTCACTTGTACACATTTCTTAAAAAGGAGTCATTTTGACAAAAACACAGGTGCGTCGTTGGACACATGAGAGAAGCGATACTTTTTCACAGTGTCATACACACAGAGGAAACATTTAAAATTATAAAATTTTCGGGTGTAATTTGCCTAAGACCTTCGGCCAGAATGAGTTATCTAAGTATTTTTTTAATACAACAAAGGGAATTTAGGCATCGCATTATTTTGCCATTAGGCAATTTATGCTAGAACTTGTGCGTTCTGTTGAAGGCCTACTGCTAAAATGGGTTGCTGTAGATTTAAGGCAATATTAAAGAATGAACTTGGGTATCATAACCTTAGGTAAGTTATACTTCTTATACTAGTGAAGATTTCCTAAGGCCTTTGCAACAAACGCTCGCGTTGTTCTCTTAGGATTTGTTTGTGTTTTTCACCTTTTCAGCTTTGTTTAACACGTTTTTCAGTTTTTTATTTCTCAGTTTTTAATCTACTTAATTTTTATTTAATATCAACTCATCAGTAGTCTTGCGTGGTTCCCGCTGTGGTACACTAAGCAGCTTTATGTTCTACTTGTTTCGTTAGTGTAACGAATAAATTGCTGCGAAATACATTTGCTTTTGCCCAAGTATCTTTGGCATTTTATACAATGTTGGCATGACCAAGTTGACAAAAAACTTATGAAATTTGCACAAATTTCTTAGGCTCTTACTATTATTCATACAAAAATAGTTACCCAAGTCGTTTTAGGCAAAACGCCGTAGGTATTTTTCTGTGTGTAGATTTGATAATTTAATGGTTTTTTTTTTTTTAATAACTTAAATTCAAAAATTTAAAGCAAAATTAAAAAAACACACGTTAATATTTACACCATTAAATTTTTTTACATTTCATTATTATTTTATTTATTTTATTACATGTTACAGTCATTGTTAAAACAAAAGCACGTACCAACAACAGCACAACCTCATGCACATAAAGAGTATTACTTCGCCCACCGTGAGGATCGATCCCCCGATTAATAAACCTACACTCCTTCCACCGAGCCAAACAACTTTGTTAAATTTTTATGTTGATTTATTGGGGGTTGGAATTAATTTTAAAGGTTTTTTTTCGGTTTTTGAGCATTTATTTAGAAACAACGGTACAATGTATATTATTCAAAGTATTGTCCATCGTTAGCTACAACATTTTCCCATCTTTCTGGCAGCATATGAATTCCGCGCCGGAAGAACGACTCGTCTTTTGAGGCAATCCACGAATCGACCCATTTTTTGGTATCCTCGTAAGAAGTGAAGCGCTGCTCAGCCAAGCCATGCGTCATCGATCTGAATAGGTGGTAGTCGGAAGGGGCTATGTCTGGGCTATAAGGCGGGTGGGGTAGCACATCCCAATTCAGCGCCTCCAACGTTTCCTTGACGGTTCTTGCAACATGTGGCCGTGCGTTGTCATGTTGAAAAACCACTTTGTCGTGTCTTTTGCCATATTCCGGCCGTTTAACCTTTAATGCTCGGCTCAATTGCATCAATTGCTGTTGGTAGCGTTCCCCAGTGATGGTTTCGTTAGGTTTTAGCAGCTCATAGTACACGACACCCTTCTGATCCCACCAAATACACAGCATAAGCTTGGCGCCATGAATATTCGGCTTGGCCGTCGATGTTGATGCATGGCCGGGTGGTCCCCACGATTTTTTTCGCTTAGGAGTATCGTAATGGATCCACTTTTCATCGCCAGTGACAATACGATGCAAAAAACTCTTCCTTTTATGCCGTTGAAGCAGTTGTTCGCACATGCAAAATCGCCGTTCAACGTCTCTCGGCTTCAACTCATACGGCACCCAATTTCCTTGCTTTTGAATCATTCCCATGGCCTTCAGGCGTTTGCCGACCGTTGATAAGTCGACTCCCAATGATTCTGACAATTCTTGAAGGGTTTGACACGGGTCTTCATCGAGCAAAGCCTCCAATTCCTCATCTTCAAACTTTTTCGGCTGGCCCGGACGCTCTTTGTCTTCCGTATCAAAATCACCACTTTTAAACCGACGGAACCAGTACTCACAAGTAGAAATCGATGGAGCATAGTCCCCGTAAGCCTCAGTAAGCGTGCGTTGTGCTTCAACCGCTATTTTCTTCAAATGGAAGCACAAAAGTAAACCTTCCCGCAAATTGCGTTTTGTTGGAACGAAAGTCGACATGTTCACAGAGAAAAAAATATATGTTGTTTACACTTCAGTGGAATGACACATACTGAAAAATGAAGCTTAGACAATGTGCTTTGAAATGAATATAGTCACAGGTGTGCCCGATGCGATCTATTGATAGTTACGCCATCTCTTAGAAAACCTTTAAAACTAATTCCAACCCCCAATAGTATTAAATATATAACTGCAGCTATGTTAACTGTTATTAACAGATGGCGTTACCAAATTGAGGATGATGACCAGTGTTGTCACTTGCAAATTTTAGAAAGTGGTAGGTTGAGTCTAAAATGAGTGGTGAATTCTAAAAAATGTTTGAATACATTTTTCTTCTTAAGGAAAAATTCGACTGAAATCCTTCAGCAAAACCAAGTTTTTTCACGCTGATTTAGTTTTATTGCAAATAATTCTCATATAATGTTCTTAAAACAGCTTCGCTTCAAAAAAAAAAACTAAAAATAAAAAGAAACAGATATTACAAAATATATTTATTTCTATAGAAATATTTACTTTTTTTAACTTAATAGAAAAATATTATATCATAGATATTTAAGGTAGGCATGAAGGTTCCAGCACAAAAAAAAAACTGCTCTCATTTTAACATTTTTAAAATGAAGAATTTAAATCTTTTTTTTATGTGAAAGTAGACGTTATTTTTACATTTTCCGTACTTGCTTGTCTCTTTATATCCCCTCCCCACTTCTTTTTATAACGCTCGCAAATTGACTACTCAAAAATGAGTAGGTAAACGGGTGACAAGCAGAGTTCGTAAATACTTATCATTGAGGAGTAAAATATCCCTCACTCACCTCAATACAACTGAACTCAGTGCATTTCGTTTTGTTTCTTTCATTGTAAATGGAAAACAAACGAGCGATCATTCGTTAATCTCCGAATGAGTTAGCGAATCATTTATTTGCATTTCTCTTTCGTTGCTGTTCACAGCATGCGCTTTTGCAGAGCATAATCCGATATATGAGCTCGGTCTTTTTTTCTCCTCACTCAGATTATTTGAAAATGATGCACTCTTTTCTATGATAGTTATATACAGTGAGAACTGAGTGAGTTTGATTTTGATGTCATCATTTTTTTATCATTCGTTTCTATTGGAGTTTGTTTCTTTTCTGTTTTTTTACGAATTCGGTGCTGGGGCCAACACTAAGTAAAAATGGGTCGCTGAATCCGAATCCGAACACAAATAGAAGGGCCTACCATCCATTTTCCATCCATTTTCCACATTTTTAAGGGGGGACGTCGAAACACGTGTTTAACTGTCCACTAAAAATATGGTGACTGGGGGCAGATAGACTCTCCTATTTGTGTGTCTCAAAAATGCTTCCTCTATTAGTAACCCCCTAAAAAGGTCTATTTGTGTGTCACAAAATTCCTCCTCCCTTATAAACCCCCAAAAAATGGTTGATTTTTCCCTATATTGCTTTTTAATAAGCAAATATCAAAATAATAAGTATCAAAATACTTATCATTGATGAATTTAAATATTTTTTAGCTCAAATAAAGAGCACATCATTTGCAGAACTCGAGGGATAAAAACAGTGACGATCTTCTCACAACAATGAGTGCTCTTTGTACACGCCCAGCGGCAAATGGACAATACACTTCGTCGATGAAAGGCAATGCACTCGTAACCGGTAATGAACACATGTTCGTATCCACTTTGATCTTACTTTTAGAAGACATATGCCAAGGAGTAGTCAAGCTTCCTACATCCTCATTTTAAAAGTGTGCGATTTGTAGGGAAACCGGCTTATTTTCTTATTACAAAGTGTGCTACAGCCTCGCTTCGAAAGTGTAGGAATAGTAAGCAAATCGGCTATATTTTCTTCGTATTGTCGGTTTCTTGCGTATTGTCTTCATGTATTTCATCAGCCACCACAATATTTTTTGATTACTATAAACTGTTTTTTCTTTTTTTATTAATCGGCGTAAATTTCTTTCTATGCACCATCTGCGTGCCATACTCACTTTATAATTTAAATTTTTTTTCAAAGTCCTCTTATTTAATTTTTTAATTAGTTTAAACCGTTTTAAAGGGATTAATCTTCTTATTCGCGCTTCGATTTGCAACTGAACTTTACATGACCAAAAAGCACTGAAAAATATTGAAAGAATTTGAAGAATGTCCCAAGCTAAAAAGTGACCAAAGAGAACAAAAAGGAAAATAGCTACATTTTCGATTACGAAGTATGCAAACAACTAGTCGAGCTTCCTTTTCCCACATACAACTTCATGCACAAATTCATATTTGAATAACTTAACACAAGTGTACTGCCTTCCATATATTAAATATTGGAGTACTTCGTAAATTTGCCGTTGGGCGGACGAATAACCAATACAAGTGTTTGAGAAGTTTATGCTCGTGCACCTTCAATTTGCAAAGTTTATCAACGAATTGATCTGAAAAGATTATTCATTGCTTCTGTTTTTATAAATGTTAACTTGAAATAGCGAGAGTGAATTTTGAATGCTCTACGCACTCTGGTGATTCTCAGAAACCAGAAGTCGGATCGAGACGCGGAATGCGCCATTTTTTAGGTAATTATGTCAGGCAGGTAAAAAAGTTCAAAAAACTGCATCTTTTTTGGGGGTTTTCCCCCTCTTCCTCCGTCATAAGTAAAGTTAGCCAAATTTCCGTGGAGCAGTACCTGCCTGAAATGATTACTTAAAAAATGCCGCCTTCCGCGTCTCGATCGGATATCTCGTTTCCAAGAAAATTTGTCACCCATTTTGAAAAAACTCATTTCGAGAAAAATGCGCTTAAAGTTTTTCTAAACAAAATTTATATATGTATATTAGGGTGCTTCTTAGTTATATGGAAGAAATTTTTTTAGATATGAACCGTAACTCCCCCTAGAAATGTTCCATTAGACATAAAAACATATCCTGCAAAAAATTTTAAAAATCGGATGACAGCAAGGCGAGGCGCCCACCCTCCGTAAGTAGGCCCATACTATTTATATGGGAAAAAATAGGTTTTGTTTTCGAAAATGCTTCAAATTATCATAATTAATTATCGTAATTTAATTTTTCAATCATACAACAGATTATATATAAAATTATCTTTTCAACGATCTATTACTTGTCCAAATCTGTTAAAAAATGACAAAACTACAACACTTTTTGTAGAGGAAAAAAAAAAATTAAAATCTTTCAAAATTTTTAGATTAAGGGCAATTTTCCTTTAATCATTTTTGTGTAGTTAAATAAATAATAAAACTAGGTCAATATTATACAATGTATTTTACTTTTAGTATGCTAGATTTTTATATTTTTACATGATATATTAAAAGATTTACAAGTAAATTAAACAAGACAACGTTATACGTCACTAACAATACATTATTAAAAAATTTTATTTTAAAAGAGTTGATTTGTTTGCATCTGGGTAGCTCTTGCGATAGTCTGTTACAATTTGCATGATTAACTGTTTCTCCTCTTCATTTCGTGATAAGACTTTATTGAAATCTTCCATGAGCTGCACTGCTCGTTCTGCAGAATCATTAACAACATTTAATTTTTTTACAAAATTAAGTCCAAAATTATAACTTGGTTCCTTTTTCCAATCCTCAGGATCTTTTGTTAAAAAGTTCGTTGGAATGGAAAATCGAATGAAAAATTTTTTAGCTCTTTCCGATATAAAATCTGAAATGTTTTTGTCGATATACGAAGCTATGTTTTCAGGAATGATTGTCAATTTCTTGGCATCACCAACATCAAATTTATTTAAAGCGATGACCATTTGTTTCTTTTCCTCATAAGAAATACTTGCATCAAAAAAAGACAGCGCTACAGTTTCTGGTGCTAAATACCACAAATGATTACAAAATTTACGTATTAATTGATTACTAATGTTTTCATCAAGTGCTCTATAAGTATACAAATTTTGCAATAATAATAAATCTTGCATAGGAGCTTCTGCAGCATTTGGAGCTTGTATCCATATTTTCAAATACACTTTTGCAATAAATATACAAACATCCCGGATTCCATTGTGCTCATGCTTATTTAATTCGAACTCATTCCGGAATAAAAATATTTTTAAACAATATATTGCTTTAGCCATCCATCGGGCGTGATGAAATGCTCCCGGCTTACGAAAAGAAAAGTGTGGAACCGTTCCACCAAGAAAAACTATGGCCAATTGAAGAAGTTCCTTATAATCGTCTCGAGGTTGTTTGACTTCTAAATTTTGTAATGAAAATTCAATAATTTGAGATGCATCATCAAGCGTTTTCTTAACAAATTTATCTTCAATACCACATTTAAAGTTATTTTTATTAATTTTACTCCAGGCTCCTTGAAATTTATTAAATATTTGAACTCCTGGTTCTGATGACTTTTGCATTTTTTCTTCAAAAACGTTGCGTAGAAGGATTTCAAAAATGTGATGTCGACATGGTAAGTATAAAAGATCTTTTCCTAGTTTTTGCTCTAAGATAACGCATGCGCCTTGAAATCGCCCAAGATTTGAAGCTGTTGTGTCGCAACCCAGTGCTTCTACCTTATCCACGAGATCCCACTCTTTGAGTAAGTCAAAGACTGCAGCAGCCTGTTGTTTTCCGGTGCCAGCAGTAATCGCTGGAATTCCTAGTAACTGCTCAGTGCCACTGAAAGATATCACCACAGGAAGACGTTCGACTTTTTCTTTGCCCATTAGCGATGGCAATATTTTACCGTCCCAGTGAACGGTTACTGCAGTGACCTCTTTTTCTTGAAATTGAGTGCGAATAATTTGACCTGTTTCAACACGTAGCCGTGAACGACATCGATGGATAGAAGATGAGTTTATAACTAAATTATTTACGTCTTGTTTTAGAGCCTTAGCAGTAGCTATAAGTATTCTAACTGCGTCGCGGTCACTGATTTTGCATTTATCCAAGACGGACACGAGCTCTGGTGTTATAAAGTTCTGTCTGCCTCGAATTTTTTTTGGATCACTTGGACCTGGTTCTTCCTCAGATACGTCCATAGCATCAAGGTCAGTTTGTTCAATGACTTCATCTTCATCAGATGTTGATAATGATTGAAAGTTGTCGCGGTCTTCTGGAAATATTTTGAAGAAAAATATAAAGATACAATATCAAGCCACTTTTTATTGATTTTAACCCATAAAGAACCAATGGGCATAAAAACTGGCATGGAAATAATTATTTATGAAGAATGAATAATAAAAAATAAATTTTCTTTCAAAAAATATTTAGTTTGCAAATGATAATAAACCAACTCTTAGACTACGACGTTTATTTATGATGTATAGGAACGTCATACATTTTTTAAATAAAATTATATAACTTTAATAAGAATTTGTAGTTGCTACTCACCTCGCAAAGTTGCTGCATGCTGCTCATGCCTACGTTTTTCTGCTTCTCGTCGAAGAACTAGCTTCCTTTCTTTTTTAAGTAAGACTAAGTCACTACCAATCATAGACCCTGGACGCCCTTTTTTTCTTTGATTTATGAGAAATAGTTTATCTTCTTCGATGCTTATCATGTCCAATGCATTAGCATGAGAAATATCGAACAAGTCATCAAATTTCTCAGTGAAGGTTTTTTGGCGCTGCTCCTGAAACGATGACTGTTTCTGGCAAGACTTGTGCAATGTCTTCCATTCATTGTACAAAGCCTCTACTTTTAGAATACATTTATCGGCATTCTTAGTTGGAATTCGTGCTTTATCCCACTTAACCTGGACTTCTTTAACAAGAAGATGCGCACTTGTTCGCAGATTTAATTTCACCTTGCGCATATTGTAAAATAGCACCCGCAAAACCTGTCCGTTCGATGGTAGTTTTGCTCCCGTAATTTCACTTTCGTCATAGTCAAGCAGAAATAAATTTTGTCGTCCTCTTGTTTCCATTTTAAAAATTTGTTTAATCTTTTCACTTAAAAATTTGCCGAACACTCACTGAACGTCAAAACTACGTAGTGGTGAAAATGTTACAATGAAGGAAGCTTTTCTCTTGGCGGGAAATGGAGCTTAATTTCATGTCAGTTAAAAAAGCCTTTTCATATTGGACATTTGAAATAAATGCTGTTAACTGGTTAAGATATGTGTAAAAAGCGTCCTTAAACTTTTATTAACATTGAGTAAAATTTGAGTACCATTAGTTTTTGCAATATTGAGTTTTGCATCCAAAAGTTGCCAAAAACTCATTTTTTTCAGGAAAACTTACAGTAAAAATAATGCGAATTCCGTAATTGTTAACCGATTTCGACAAATGATAGCTCGTTAGAAGTTAATTTTATGTTCAATATAATAAAAATTAAGAAAAGAATTTATTGTGAGAATAAAACTATTTTGGAAATAAAAACCTCTATATTTCTCGCATATTAATGGTATGGACCACTTTTTGGGAGCTGGGCGCCTCGCCTTCCTGTTATCCGATTCTTAAAATTTTTTGCAGAACATGTTTTTATAACTAAACGAACATTTTAAGGGGGAGTTATGCTTTATAGCTTGAAGTTGAAAAATAAGAAGCACCCTAATGTATATATTCAGGTATATATTCATATATATATACCGCTGTTTCTCAGAAATTTATTCAAATTAAAAAAAATACTTTTAGGACGGGTTTTTTGAAGGTATTTAGAATGCATTTATGAAAAAAACAAAAAAACCTAAAAAACTTTAATGTGTTTTGTTTCTTAAAAGAAAAATATAATATAATAGATATTTTATGGTTCCTTGCAGTTTATTAAAAACCAAAATTTTCAATGAAAAATTAAAATTTTTTGAACAAGGGCTCACCAGTTGAAATTGTGAATCAAAAATATTCATTTACGAAAGCTTCCACATGAAGAGGATATGGTTATCCTTTTTTATAAACAAAAAAGTGTATCCTTTAAATTTTATTTCTCTAAGGCTTTCTCACACCTACATTGGTTTCTAGCTTGTGTACAAGATTTTGGCTCTGTGCGAAGCCTAGTTTGGGCTTAGTAAAATCGTTAAAAGTCAAGTTATGACTTTTTTGGAAATGATTTTGTGTAAATTGTTTCGTGTTTCCTTTTGTTCTTTTCGCATTGCTTTCAATTCTTGAACAATGTGAAATGGGTCTAGACTTCGCACAGAACTAATATTTTATACACAAGATTGAGAGTTAAAGAGGTCCTAAATCCTAAATCCTAAATCCTAAAATAGAGGACCTAAAATCAAAGTATGTTTTTTTTTTAAAACACTAATTTTTATGGAAAATTTGATAATTTGATTCAAATTTGAAATTGCATTCAAAAAAAAAAATTTAAACAAATTTTGTAAATGCGAAAGTAAAACTCAAATGAAAATTTGAAATACAATGGCTAAAAAAGTCATCCAATTATCAGTAGAAATATCTGTATGAAGTGTTTTCAAAAATATATTTTTTCAACTGAGAATTCTTTTTTTGAAAAAAGTCATATTCAAATTTTATATGATTTCACGAAGCTCGTGATCCGGAAACTAGACTTCATAAAAGGCAAAATTTTTGAACAAATGTTGGAGAGTTAAGAAATCTAACATAACCGGTCATTCAATAAGTCCGTACGATAAGTAAGAAAAAAACAAAATTTTGATAAAACTTGATTATATTATTCAACATAGTTGCCTTCGAGAGCGATACAACGAGTACAGCGATTTTCCAACATTTCAATACCATTTTTTTAGTACGATTTCTCTTTCTTGTCAAAATAGGCCTGAGTTTCAGCGATTACTTCATCATTGGACTTGAAATTCTTTTCAGCAGCATTCTCTTGAGATCTGAAAACAGGAAAAAGTCGCTGAGGGCTAAATCAGGAGAATACGTGGGTAAGCAATTCGAAGCCTAATTCATTAAATTTTGCCATCGTTTTCATCGATTTGTGACACGGTGCATTGTCTTGGTGAAACAACGCTTTTTTTTTGTCAAATGTGGCCGTTTCTTGGCGATTTCAGCCTTCAATCGATCCAAAAGTCCACAGTAATAGTCGCTGTTGATGGTGGTTCCTTTTTGGAGATAGTCGATGAATATTATTTCTTTCGCATCCCAAAATACAGACGCCATCACCTTACAAGCCGACTGTTAGGCCTTTGCTCGCTTTGGATTTGGTTCGTCGAATGCTGTCCACTCAGCTGACTGTCTTTTGTATTCAGGTGTTTAATAGTGAATCCATGTTTCATCCATTGTCCCATATCGATGATAGAATTCGATTTTATTGCGGTTTAACAGCGCCAAACACTCCTCTGTCGACGGTGAGCTCACGCGGCACCCACTTTGCACAAAGCTGTCGCATACCCAAATGTTCGTGTAAAATGGTAAAAACACTACCATCTGATATCTTTACAATGTCAGCTAGCTCGTGCACCTTCAATTTGCGATAGTTATTAACCAATTTTTAATGTTTTGTGGAATAACAGTCTGATTTGGGTGTCCAATGCGCTCTGCATCATTTGTGCTGGTACGACCACGTTTAAATTAAGCAATCCACTTTTCTACCATTTGTTTCGATAGAGCAGAGTCCGAATAATGTTTACCAAGCCATTTCTTTGGTTTCCACTGTATTTTTTTTCATCAAAAAGCAATGCTTTATCAAAACTCAAAATTCACTTTTTTCCGTATTTTTTTCATAACAATAGTTGCACACAAAATGCTAGAACTCAAGAATCAATTGACAGATTGTTGTCGAATTTTTATACGTATCGTTTGAAGGTTGGTACTAAATAAAAATCATATGAAAAAAATCTAGTAACTCCATCTATGTGTCATCCTATGGACTTTTTGAACGTATTTTCTGGATTATAGAACTTTTCAAAATTTTAAAAAAATTCATTCCAACGAGTACTTTCTCAAATGATTGGGATCATAACAACTTGAAAATTGCATAAAAAATGTCAATCTATTTTCTTAAAATTTATAAAATTTTTTTCGTTGGAGGTATTATTACTTGTATATTTTTATACCCCAACGCGTACTGCGTAAGGGGTATATTAACTTTGTCATTCCCTTTGATCAGCATCACCTCCTGAGTCGATTTCCGTGTGTCCGTCTGTCCGTCTGTCGACACGATAACAGCCGTAATTTTAAAGATATCGTAATCAAATTCAAAATATAAGTTTATTTTAAAAATATTAAGATAAAGTTCGAAAATGGGCCGAATCGAATGAAAACCACGCCTACCTCCCATACTCCCAGACTTTATTTTAACGGTAAAATTTCTTCAAATTCCACAAAAATCAATGGAATGTCTTGAAATTTGGCCCGTAAGCTTTGATCTTTAATTTAAATTCTGGCTATGAAATTTGAAAAAACCGGATGAAAACCACGCCCACCTCCCATACAAATTTGCTTTATTTTAAACGTAAAATCTCTTAAAAATTTGCAAAAGTTAAAAAATGTTTTAAAATTTTGCACATAAGCTTTGATATTTAATATTATAAACCATCTCTATGATATATGGAAAAATCGGATGAAAACCACGCCAACTTCCCATACGAAGTGGCTTTATTTTAAAAGTAAAATACCTTAAAAATCCACAAAATTTAAAGAAATGTCTTGAAATTTTGCACATTAGCTTTGATATATATCAAAACTACGCCTACCTCCCTAACAAAGTAACCTCATCAAAAAAAGAAAATTTTTTGCTAATATATAAGACTGAATGTCATCGTGTATGTAGTGGCTAAAAACTTCGAATATACTTAAATATGGCCGCGGGGGGAGTATTTTAGCTTCGATATCCTGCCGAACTCCATACTTACTAGTTTAAAAAAACAGCACTCACAAAAATTCGGTAATACAAATTCAGATAATGCCTTAAGGCGGTCTTCTCATTGAGCAACTTTTTTTTCAGTTGTGAATATGCCCCTAAAAGGATTTTTAGAAATTCGAAATACTTTAGAAGATACAGCCTTTTTTGTGAAGCAAGGTCTTCGTCAAAATGAGCTATAAAAAAATTACTTCAAACTTTAAACGCGTTTATCTCGAACCCACGTTTTTCGAACTGGCGGCCATGATATCTCCAGTTCAACTGAACCGATTTTCATGAAACAAAGTGGAATCGACGCAGAATTGTCACCATTCTCGGATGAACCTCGACCATAATTTTAAAAAATTTTTTACTATTTTTTTTTTTACACTAAACTAAAAAAAAAAAAACCCGAAATTGAAATTTTTTTTTTGAATGGCCGCCATTTTGTCAAAAAAAATCACAAAATTAAGCTTGAGGTTCACCCGAGAATTACATCTATACTGATTATAACCCCGTTTTTTTTTTCATTTCAGACGCTCCGGAGACCCGGAATCGTGGCCGCCGTGACGACACCTTTTTTTTCACCACCAACTTTGAAGTCTCATTACTTTTTGAACAGCCCACGTATCGAGGCAAAAAAAATTTTTTTATTTACTTTGAACCTTTTGTAATACAATAAATAAAAAAGTTTTCAATTATTCTTTGCGTTTTCAAATAAGAATTTTTTTAAAAAGGGTCCAAAAAACGGGTTTTGAATGAGAAGACCGCCTTAATTGAAAATATCTGGGTGAAGATTTCCCGCTTTTACCCCTTTTTCCTGCTACTGCTACATGTTGAAACTTTTGTCATTACTCCATAATTTGAAATGTGGCATTGTTTCAGTCACACGTTTGCTAACATTTCCTCAAACTATCGTCAAGATATTCGTGACTTATTTTTAAACCTCCAAAAATGAAAACGACCCCTTATGGAGCAATTCTAATTCGAATGAACACATGTTTCTTCGAATGTATATATATAGTATTAGTTCGTTGTACACTTGTCACAATCTTTAATGACAGCCAAACAAACTAGCTATACGTATATATGTTTTAATGAAATTTTCAAATAACTTTACCAACTTAAATAGACGAAGACAAACGAACAATACAACAATATTATGGATTTCTAAGCTATACGAAGTGGAATGTCGCAGTGCATTCCGACAAAATACCCTCGGCAGAAATTTAATTACATTTATTGCTTGCTACGGAGATCAAGAGACCCCCAGCACCTGATGTTGATGTTTATGCTATTGACTAAACACTATTCCGAGCTGTCTCTTGCAAGCAGCTAAGGTTCGTTCTACGCTTAAAATAGCAGCCACTACTTAAGCATTGCCATCGAAGTAATGTTTTTTACTATTTGTTGCAAGAAAGACTTGAACTGGCTGAAGTATTTAGCCAGTTGATTTTTTTTTTGTTTTCATCTAAAATTAAAACGAGGAAGGCGTGTTTATAAAACATTTTAATCTTGTGTCAAAGGCTTAGAATAGAAAGAAGATATAAGTTGCCCCTTAGGAAGAAAATTAAATTTTTATTTATTGAAGGCTTGAAAGATCTGAGAAAAGAAGCTGGAAGTTTGAGTTGAGAATGCGTTTTATTAATATTACATTTTGGTTTGAGAACAGAGGGAAAACCACGCGTCTTAGAATATTTATTTGAAAAGAGTTTTTTTTTTCAACATTTAACCAAGAACCGAAAAAGGTGTTACTTTTTAAATTTTTTTAAGCACAAAAAATAAAAATTATGGTTTTTTCAGATGGTTTTGGTTGTATTGGACTAAAATTTGGTAATTTTGCTGACTGTCAGCAAATATCATTAAAGTGGGCGTAGCTGTAGTAAGCCTATTCATAAATAATTATAAATCAATAGCAGAGTACCCGACCTTATTCGGATAGAGCTAATTTGAGTTGAATTGAATTAATAGCAAAGAAGGATTAATTTATATTCTTTTTGTTTGAAAAAATAATTAATTAAAGCCTATGTACATTAGACGTGGCGTACAAATTTTTTTTCAGATTTTTGCTTGCGGATAGCGGCTAAAGTATGCCATTTGATGCCAAAATTAACGTGTTTCAATTTCAGAACGATCGGAGTATGCCAAGCCGTGCCCCAAGGAGGATATATATAGACATATATTGAGATATTTGAGGTTTTATTAAAAAAATTGCAAAAATCCATATTTTAAAAAAAATCAGTGAAATGACATGGAAATATTTTCTAAAACTATACCTAATACAGATACAAAATATGGTGTGATTACGTTTAATAATTTGGTTGTTATAAAATTTGTTGTTAGAGGCATGCATTTTTGGAAATTTCGAGTTTGAGTATTTTAACGATAAAAATTCCCAAAAATCAAAAACTTAAAAATTTTAAAAAAATAATCAAGAAATATATTTAGAACAGCTCTGAGCCATTTTGTGCAAAAAATTGGAAAAACCAAAAATTGGATCAAAAAGTTATAGCTATTGAAACTTGACTTTTTTTCAAAAATCTTTAAAGTGCCCTTTTCTGACATATCGAACACAGAAAAAAAATCACAAAAAATCAAAAAGCAAAGATTTCTCATTTGAAATGACTTAAATAATTCTTAAAAATAAATATTTCTGATTTTTTCTCGCAAAATTTTGGAATTTCAAGGTTCCCAAAATATATTTAGGAAAATTGGGTTGCTGGGCTGAGTTATAAAAACCTCAAAGTCAGTTTTGGTCATGGCGGCATTGAATTTTCAAACTTTCGCTATTTTTATCTCGTAAACCATACGAGAGCGGTAAAATTTTATTGCACCATAAGGCTTAGGAGGCCCATATACATCTAATAAAAATAAGAAAAAAAATATTTGAGCTTGGGCTCTAAAGTACAATTATGCCCATTAAATATATTAAAAAAACACACTTTAATATTCACACCAGTAAATTTTATTTACTGGAACAGGGGAACAGGGAGCGAACCTTCACATGGCAACGTGTCTGACCGCCTCAACCTGGCGAGGCCAGCATTATCCATGTCGAAATCGTCTCAAGTCGACTCAAACCGCCACGTGGTGTTCCCTGGGCAACGGCAAACTGGCATCCGTCAGTTTGACGGCTAATTTGAGCGGCGTGTCACTCCATAGACCTTAAACATGGAATGTGCGCAGGGTTTGGGTCCCGCCACATTACTTCTGCCCAATGAAAACTAAAGCAGCCTCGGATAAGAACCCCCCAATTACGTTGACGACCACCGCAAACGAAAAACGGACAATGATTTACGGATATGCACCTGGAATGTCCGAACCCTTAATAGGGAAGGTGCCATTATCCAACTGGCGGAAGCCCTCAAAACGATAAAGGCTGACATCACCGCCATCCAGGAAATGCGATGGAAAGGGCAAGGCTGCTCTAAACAAGCACACTGTGATATCTACTACAGCTGCCATGCGGAGAGGCGCGAATTTGGATGTGGATTCGTTGTTAGCCGGAAACTACGTCACCTTGTTTCCCGGTTCACACCTGTCAACGAAAGATTGGCCACGATCCGCATCAAGGCAAAATTTTTCTCCATCAGCCTTATTTGCGCGCACGCCCCGACGGAGGAAAAGGACGAAGCCGTCAAAGACGCTTTCTACGCTAGCCTTGAGGACGTATACGACCACCTTCCGGTCCATGACGTGAAAATAGTCCTCGGCGATTTTAATGCGAAAGTCGGAAGGGAAGGCATCTTTGGCCCCACTGTCGGTCAGTTCAGTCTTCATGAGACCTCCACGAACAACGGTCTAAGACTGATTGACTTCGCCGCGGCGCGAAACATGGTAGTTAGTAGCACCAGATTTAAGCACCTCGACATCCACAAGGCCACCTGGCTGTCCCCGGATCAAAAAACGCGAAACCAAATTGATCATGTTGTAATCGACGGAAGGCATGCCTCTAGTGTTCTAGATGTGCGTACATTTCGGGGGGTCAACATTGACTCCGACCATTATCTTGTGGGTTATCTCATTATCTCAGCAAAAGTGGGTTTGACGATAAATGAGGGTAAAACAAAGTATATGCTGTCTACAAACAAGGGAGCGCGGCGTTTAGACTCCCACGTTTCATCCGGCAGCTATAACTTTGAAGTAGTCAAGGAGTTTGTATACCTTGGCACCGCCATTAATACTAACAACGAAATCAGCCTGAAGATAAAGCGAAGAACAATAATTGCTAATAGGTGCTACTACGGGCTCAGTAAGCAACTAAGTTCCAGAGCCCTCTCTCGATCGACAAAACTAACACTCAACAAGACGCTCGTTCTACCTGTGCTGCTTTATGGCGCTGAGGCATGGGTAGTTTCGCAAACTGACGCAGCCGCTCTGGGGGTGTTCGAGAGAAAAGTTTTTCGCAAAATCTTCGGTCCTGTTCGAGTCGGCGATGACTATCGCATCCGAATGAACCACGAGCTGTATGAGCTCTACGATGTCATTGACGTAGTTCGGCGCATAACTGTGCAGCGACTACGCTGGCTGGGTCATGTCCATCGTATGAACGACGAAGCTCCAGCGAAAAAGGTGATCGAGGCGAGGGTCGCTGGTCAACGACGACGAGGGAGACCATGCCTCCGATGGATGGACCAGGCTGAGGAAGCCCTAACCGCACTTGGTGTATCCGATTGGAGAAGGCGCGCGCAAAGCAGAGGCGCCTGGCGAGAGCTGATGAGGTCGGTTGAAACCCGGACACGGGTTGTTACGACCAACTAAGTAAGTAAGTAAGTAAATTTTATTACATTGCGTCATTATATTATTTATTTTATTACATGTTACTGTCATTTCAAAGCACTTGTGGGCAATTGTTAATTTTTCCTTCGCACTATGCAAAAACAAAGCAAAAGAATGTTCCAACAACAGCATAAGCGCATTCACATAAAAAAAAAACACAGGTGCGTCGTTGGACACACGAGAGAAGCGAAGCTTTTTCGCAGTTACATAGATTTGATAGCTTAATATTTTTTTTTTCTTTTTAATAAATTAACTTTTAAACACAATAATTTAAAATAACATAAAATAAATGTTAAACAGAAAACATATTTACTGCTTATTTTTTTATTGTTGAATTGCAAATTTCCACGACAATTACATATACGGGCATATAATGGCAGCGACTCTCCATTTTAACTCTCCACACATGGTTGTGAACTTGGCTGCACTGAACAAATTTTTTCCTTCAACGCCGTACTACCTAGCGAAAAAATCCGTCGAAAATTTTCCAGATTTCACTCCAAGCAAATCACAGAACGAGGAGTAAAAAGCTTCGTTTCAAAAAGCAAAATATGACGAAAATGTTTGTTTTGATTTTCCATTTTTCAACAGATGCCAAACAAAAACTACACAACCGATCAAAAAAATTTTTTTACTGATTGACAGTTGAAGTACCAACTATCAAATTACAAAATGTGTTTGACATTTCGATTACGTCAGCAAACCTAAAAATTTAACTAAAGCCATCTATGAGTGAAATCCGCAATTACTTAGTTGCCAACCCAATAGTTACCCAAGTCGTTTTAGGCAAAACGCCGTAGGTATTTTTCTGTGTGTAGATTTGATAATTTAATGGTTTCTTTTTAAATAATTTAAATTCAAAAATTTAAAGCAACATTAAAAAACTTAAAAGAACACACGTTAATATTCACACCCGTAAATTTTATTGCATTTCATTATTATTTTATTTATTTTATTACATGTTACAGTCATTGCTAAAATAAAAGCATGTACCAACAACAGCACAAGCGCTTTCACATAAAAAAAAAAAAATATTACTTTACCCATCGTGAGGATCGATTCCATGGCCCATTGATTGTTAAACCAACACTCTTTTCACCTAGCCAAACAACTCTATTAAGATTTGATTTTGATTTAATATTAAATATGTAACTGCAGCTATGTTAACAGTTGTTTACAGATGGCATTACCAAATTGAGGATGATGACCAGTGTTGCCACTTGCAAATTTTTGATAGTGGTAGGTTGAGTCTAAAAGGAGTGGTGAATTTTAAAAAATGTTGGAATATATTTTTCTTCAGGAAAAATTCTTCAGGAAATTAGTTTTATTGCAAATAATTCTCATATGATGCTCTTAAAGCAGTACTAAAATCAAATATTAAATGTAATAATACATAAAATATGTGGAATAAAATTTCTAAAATTTTCTTTATAATACAATAATTTTTATATTAATATATCAAAAAGTGATAGATTTTGGAAAAATGCAAATAGTGGGTGATAAAAGTGGTAGAAATCAAAAAAGTGCAAGATTTACCACGATTGTGGAGAAGTGACAACACTGATGATTCTTGTAGCAAGTGGCTTAGCAGCTACACAAACCATAAAAATCTATTAATCAACTATTGTGTCAAGTGGCTAAGCAGCTACCCAAGCCACACAAACACATCAATAGATTGTTGGATGTGCTGCAAAATAGCTTCAGTTGCGCTTAATACTAAATCAATGCTTCCGCATAAAGAAGGTGTTTGGCTCAATGGATGGAGTATAGAACTCCCAGCCAAAAGTTCAGGGGTTCGAGTCCCCACCGCAGACGAAGAATTTTTGTTTTATATTTGTCATATTAAATTGTCTTGTTGTAAAAAACACAGAAACAAATAAACCGTATAAAATTCTAAGAAAAAATTTGTCGAAAATTTTTCAGATTTCACTCCAAGCAAATCACAGAACGGGGCGTTAAAAGCTACGCTTCAAAAAAATTAAATGATGCCATCAATATCACATTTATCACAACTAATCCGTTATTAAGCTATTTCATCATATCCAATGTCATATTTTTAGTTTTGTTATAGACCACCAGGTCTTGCCAGGAAGTGGGTAAAATTCTGAAAAACAAAAAAAATAAAGGTCATTTAGGTAAAATAATTATCTTCAATTACAGAATAAATGGCATAATTTTTTCGAAAAGAGAGAATATAGAGAGAGAGAAAAAAATGATCCCTAAACTTATGTATTATTTTTTTTTTTAATACTCACTCATAAAGTTTATATAATAGCTTCAATACCGATGGCAGCCCGATCTCCTTCTTGTTAAGCAACATTCCATTGATAATACTTTTGGCCGCAACATCACTATTGATCATTGGATATTTATGTGAGTATCCTGATTTCACATACGCATTTGCAGCCTTTGGATTTGCATTTAGAAAAAATGGCATGACAGTCGTAGCATGAATGTTTTTAAATTTCTCGATAAGCAATTCCTGCCGCAGTGCACGCATTAAACCACGTAAAGCGAATTTTGTAGCCGTATACTGGCTAGAATGAGGTAATGGAAATAAACCTAGTGAATGAGATCGATTTCATTCAAATATTTAAATAAATAAATGTAAGTAATAAATACTTACTAAACACAGAACCAATAGCTACTATATGACCTTTTTTGAGCTCCTTGATTTTAGGCAGAAAAGCTTCGAGTGTCTTGAATTAAATAAAGCGTTTTTATGTAGCAGATTGTAACATATCTATTGAATTTACCCAAAAATGTGACGTCAAATTGACGTTGATCATATTTTGCACTTCACGCCAGTCGGGCTTTGGATAATTAGAAAACATCAATATGCCAGCATTGTTGATCAGTATGGTGGCAACGCCTAAATCTTTCGTAATGTTTTCGGATAACTGCAAGACTTGATCATGGTTGGTTATATCAACCTGAATATTTGTATATAAGTAAAATATTTATATTATTGAAGAAAATTTTATGAAGTAAAATTTTTTACCTTGTAAGCTTTGGCTTTGATGCTGTTTTGTATTTTTAATAAAGTTGCAGTTTTGTGAGCTTCTATTAAATCGATGTCAACTACAGCGACATGACAACCTTTTTTAGCTAGTTGTATACAGATTTCTTTGCCAAGTCCGTTTGCCCCTCCAGTTACCTAGTGAAATGTACTTAAATTAATATACGTAGGACATAGATCCGTACTTTTCGATTGGGTTCATAAAATGGGGGGGGGGGGGGAATTAACATTTTGAAAAAGATAATATTGCGTAGAAAAGCTGATGTCATCCTGATTTATGTTCCTGCAAAATCGGAAAATACAACCAATTTTTAAAATGATTAAAAATCATGATTTCGAAGATTGCCACGCCTCAAAATGTTTATATAAATAGGCGCCGATTAAGTATAAGTATTAAGTATCTACTGCACGCGTTATGATCCAGCTAGAAAAAAATTTTTTTTGGTTGGATTTTTACTATAAATGGAATAATTAAATACGCCAAAAAAAATTTTTCGGAAAAGTAGTTCCGTTTTCTTGAAATTTTTTTTTGCCATATATGGCTTCATATGCACTCCTAGCTTTTCAACCTAAAAAATAATTACCATATACTTATGGCGTTCTTTGCAACAAAAATAAATTTTATTTCATATATAATTTTTTATTTATATATTTTATTATTACGATATTTAAAATGTAATTTAAATAATAAATGGTAACGTAAGGAAAAAAATACAAAAATACAGACTTCAATGGTTTTTATATGTAGTTATTAATGAAAAGCAGAAAACATAAATAAGTAGGTATTATATAAAAACTGATATAATTCATTATGAATGAAATGAAGCAAAGCAATTTCTGTCTTTGTTCAAACAAAGAAAAACTCCGCATTTAGTGCATTTTATAAATGACCGAAATTTGCAATCATTTTGACATAGCTGCCTAGCACTATTCCATTCTGGAAGATGATCGGTAGAATCCAGTCGGACAGCATTTAGTGGAAAGTCTAGGTGGCAAACTATGTTTTTTTTAGCTTTTTTTGGCTGCAAAGTCGGGATTGAAGCACATGGATCTGAACCTCTTTTCCTATTTGCTGTAGTATTTGCGGTTGAAGCAGGTCGACCCTTCTTTTTGGTTAGAATTTTGTTAACCTTGTTTAGATGTTCTACTACTGCCATCTTGAAATCGAATAGGGGCATGTATGCATCGCTGCCTCGACGCCACAATATCCATGCATTAACGATGCATAAGTCCAAGAAATGGAAAAAAATCTTCTTGTACCATTTCTTTGATCTTATTTCTATTCGGTACAGACCGAGCATTGAATCTAGAAGATCTACACCTCCCATATATTTTTTATAAATATCTATAACTTTTGGGCAATCTATTTCCAGATACTTTTTTCCCCTTCTGCTGTATCGAATTTTTGATGTAGTGGGATCGCTTCCCACAAAAGTCGATAGCATGTTTACTAATTTGTTGTGGAACCACGATACGAAAGACACTTTTTCAAAATCTATTTCTGCAACTTTTTCGACAAAACTCCCACGACCTTTCTTCTTCATCTCTTTTTCTGTTGGAACATTAATATTACGTACCCTATTGAGCCTCACCGTTCCTAATGCATGAATACCCGTTTTAGTGAGATAAACTTGAAGTTTAGGACTGTTAAACCAGTTGTCAAAAAACAGCTTATGATTTTGATGGCGTGGGACTGTAGCAGCTAGCCGTGCAACAACATTTCCACTTAAACCAAGATCTGGTGCACCATCTGGAATTGTGTTGCTTTGCTCTCCTGCAAACAGGTCAAAGTCGTAGCTAAACCCCGATATGCCGCTAAGAACGAGATTTTTGTATCCCCATTTATGTGGTTTTTTTGGATTATATTGTTTAAGTTCATGGCGACATTTTGTGGGAATGGTTTGCTAATCCACTGCAAGACATTCTTCTCTTTGTACTAGAAGGAGTCGATCTCTTATATTGTTCAAATAAGGCCTTATTTTGAACAGCGTGTCATGTCCAGGCGAACCATATTTGACAAAGTTATCATTATTCGCAAAATGAAGAAAGCGCTTTATTTCCTCCCACCTCTTACAGGTCATGGTCTCATAAACGAGAGGCTGACCAAGATGAGAATTCCAATAACATCTAGTAGAAGGCAATTTCAATAATGACATGAACAGACAGATACCAACGAACTGTTCCACTTCGCCTCGCGTAATATTGGCTGGTCTGTTGATGTTGTCTTGTAAAGCCTTTCTGTTGGATTCTTCTACAATCATGTCAAAAATTTCATCGGAGAATAAGAACAGAAAATAATCAGCAGGCGTCTCGAATTTTGACATCGCCTCTGGCAGTTCCTTGGTTCCCAAAAAAGGTAAGTCACCTTCCTTGTATGCACCAAGTTTAGTTTCCTTCCAGTTTATTTTCTGCTCCTTGTGTCCTTTTTCTTTCGGAATGAAACTCGCCAGCGGTGCATTATCATCAGAATCATATTCGCTGCTTTCATCCATCTCAGGTGTCACCCGTGGATCTTGCCAAGACTGATCTGCCACGTTTTCATTGTCAGATTCAGGCATTCTAAGTCACTTTCTAACTCATCAGAAGGAATCGAACAAAATCTTATTTTAGACATCGCATGGGAGGAGCTCCTAATTATGGAAAAATAAAAACAACAATACTAACTTTTTATCGTAAATGAATGAGAAACCAAATAGCAACCAAAGTTGGACGAATATTTCTGTGAATGCGTTAGACGCCATATATGGCTGTTCGAGGAAATGCATGATTTCATGAGTTTTACATGAACAATTGAAAAACAATCACATAGACATTAACCACTAAGCTATACATTCTATAAAAAAAATTATGTAATAAAATTAACTTACATGTAACTTAAAAAAATAAATGTTTTATTTTCTGAATTCTCCAGCCACGAAACGACACACGCACTGATAAACTAAACTAATATTTTCTTTGCAGCTGTGCAAAAAAAAAAATAAACAACAACATTCGCCATATATTCAGAAGCGTCTACTTTTGCGTTTTAATAACTGTTGTTTTTAGTAACTGTTGATAGCCGTTGGAAATTCGAATTTTAAAACGAAAAGCCATATATGGCTTCGTGTGCAATAGACGGTTAAAGGTTATTTCACCAAATTATTATATTACATCATTAAATTAAAATTATGCTGAAAAATTCAACAATATACGCACAAACTTCGATTAATTTTATAAAGAATAGAACAGATTTATTCCTTTAAAGTTTTCATTTCATTTGAAAGTATAAACATGAAACCTTTCGCTATTATTGTATCAAATTCAATGGACTCTACGAGAATCCGACGAGATGAGTACAAAAATTTCGATTTCAAAATATTTCACGGCAAGACTGGCCGGAGCATTTGCTGTCGTAGACAATTTTTGTGATCAATGCTTGCTTTGGCTTTGTTCATTTTTTCTTTGCTTTGAAACCAGTGTACAGTGGGCGAAATTAATAACTCCGAAATAAACAAAGATATCGAAATGTTTGTGAAGTTATACATTTCAAGAATTTTTGTTCTTGTTGTGGTGCGACTTTTTCTACTCGCCTATACAACCAAGAAACCAAAATATTGTTAAAAGATCATGGTAGAAGAGACAAAAAAAAAAAAAAAATTAAAGTGTATCAGCATTTTAAAAGAAATTGACACTTTTTAGACCCTACACCTAAACAAGTCAGGGTACATTAGCAGGGGAAGGAGTATAGATAATTAGATACAACTTGGTACTGTATGGTAAAACTATTGAAAGGTTCTAAAATGGCTTATATTTATATGAGCTACAAAAATAAAATTTGGTATGTGTGTATGTTATTAAATTTAAGGCTACACACACTCCCATCTCCCATACAATTCAACATTTCTTATATATCCTCTCATATATCTACTTGTGGAGTTCTTGAACAAATCGGAACAATATATAGTATTAGTAATTCCGTGTGGCGTTAAAACGCCAAAATTAAAAGTATCTAGTGATAGGTAATTTTTTTTTTTAATATTGAACCAAAGATTTCATAGCAACTTTCTATGTTTCTATGAATTGTTAGGTAGCCCAGTTATAACTTATCATAGCATTATAGCAATAATCTATCACATACTTTTAGGCATCATAAAGAAAGTTGATTATTTTCATAGAACATTATTTTAAGTTTTTATAAAAAATACTCAATTTAAAAAAAAAAACTTCATGGTAGAATAAGACAAAGTAGTGTTAGTAGTTATAGTTCTCTCTTGTGCACCTGTGTACCTGTGTACCTGTCAAAACCAGGTTTTTACGAATAAAAGCAAAACAACCCTGTAGGAAAATCAACTAATTTAAAAGTAGTTGAAAAAGTAATTTTTTGTCAACCACAACTAGTTGAAATTCTGACTTTTTTCCATAAAACGAACTAACATATTTTGTATGGTGATGTCCGCTAAATAAGTCAATTGACTTTCGTCTGCATATATTTTCAACTTCTTGTTAAATTAGTTATATTTAAATAATTTTTTCAATTACTTTAAAATAACCAATTGAAAACTATTTAATATTCCACTTACTGAAGATGAATCTAAAAGCATAAAAATTTTAAATTTCTATACATCAAAGAGATCATTTATTTGACTGTTTTGAAAAATACATAAATCATGCCAAAAAAATCATGCCTGGTCGACACAAATAAATTCTGAAATATAAAATCTGAAAGCAAAATGTAAAAAAGTTGAAAGGGATCAGAGTTTTTTAATGGAAAATAGTGAAATGTCGTTCTTTGTGGTGTTTTAATTGATTTTAAAATAATTCAAAAGTGATTCATGCCAAGCTTCATTGCCAGTTAATTCAAAAAAGGCCTAGTAATTACATTCAAGGAGCGCAACAGAAGTACGCTGCGATGGTAGATATAATTTCATTATTCCTTTCTTTATTGGACTATTTCTGCTTCCAACAGGTGATAGTTCCAGAAGCTGGAGGAACTCTGGGCTTATATGTGAGCATGCCTACCACGGAAGTAGTTTACAAAAACGGGCACGCCACCGCCTGGGTACATGAGCGAAGGTGCCGATCCAATTGATCGGAATTGTGTGGATACTGCGCCTGTTATTGTTATTGATGCTTCATTTCAAAATATGAGCTAAACAAGCGTGTCAGCGGGATTTTCCACGCTTTGCAACCATCAATCATGGTCGATGGACACACCGATATTTTGCTTAGAGCTTCCCTGTAGGAAAATCAACTAATTTAAAAGTAGTTGAAAAAGTAATTTTTTGTCAACCACAACTAGTTGAAATTCTGACTTTTTTCCATAAAACGAACTAACATATTTTGTATGGTGATGTCCGCTAAATAAGTCAATTGACTTTCGTCTGCATATTTTTTCAACTACTTGTTAAATGTTAATTTGTTATGAATATGATTGTTATGATAAAAAATAATAAAACATTTGGTTTTTTTCTGAGAAAATTGCCTTGAAAGTTGAATTTTTAAAGAAAAAAACCAATTTTTTGACTTCAGGTGCTTATACATTTTTTGTTTATGACTTTATGGAAAAATTTTGCAAAAATAATTTAAAGCAAATTTAATTTTCTTTTCAAAAAAGTATGTTTTTTTTTAATCGTTGCAGAGATATGTTAGCTATGGATTAAAACGTAACGACACCTAATTTTTTGTTTTTCCCTCCTAGCCCCCTAGGGGGGCATTTGCGACCACCCCACCCATACAATTTTTTGCTCGTCTCATTACGAGGAATCAGCCCCCACATTATAGTACTCTAAGTCTGGGACACCCTGTATATAAACTTGTAATCTAATAAAAATTTGCAATTAAAACATGTCAAAATCAGAGTAGTTCCCGCCTTAATATAGTTCAAAGTAGTTTATCAACCACTTGTTTTTAGGTAGTATTTCAATTACTTCATATACAATGCAATTAAAGCTATTTAGAATTGAAGTGGATGCCGCCTTAATATAATTCAAAGTAGTTCATATACTAGTTTATTTTAAATTAGTTTTTTAATTAGTCGTTTTTAAAAACAAGTTAGTTTGTTCCTATAGGGAAATAACAAAATTTGCAAATTATAATATTGTATGTGTTTGACAGCTGCGGTACCCACTGCTCCGAGACGACACTACCTTGTTAAATATACCTTGATTGAACATTTGCAGAGTAATACCTTTCAATTGCTACCATACCATTTCTACCATTCATATTGTCTTTATGAAAATCACGTCTACAATATAGATTTGATAGTCATCACAAAAAATTCGCTTGCGTAATAATAATTTGGAATAGATAGGATTTGATTGCATAAGATTTCAATAGAAGTTGTTTATACTCTTATTGAATTTTTTATTTGTATTGTTTTACTTTTAACTCTTTTTTTATGTAATTGTTATAATTAATAATAACAAATTGTTTAATCAAATTATTCAGTATCTGAGCTATCAATGTATGAACCTCGTGGCTGCAGTTCAGCATCTGAAAGTAGATTTTTAGCTTCATTTTACATCCATTGTGAATAGTACAAGCAAAATAAATAAGATTCAGACTGGACACTTGAGGACATCACAAGATCTGCTCTACGAAAATTCATGACATGACATACCATATAAGACACCGCGAAGGCTAATTTCAATCGATATTTGAAACAACAACATAGAAAATACCAGACACAGTCACTTTTTAAATAAAATATATGCCCCAAACTTTAACAAAATTCCCTTTACTTGGCAAATATAAAAATTAATTTATTGCTTACAAAGCTCGTACTGCACAATGTGAAATGGCGGAAAAATTTATTGATGTACCTGTTGACACATATGCTAGGCTTGAAAGCTCACAACTTTTCGAATCTGTAAGTAAAAACAAAACAAAACAAAACAAAAATTATTTATAAACTCAATAGGATATTGGTAATCGAAAATACAAAACAAAAAAAAAAAAAAAATGACTCAATTCAATACTTCAAAAATTGAATTAAACGCCGCTAGATTGGCCGTTTCAGCCGCTGTGCAGTGGTGCGATGAAAGCTGCCGCCGGATGGTGCACGGTTCAATGCGAGCATGGAACGATTCCGAAAAGTTTTTTTTTGTCAAACTGCACGGTCTGTTGTCTGTACACTTGAGGATTGTACCTGACTACTACAAAAATCATCAAACTAAAATAACACTAGTCTACAAATCCAGGAAAAATTTTTTATCCAGAGTCTATACTTAACAGGTCATTCAATAAGTCCGTAGGATAAGTAAGAAAAAAACAATATATGTTGATAAAACTTGATTATATTATTTAACATAGTTGCTTTCGAGAGCTTTTCGATACCACTTATAAAGTACGATTTCTCTTTCTCGTCAAAATAGGCCTCAGTTTCAGCGATTACTTCATCATTGGACTTGAATTTCTTTCCAGCAAGCATTCTCTTGAGATCTGAAAACAGGAAAAAGTCGCTGGGGGCTAAATCTGGAGAATACGGTGGGTGGGTAAGCAATTCGAAGCCCAATTCATTCAATTTTGCCATCGTTTTCATCGATTTGTGACACGCTGCATTGTCTTGGTGAAACAACACTTCTTTCTTTTGCAAATGTGGCCGTTTCTTGGCGATTTCAGCCTTCAATCGATCCAAAAGTCCACAGTAATAGTCGCTGTTGATGGTGGTTCCGTTTTGGAGATAGTCGATGAATATTTTTCCTTTCGCATCCCAAAATATAGACGCCATCACCTTACAAGCCGACTGTTGTGGTGTTCTGGTGTGTAATAGTGATAGTGAAGCCATGTTTCATCCATTGTCACATATCGACGATAGATCCACTTTGCACAGAGCTTTTGCATACCCAAATGTTCGTGTAAAATGGTAAAAACACTACCATCTGATATCTTTACAATGTCAGCTAGCTTGTGCACCTTCAATTTGCGATCGTTTATAACCAATTTGTGGATTCTTTTGATGTTTTGTGAAATAGCTGTCTGACTTGGGTGTCCACTGCGCTTTGCATCATTTGTGCTGGTCAAATCAGCAATCCACTTTTCTGCCATTTGTCTCGAAGAAGCAGAATCAGGATAATGTTTATCAAGCCATTGTTTGGTTTCCACTGTATTTTTTTTCACTTTTTTCCATTTTTTTTTTCATAACAATAGTTGCACACAAAATGCTATAAAGCCTGAAATACATGGAACATGTTTTTAATAGATATTGTGCGCTTTAAGACGACGACAAAATAGTTACTTCTAAGATATTTTTGCAGCTGCCTTACAATGGATACTTATCACAAGGTATGTTCTTTCTAACTTGAGACAAAAAAAAAAATGCAAAAATATTGATATTTATGCATATTAATTCAATTTTACATACATATAAAAATGTTGAAAAAAAAAAAATTCGAAGTCATAACTTTCGATGTTTCGAGCAAACATTTTTTTCAAATTTGTTCACTGTGAAAGTGCATTTATTTTATTGACAGATTCATTTACCAACAAAAGCAATGAGTTTTAAATGCCAACTTCCACCACATCTGTAAAAAATCCTCTTTTTTTCTAGCAAATCTACTGTCTATATCTAGAAGAGAGCTGTTTGATATATTCAGTCATAGTTTAAACTTAGCGCTCCGGAAAAGCTGGAAGAATTGCGCAAAAAAGTTCACGCACATGTAATCAACTTTAAACGGAAGTGGAATTCCTGTAAGCGCACTAAAGCTTTATTTTTGAAGAGGCATGAGAATTGGTTGAACACCAATCTATCGATTAAAGTTCCTGATGAGCTGAGCGGCTTTAATCGTGGTAGACCAAAACGTGGTGGACCAAAAAAGAGCATTGTTTCGCTTACGGTTAACTCAGTACCAAGAAAAATAAAACTCTTACTTGAAAGTGCAACATTAACAGAACTTACCCATGCTACCAGAATAACAAATCTGAACAAATTTGGCAACAATTTAACAATAACAATTTTAACATTTAATAAAATTCTATAACAATTTTAAGAATATTTCAAGTCCTACTTTTTTTGCCTCAATAATTCATTACATATCTAAGTGGCAGGTCCAGAAATGTTGAACATTTTTCCGAAAGGTGCGTAGGAAAGAAGCTAGGGGGTTTTAGTGGTATTTCTTAGTTAATACACATACGTAAAACATTTTATTGTAAGTCAAATTAAATGACGAAGTGGGGAGAAGCGCATAGGCGCCGGGGTCTTGCGGCTTATGCCAACCAATCTTTAATGTATTCTTAAGAAAATATAATTCTGCATATCAAATTTCAAGCCAAAACATTAGAAATATGCAACACTGTGCGTTGCCCAGGCTTTTGACAGACTGTGGCACGGGGGTGTAATATAAAAAATCAAGTAAACACCTCCATACTCTCACATGATTCTAGAATTATACCTCACTATTCAATTGACTCAGGAGTACCTCAGGGCAGCGTCCTCGGCCCCATCCTATATGTATTGCACACACAATAGTAATGCCAACAAATAGTAGGCTAGTCACATCAACTTTTGCAGACGACACTGCTATCTTCAGCTGCAATAAGTGTCAAACTAAAGCATCCATAGACTTAGGAGAGCACTTGAAACTGGTTAAAACATGGCTATCGAGCTGGCGTGTAAAAGTCAATGAGCAAAAGTGCAAACATGCTTCTTTTACGCTAAATAAGAGAAAAAGCCCATCGTTTACCCTTAATAACACTCCCATTCCACAGTCCAATGAAGTTACCTACCTCGGCATCCACCCAGACGTCTGACACGGCGTCAGTAAGAAACGAAAATATACATAAAGATATTAATATACCTATGATAAAAGACAAAGCTACGCGCAAAAGGCAGAGCTATCTAGAAAAACTACATAATCAACAAAACTCTTTAGAAAGAACTCTTCTACACACAGCTGCTACATCCCGTCTAAGAAGAAACGATTTTCCCAGCTCTTTAATCTTAATGAGGACCGCTTAACTGACAGTACTCCTAATAAAATTAGAGTATTTAAGTTAAAAGTTAGAAATAAGTTTTGAATACTTATTGTTAGACTCTTAAGAGTAGATCTAATAAATAATGAAGTAAAAAAAAAAAGTTATTTTTCCTTATGTGATTTCAGGTACGATTTTAAGCTTCTTTCGCTTCTTTGTGTATCCTAGTGCATTCACGTAACTAGGGGGAAAAGTGGGAACAAATCAAAATTAAAATTCAATATTTTGGAACACAGCAAAAACCTCGAAAGTTTCAGAGTGTAATTTTATGTTCTCCGATGTTATTGTTTTCCGAGGTTACCTTCGAGCACTTTTACATAAATTTAGATTGTTTCGGCTTTAGAAAACAAAACTTTGACATTATTTTTGCACCAAATTGCCAAATGACATTTGGCACTACAAAATAGATAACCCCTTTAAACATTGCTGTTCATTTTCCTTTAAATTTTTTATAATCACTTTTACACTTTTTATTTGCTTGACCTTACTTTACTAGCAACTTATGCTTATTCACCTAAGACATTCTCAGTTTATTAATTTATAAAAAACTACACATTAATAAATTTTTAAGATTTGGCCAAAAAGCGTTCTTTTTTTTTTTTAACTAAATACACTGGTATGGGGAACTTTTTCTTTCGCACTCTCAAATTCCTTTTCTTTTTACTATTGTCTTTAGATAATTTAAAAGTCTTTTTTTTATTATGTGTATCTTCTTATTTTTCCACAAAAAGTTACCACTGCAATTTCGCCGGCAATACTTTTAGGCCTTTTCCATATAAAGATCCAAGAGAAAATTTGTGTTAAAATAACAATTAAAATAATTAATGGCGACAGTAAGATTGGAGTCGCTATTTCGACTGCAATCATTAGATATGTTAACAGTTCCATATTGGAGAGCCAATGAAACTATGCAAGCGCGTACTTCAAGCTTTTATAAGTTGCACACTGAATTTTATTTAAAATATGATTAAAGAGATCGATTGCAACGTATACTTAAATAATTAAATTAATGATAGGCTAAAAAGGTCGGGTAATTATTCCGTTATCTGAAATGCTCTAAACACTGAAACCTTTATAAAATCATTAACATTAATTTCAATAACACAGTCCAACAAATTGAAACTTTTTGAATGCAACAGAGAAGTTGTAGGTTATGCAAATAATGTTTGCTAAATAAAGTTATAGTTTAGCACATCTGAGTTCTTAATGCGCACAAAGATTTATATGAGGCTTTATAAGTTTAGCTTTTGATAACAGTGACAAGTTGTTCTTAATTACATGTTGCATTCAAAAAAATTTTTGTTTGTTGATGAACACCCTAAATTGTCTTCTTATCTCCTATTTATGAAGATTTTTAGTAATCGTTTTTTAATAAGTACTGATATACCAAGTAAAGTTATCTCACATAAAAAAAAAAAGAAAAAGAAGACGCATGGTAAAAATAAATATATTTGATTTAAAATTGAATGTCCATCACATTATTTTAATTAAAAACATATTCAAATAGATAAATTAATATATATGCAGTCGAAATCAAAGCGTAAAAAACTTCAAATTATATATCAAATATTTAATTTTAAGTTGAATATTTCTTAATTAAACTATGCTTATGTTTAATTAAAAATTATTGTAACTAAATATATTTCTATTAGTGTTAAAATGTTTTTTTCAAATCGATGTGCTGCATACTAAATCCAAATATGAATGAAGAAATATTAAAATTAAATGTTTTAAACAGGGGACATACTGTTGCAATTAAGTGCAACTATTTACGGAGGTGAAAGGTTATATCGAGCTGAGCAAAAAATCGTATGGGAGGGGGGATGTGGGGTTAATTAATATTCACGACTTTGATTCACGTTATTGTTTCAAGCAGAAAAACTAACATACAGAAAACTTCTTTTGATAGCTCAATGCAAAAAAGTGCTCGAGCTTGCTGACATTGAAAAGATATCAGATGGTAGTGTTTTTACCATTTTTACACGAACATTTCGATATGCGGAAGCTCTGTGCAAAGTGGGTGTCGCGTGAACTCACAGTCGACCAAAAACAACAACGAATTGATGCTTGAGAGGAGTGTTTGGCGCTGTTAAACCGCAATACAATCGAATTCTATCGCCGATATGTGACAATGGATGAAACATGGGTTCACTATTACACACCACAATCCACAAGACAGTCAGCTGAGTGGACTGCAGTCGACGAACCGAATCCAAAGCGAGCAAAGACCCAACAGTCGGCTTGTAAGGTGATAGCGTCTGTATTTCAGGATGTGAAAGGAATAATATTCATCATAAAGGAACCAATATCAACAGCGACTATTACTGTGGACTTTTGGATCGATTGAAGGCTGAAATCACCAAGAAACGGCCACATTTGCAAAAAAAAAAAGTGTTGTTTCACCAAGACAATGCACCGTGTCACAAATCGATGAAAACGATGGCAAAATTGAATGAATTGGGCTACACACCCACCGTATTCTCCAGATTTAGCCCCCAGCGACTTTTTCCTGTTTTCAGATCTCAAGAGAATGCTTGCTGGAAAGAAATTCAATACCAATGATGAAGTAATCGCTGAAACTGAGGCTTATTTTGACGAGAAAGAAAAATCGTACCATCGAAAGTACTATCGAAAAGTTGGAAAATCGCTATACTCCTTGTATACGTATCGCTCTGGAAGGCAACAATGTTGAATAATATAATCGAGTTTTATCAACATTTTGTTTTTTTCTTACTTATCCTACGGATTTATTGAATGACCTGTTATTGTTTCCTAAGATATGTTGCTAGGAGCAGTAATATGTGATGATTATAAATCGCGAAGAAAACAAAAAAAAAAAAAAAAAAATCATTCCCCACAACTTTTTGGTTTTCTCCAATGCGAGCGTTTTTCCTATGTTTTTTTCCCATTGTGCAGCGTAGCAAATGGTCATGCACTATTTGCCAGAAGACCTTATGTCTTGTTCGCAAGTGTTTTGCGAAATATCACCAGTAATATGATTTCAGAATACAAATTTTAACATATGTACAGTGACCAAAAAAAATTATTTTTTTTTTTTTTAATTTTTAAGGAAAGTATTTGAGAAATAGCTTTGATAATGTTAAAACTAAGTTCCTGAAAATTTCGCTGAAAAATATTTATATTTAGAGGTCCTTTCAATTCGTTGCCAACCTTAAATGCCAACCTTAAAACCGGAATGCTATTGCATTCTTTGATGCCATATCTAATTTTAAAGATTACTCTCCATATTTATTGAGTGGATTAACGCGATACTGACATTATTTTTGGCTACGGTAAATGGTTTTTTAGATATTGGCGAGTTTATATAAAAATAAGGGATATATTTCCGAAAATCAATTTTTTAGAATTCACATAAAAAGAACGGGACTTACTACGCAAATTATTTGTAACCAGTTTTGTTAACTACTAAAACAATTCATAATAATTCTTTTTTTAAAATGAAAAGATCTATTTTTCTCAGATAAAATGTTTTCTTTACATCTGCAGAATTTTAATCCAATAACTGAGATAGAAAAAAATTATTTATTGCAACAAGCTAAAAAATGTCAAATCAGAAACAATGTCCATCTATATATATAAAAATGAATGTATGTATGTGGGTATGTGGGTATGTGGGTATGTGGGTATGTGGATATGTGTGTATATCACGTATAGACTCCAAAACCACCGAACCAAACTCTATGAAATTTTGAGGGATACTGAAGCAACATTCGGGAAGTGTTCCTGTGAAGTTTGGTGTTGATTGGGCAAGGGGGCGTGGTACCTCCCATACAACCCAAATTGGCTCTATCGCCCACAAACCAAAAAAATTGCTATATATCAGACGGTTTTAATCATATAAAACTTAAATTTGGTAATTTTGTTCAGATGGTTACTTTCGGTGACTGTACAATAAATGGGCGTGGTCACACTATATATACGCCCACTTTTCAGCACTAATTTTAATTCCTGATATTTTCAAGTTTTGACAGTGAATCTTGATATACAGGTACTATGCATACACGTGGCAGTCACTATGTAAATATAAACGTTGTCACGCCCACTTTTACCGCCCACAAATAAGTAAAAATGCTTTATATCAGACGGCTTTTGCCGTAGAAGACTAAGATTTGGTAATTAAGTTCGTGTGGCTACTTTCGGCCAATATACAAAAAATGGGCGTGCCCGCACTATATCAACGCCCACTTTATCGGAATCATGCTTATTCCTGAGTTGTACACGTTTTGATAGTGAATCTTGGTATGCAGGTTCTAAAGGTACCAGTGGCAGGCACTATGTAAATAGAAAGGTTTTCACACCCACTTTTACCGCCCACAAATAAGTAAAAATGCTTTATATCAGACGGCTTTTGCCGTAGAAGACTAAGATTTGGTAATTAAGTTCGTGTGGCTACTTTCGGCCAATATACAAAAAATGGGCGTGCCCGCACTATATCAACGCCCACTTTATCGGAATCATGCTTATTCCTGAGTTGTACACGTTTTGATAGTGAATCTTGGTATGCAGGTTCTAAAGGTACCAGTGGCAGGCACTATGTGAATAGAAAGGTTTTCACACCCACTTTTACCGCCCCCAAATTAGTAAAAATGCTTTATATCAGACGGATTTTGCCGTAGAAGACTAAGATTTGGTAATTTAGTTCGTATGGTTACTCTCGGCCAATATACAAAAAATGGGCGTGCCCGCACTATATCAACGCCCACTTTATCGGAATCATGCTTATTCCTGAGTTGTACACGTTTTGATAGTGAATCTTGGTATGCAGGTTCTAAAGGTACCAGTGGCAGGCACTATGTAAATAGAAAGGTTTTCACACCCACTTTTACCGCCCCCAAATTAGTAAAAATGCTTTGTATCAGACGGATTTTGCCGTAGAAGACTAAGATTTGGTAATTTAGTTCGTATGGTTACTGTCGGCCAATGTACAAAAAATGGGCATGGCCGCACTATATCTACGCACACTTTATCAAAAGCATGCTTATTCCTGAGTTGTACACGTTTTGATAGTGAATCTTGGTATGCCGGTCTTATAGGTCCAAGTGGCAGTCACTATGTAAATATAAATGTTGTCACGCCCACTTTTACCGCCCACAAATCAGTAAAAATGGTTTATATCAGGCGGATTTTGCCGTAGAAGACTAAGATTTGGTAATTTAGTTCATATGGTCACTGTCGGCAACTGCTTAAAAAGGGCCGTGGTCGCACCATATCTACGCCCACTTTTTCGAAATCATGCTTATTCCTGACTGCACAAGTTTGATAGTAACACTTGATATGCAGGTGCTCTAAGTGGCAGTCAATGTATATATATAAAATTTTCCACGCCCACTTGTACCACCCACAAAAAAAAACAAAACGAAATGGTCAATTTCAGCCCTTGAAAGCACTTTGACCGAGCTTCTTATGATCAATTGTGTTGTGAGTGTTGTGGAATGTTTGAACACAAATCATCGAGAACTGGACCTACATGTTTTATGTCGACTCCGAACGGCTTATGTTCTCAAGAAGCTTTTCATGGCAGTTTTTATTCTCTGAGGTTTGTCATTGTCTGCAGAGAGGTGACGGCCGAACAGAAAAATTAATTCAATTGAAAAACTTCCCGTGTCAGGTGGGATTCGGACCAAGGTGTTCTCGCGTATGGGCCACACACTCTACCCACTACGCCACGGCCGCCACTTGGTTTTTTTTTTGACCCACAAATTAATAGAACTTCTTTAAATCAGACGATTATCATCGTTAAATACTAAAATTTGGTAATTAAGTTCATACGCTTACTCTCGACAGCTTTGCAAAAAATGTGCATGGTAGCACTATATCTGTGCCCACTCTTCAGAAATAATTTTATTTAATTTATTTATTTACTTATTTTTTAATTGTACTATAGTTAATTACAATTTAAAAATTATAACTAAGTCAGCACTAGCTGCCAGGGCTATCGGTTAGAAATAATTTTAATTCCTGAGATGTGAACGTTTTGATAGACAAACTTGGTATGTAGGTGCTATGGGTCAAATTGGCGTTCACTTTATATATAAATGTTGACACGCCTACTTTTAACGCCCACAAATCTATAAAAAGGATGTATATCAGACTTTTTTTAGAGTAAAAGACTAAAATTTGGTAGATTAGTTCATATGGTTACTGCCAGAACCCTTAAAAAATGGGCGTTTCGCACGTTATCTACGACGACTTTTCAAAAATCATTCTAATTTCTGAGCTGTACGTGTTTTGATAGTGAAACTTGGTATGTAGGTGCAATGGGACCAAGTGGCGGTCACTATATATATAAATGTTGCCATACCTACTTTTTCTGCTCATCTATCTATCTGTAAAAAATGTATGTATGTATAATAAGGCTCCTCACAAAAAAAAAGGTGAACAAGTCGGTTCCTTAAAATAATGCATAATGTTATGATGATTCCCCAAATATTTCGACTGTAGGAATAGCCATCCGTGAGCTGGAATAGTTTGAAATAAAAAAGAAAAAAAAAAACAAAAACGACATGGCAATTTCAGCCCTTGAAAATACTTCGACCGTTTGAACACAAATGATCGAGAACTGAATCTACAAGTTTTATGCCGACTCCGAACGGCTTATGTTCTCAAGAAGCTTTTCATGCCAGTTTTTACTCTCTGAGGTTTGCCATTGTCTGCATAGAGATGACGGCCGAACAGAAAAATTAATTTAATTGAAAAAACTTCCTATGTCAGGTGGTATTCGAACCTGGGTTCTATGGCATTCAAGCCACGCACCTCAACCAGTATGCACGCAATGGTTTGAAATATGCTCTAAAAATCGAGTTTTTTATAAAAATATTTAATGGTGTGTTAGTTAAAAATAACAAACGGTCAGAAATAATAGTAATGAAAAAGTTCTTCCAATCTGCACCAATAAATTTTAAATTTTTACAGTCGGACGAGAGATAATGCAGATTTTCATTTCTTTTTTAACTTTTTTTTTAATTACTTTCACTAAAATTCAAATCAATTTTTTTTTTGTTTTGCCATGTTACTTTTGGTCAAATAAATTATCTATTGATGATAAATTATAGTGTAAAGTGAAGAACTAAATTGAATGAAATTACAAAAAAATTTACACATTTTTTACATTTTACAATTTATTTGACTTAAAGTAGTATAGGAAAAAATTCGTTTGAATTTTAGTGAAAATAATATGGAAAAAGTTACAACAATCCATAAAAATCCGCATTATCTTTGGTCCAACGGGAAAAATGTAAGATTTTTTGATGCAAAAGAACTTTATCATAACTCTTATTTCTGACCGTTTTTTTTTAACTACCATACCAGCCAATATTTTTCGTCGAAATATTTTGGGGATCATCATAACATACGCCATGGTTTATTTTGAAGAACCGGACTGAACAATTTTTTTTCCTAAAGAGCGTGAGGCGACTGAATGTATATACGTGTGTGGGTATATATGTATATCACGTAAAGAGTTCGAAACCGCTAAGCCAATTTTTATACCAAAGCCTTGAGAGAGTTCCTGTGAAGTCTGGTGCCGATCGTAAAAGGCACCTTACATACACCTAAAATGTTCGATATCAAACAGTTTTGGAATTATAGGTCGCACAGCCTAGGAATTTAGTATTCGACCTCAATTTACACATGCCGTTCCACAGGTAACATATTATGGGTGTTGGGCGAGGGGGCGAGGGGCGCGGTCTTATTCCGCACCCAAAATTTTCGGTATAGCTTTCGAAATAAGTCACACATCAATGAAACTAGGTACGAACTTACTATAAAAGCATGGCTTCACTGAAGCTACGCCCTCTTTTAGGGAATAAGCGCTGAGCGCAGCGAAGCGCGCCGGGTATAAGCTAGTTATATTATAAATTACCTCAACAAATTTAATTCATACTATATTGAGACAGCGTCAAAATGAGTATTTAATCGGTAGTGTATGACACAGTCCAACATTTTTGAATACAAAATTTTAGGACTCAATTCTGACAAATGCACGTGGAAGTAGGCCCAAAATGAAGAACTTGTGCATCATTCGTTTTGTCTTCTTGCCAGCCAAAATATTTTTATATCGATTTGAAGTTAGTAACTATCGTATAGGGGAATTTTTCACGTTTTAGGCTCTTTTGTTTGACATAACTCGAGAACCACTTGTCCGATTTAGCTGAAACAAATTTAGAAAAATTAAATATTACAATTCCTCTAATCTGTTCCTATACCGTTTTCCTATGTGTGCAACACTTTCGAAGTTAAAAATGAATGTATGAAGGGAAAAAAGTATGTTTTGCCTAAAAATTAAAATTTTTTTTTTTAAATTTATAAAAAGCCAAAATGGAAAAAAGTGTCTGCTCTGTGTTTTCTGATCTGATGTTCTGATCTGATGACTATGTTCGCAACATAACACGGTATGGACAGTTTGTCATTTGATGCTGAGTCTATTTAAATTATTACAACTTAAAATTTACAACTGTTTTTCAATTTACTCAATTCGAGTTCAAAATTTAAAGAATTTTTGCTTTGATGCTAAAGTCGAATACAAAAAATTTTTGAAACATTCTAGAACACGATGGCTAGAATGTACCACGATGGCTAGATAGTACCAATAGTGGAACGAATTTTAAAACTGTATTCAGAAATAAAAGCGTGTTTTTTATCATTAGAAAATTTACCTACTTTGCTGAAAAATTTTTTCAGTCGGTATAAAGTGAAGCGTATTTATTTGCTGTATAGAAAGAATGGCCTTTATATCCGAAGTGATAGAAGCGATAATGGAAAGATGTTGAAATTAATTTTTTCCTTTGAGAGTTAAACAAATTTAAAAACAATTTAGTAGACAAAAGATTTATGAAAGTGAAACCGAAAAATTTAAAAGTAATATATTCACGAGTTACAAAATATTTTGTGATTATTTACAAGCGTGTTCTAAAGAATTCAAAGTTTTCGAATAAATAAATTTAAATACAATACCTGACGTGAGTGGAATCACATTGAAAATTGTGCTGAATTTGTTAACTTAAAAAAAGAGATTATATGTTAAATTAAAAAATTTTGTTTAACCTTCCGGCGGGCGCGCCCTTTTTTGTAACTTGAGCATTCGCGTGTCGTAAATTTTACGTCACCATATAAATAATGTTTTTTTTATATAAAGTGTGAATTTTTGTAAGGCTATGAAAAATGATAAATGACAGTATTTGAAAAAAATTTATTTGGATTTTCTAAACAAAAACTTTAAATATGTTAATATTTTAAATATTTTTTTATAAGTATAAAAACAAAATATTTTATTGACCTATTCACTTGAATCAGTGGTCTCATCCTTACAATTGTTGCAAACCACCTCAACTGAAGAATGGTTCTTGCATGTAAAGGAATGGCAGCGGCAACATTTCATTGATGCTGATGATCTTTTTTTCAACATTGCACATGACCGACAAGTACCGCGTTTTGTAAGACTTCTTTCTTCTTCTGCTATCGGTTCAACTTGCCGACCATAATTCACTTTGAGAAAAGTATTTGTATCTTGAGGTAAATTTGATCTGAAGATAAGATGCTCTTTCATCATGGTCAATGCCAAATTTTTTAGGAAAAATCTTCGACGCATTGGAGATTTCCCTGGACAGGAAAATTTGTGTAAAATTTGAGCATTTATGCCGCAAATATTTATTAGAGTGAAGAAAACTACACACGGCCATCTCTTTGTTATTCTACTGACCGAGTACGAGGCACACATTTTGTCGACGGTATCCACTCCGCCTTTGGTTTCGTTGTAATCCAGTATAGCCTGAGGCTTTCTAGTTTCAGGATCCATTTTGTTGTCGTCATGTAATGTTGAAAGTAATATTACAGATTTATTTTTCCGAGGTACATAAGAAAGCATAATTTTGTCCTTTTGAAAACCAAAAAGAGTCGATCCAACAGCTTTGCTTTTGTCTGGCAAGAATTCTTTTGGAATTTCAGCTTTGTTCTTTTTTATTGTGCCCAAAACTGTTATTTTTTTAGTAAGCAAATAATCAGCAAGTGGTACACTTGTGTACCAATTATCGATGGTCAAATTCCGGTTTGAGTTTTCTATCGGAGCGATTAGACGCTTTACAATATCTGTAGGAGAATTTATTTATTTATTTATTTATTGGCCAACCAAGGCAATTTACTTATTTTAACAGGTTTTATATTTAATTACTTATTCTAACAGGCTTTTTTTTATTTTTTTTTTCTTTTTTCTCCCCTTTCCTTGTTTTGGTGTTCGAAGATGTTCAATTCGAAGTGGGCGTAATCCGCCCACCTAAATGACATTAATTCAAGAACACGTCAAAAAGGAAAGGAAAGAAGAAAGAAAAGTAAAAGTAAAAGTTACTTACATACTAGAAAAGAGGAGAGTTCAGAGGTTGGGTAAATTAGGCAGAGAAAAAGACTTGTATAGAGATCGCTTGAATGAGAATTTGGACATGGAAGGTGAGTAGTGGCCGGATATAGTATTAAATTTTCTACAGCAACGGTTGATGGGTTCATTATTTGCATATGCAGTATGATGCTGATATTCAGTTAACAGCCGAGTATGGCTTGTACGTCTTAACGGGTCATTGAGAGTAATCTTGTTAGAGATATATTCGCAGTTAGTTACACCGCTCAGAACATCGAAAGTAAAGCATGTATCCAATACCGTTCTTCTTGTTGATAGCGGTATCAAATTTAATAGGGTGAGTCTGTGTTCATATGGTGGAAGGCTTCCATAATCGCGGGGGTTATAAGTTTCTCTCAGAGCGAATAGTAAGAATTGTTTTTGAATGGATTCGATTCTATCACAATGGGATCCAAAAACTGGATTCCAAATTATGCAGCCATATTCGAGTATTGGGCGCACTAGTGCACAGTACAGGGATGTAGTGACCCATACATTCTTGAATTCATATGCTCGTCTTTTAATAAAACCAAGCAGTTTACTGGCCCTGGATACAATATTATCGTAGTGTAAATTAAAGCGCAGTTTGTTGTCCAAGACCACTCCAAGATCGACTATATAATTGACCCTGTTAAGTTCATTACCATTGAGGCGGTATTTGTGATTTATAACTTGGTTTCTACGAGAAAAACTTATCACACTACACTTATTTACATTGAGGTATAGTTTGTTTTGGGTACACCAGGTCTCAAGAGATGAGAGGTTTAACTGTAAGAAATTGACATCTTCCTGCGATTTAATTACGTGGTACAATTTTAAGTCGTCCGCATACATAAGATGTAGAATATCCTTCAACACTATGGACAAGTCGGATATGAAGATATTAAAGAGAAGAGGACCAAGGTGACTACCTTGCGGTACTCCAGAGGAGACCTCAATTTTCTTCGACACAATTCCTTGAAATTTAACATATTGGGATCTACCATGGAGATAAGTTGATAGCCAACTAAGTAAAGATCCAGAGAAACCAAATTTTTCTAATTTATGTATTAAGATACCGTGATCAACACGATCAAAAGCTTTACTGAAATCAGTGTAAATGGCATCTATTTGGTAGCCGTTCTCCATCTTGCATAAAACGTCAGAAACCATTATCATGAGGTTAGTGGTTGTGGATCTTCCTTTTCGAAACCCGTGCTGCTGCTCGTTTAGTCTCGGGTTGATAAGGCCTGTTAGCTTTTCGCAAATAATTTTTTCAAATAGCTTTGGGATGGCCGACAAAATTGCTATGCCTCTGTAGTTTTCAAATGAGTTTTTTTGACCGTTTTTGTATATTGGTATTAGGTGGGACGTTTTCCAATATGAGGGAAACACTCCAAGAGAGAGTGATTTGTTAAGTATAATGTATAAGGGCACAAGTAGTTGGTCTAAGCATCGCACCAATAACTTTGGGGGAATTAGGTCTGGTCCAGGTCCCTTGGTTGCATCTAAACCCTTTATTGCATTCGATATGTCTTCTTTCGTCAAACTAAAGTTTTCAACCATATGCTGTGAATTCGGAGTGGGGGGAAAAATGTCAGACTGAGTAGTTGGTGGACAAAATACATCCTTAAAATGATCCGCAAAGAGGTTACATATTTCTTGAGGGTTGGAAGAGATAATATTACCTTTATACATGGATGAGGGGTAACCAGCTGATTTTCGTTTCAAATTGACAAAGTCAAAGAATGTTTTGGGGTCTTGAACAATTTTTTCACCAATTAAGCTTGTGTAAAACTTATAAGCTTCTTCAGATTTGATAGAGAACTCTTTTGATAGCTCATCGTATCTGAGCTGCATTTCTTCGCTTACATTTTCGGCAGTTTTGAGGAGTTTGTAAATTCGGTTTCTCTGGTTTCTCAAGTATCTGAGATTTGAATTTAGCCAAGGTTCAGAAAGTTTGTTTTTTTTCTTTATTTTAGGCACATACCTTTCGATAGCTGTATAAATGTAATTATAAAAACTCGAAACAGCGCTATCTAAGTCTAAGTTCGATAGAGCGCAACTCCAGTTAATGCCACCTAGAAGAGATGTTATACTATCGTAATCAGCATTAAGAAAGTCGTACACAATAGAGTTATTGAAGGACTGGGTAAAAGAGATATTTATATCAGAGAAAATTATTGTTAAGGCTGTATGGTGAACTGTGTTAGCAAACAAATTTTCTGCTTCGATGGTTGGACCAACCCTCACTTCGTCGTACGAGTTAGTAAAGATTAGATCCAACCACCTACTATTTTGGTTTTGTGTTGCAGAGACTTGCTGTAGATCATTGCTATAAAAAGTACTTATTAATGTAAAGTCTATGGGACTAGAGAGGTTTACAGGAAGAAGATAGTTGTCATTTTCATCAATGACAAATGATATATTTGGACGGTTGAAGTCACCAAAAATAATAACTCTATCTTCTTCATTTAAGGTTTCCGTAAATGTAGTGATTGTCTCACATAACTCATTGTATGATGATTCACTAGAGCTTGGGGGGATGTAAATGACACCAATGTACATATAGAGTTTTTTTCCTATATAAACTTTTACTATACGGTGTTCAAAGAGTTTGTGAGTAGGGGTTTCTATAAGCTCACTTGAAAGAGAATTGTGGATAGCAATTAGTACGCCGCCACCTCGCGAAAGGCCTGTGGAGCAGTAGTCACGGTCATTACGGTAGATAGTCCAATTGCAGTCCAGAATTTCTTCATTTTTAAAAGTGTCATTTAACCACGTTTCTGTAATTACTAGAACCTTGAAGTGACAAGATTTAGCGTCGATAAATAGTTTATTTAGTTTACCTCTCATACCACCACAGTTGTGATAAAAAATTTTAGGAGAACTAATTGAGTAGGCAGGTTGGCATGGATCCTTGGACATTACTTGAGAAATGTTGTTAGGTGACTTTGACTGATTTCGAGCGATAGGGGTTGTGTTAGGGTCAGAGTTAGGAGCAATAATACTGTTGATGCTCCTTACGTGATTTTTGCAGAAAAGAGACATGTTTAGACCTGACGTGAGTGCCATAGGTGTCAAGGTCCGCATTGACTTGACTAATTGACACTCCAAGTTGCTCGTGAAAGCAATTAAACATGTGACGCAAATCGGACACATCGGTCGGCAGCCCCTCTTGTTGTATTAAAACTTTTAAATTAGTTTTGGTCTTGCCCTCTATGCAAGTAGATTCAGGGGCTTTATGCATATAGGCGAGATACAGACGGACGTTGTTATAGACGCTGTTCTCTCTAAGGCGAGAAAGGGCATATCTACTTTCAGTGTCTGCACAGGAGTTCAATGTTAATTTCACTCTTGGAGGTATTAGAGGGTCTAAAAAGGTTTCAGGGTTACCAGGTTGACTGGAAGGGATGTTATGGAAAGGAGATGAGTCTGAAGTGCGGGGATGGGTGATAGTTGGGCTAATTGATGAGTTAGTGTCTACGGAGGGGGATGGAGACGGGTTGAGAGTATGGGAGTGAATGAAATTCGGATAATTGGCAGATGTGTTTGTTGGGTTTTCACTTGAGTCGGAGACGGGTGAAAGGTTGAAAGATACACGGCGTCGTTGTGTGAAAGGTTGTGTGGGAGCTGACTTTTGACATGAGTTTGCAGGAATTGGATTACCGTTGTGCTTGTCGTTGCTGTAGTGAGTTGTAGTATTTTTAAAAGTATTGTCATTGTTGACCGATGTGGGCTTATGTCTGATCTGTGGAGAGAAGGTGGGAAAAATATTGGTTTTAAGCTCCCAGTTGGGGACAGCGCTGTGATGGGGCTTAGGTAATATTTTCTCCACTGATGCGTTAGATCTAGAGGAAGGATGAGAATGGTGTTTATGAATATGTGAAGGTCTTATAGTGCCAGAATTAGGGTTGGGATTTAAGCTGGAGTTTGGGATACCATAAGAAATAATATTATTTGATGTTGTTTTAGGCTTATAACTATTGCTTATCTTAAGGTTAGATTTAGTGTTTATGCTAGGATTAGAAATTACATTAGGAATATATGTATTAGACTTAGGTGTATAGCTTTGAGATTCGTTTGCCTTAGATATATTTCTCGGTTGCCAGGTACTGCCAGGTTTGTCCGTCCACCTAGATATTTGTACATTTCCGTGTTCTTGCATACCACCGGAAGGACTCAGGACCATCCAAGCGTATTTAGATGGTAAGTTTAGTTTAAAACTGCTTAACTTGGCACGAGTTGAAGATGTTTTATGGCACTCGGATATGGTGAAGCGGAACTTTTTTAAAAAGTATTTACGCACCCAGGATATACTTGCATTGGAGGGGAAGCCTTTGATAAATACAGTTATGCACTCATTTTGGTTAACCGAATTTAACTTTTGGATGCGGCTTTCCCATTCTGGTATTGTCCACGAAGTTCCAAAGCGTACGATAACTCTTCTAGGTGCAGCGATTGGTGTTGTAAGAATGGTGGTGTCTGAGGCAATGGAAGAGTCGAGAGATATACTATGTTGCCTTGTAGGTAGAGGGGCAGCTGATGGAACACCCTTGGATGCTAACGTCATTTCGTCGAAAATAGAGGAGGAGTTATGTTGAAGCGCCTGTGGTGGTGGGTATTCAACTCTATTGGGCGCTGATCTAATTTCATCTGCTATATCTGCGAGCGTCACACGGAACACATCTAGATCATCGCTGATGTCATTCATTTTTTGAAATAGTATTTCAAACATAGGATCTGGCTGCAGAGGTGTTGATTTGGCTGTATTTGAATTAGTTTGCAGTGCAGTATCCATATCATACCGCAAAGAAGTAAGATTACTCATTATATTTTTGGTAGAGTCGTCATTTTTTAAGATCTCAAAGCCAGTTTTTACTTCTTTCTTAAGCTCATTAATCGCTTTATCACAAAGCAACGCCTTTTCACTATCTCTTACTATTTCAGTTAATGCACTGAGGTTCTTTGAAATAGTTGAGATGTCCGAGTTATTTGCTTTACACATGGACTCTACTCTGGCTACATCATCAGATAAGTGTGTGAAGACGTCGAAGTTAGGTTGGTTACTGCAGAGTAGTTTATAGTTTGAGTGCAAAGCATTAAGTGAGTCGCTCAGACATTTAATGGCGAGCATCACGTGTGACAGCGTTAAATCCCTACACTCGTCACAGAAAAATTTGAAATGAGAAGAGTATTCCTGAATGTAGTTCAGACTCCTCTTTGTCATGCCCACACAGCAGCCGTGGTAAGATTTCCCGCAGAGACCATTGCAGCTCAGTTTTAGTGCATTTTTGTCCTCAATAGAGCAGTTGTTGTTGGCACAAGTAAATTCCATTATTATAGTAGTTTTTAATTTTTTTTATTTTTATTTTTTATTTTATACACAAAATGCTGACACTCACAATTGTTTTTTTTTTTTTTTTTTTTTTTTTTTGTATAGGTTAATGCTAATAGGTTAATGATTATTGATTTGTTTATTGAGTTCTGTTTTTTTGGAGTTTTGGTTATTAAAGCGCAAGCTGGCAAAAACACAAAAATTTATTTTAAGTTGAGTAAATTGGGTCAGAATAGCTTCTGCTATTTTGTTGATTAAATTATTTTGAAGATAAGGCACAAGAATATAGCGAAATTAAAATTGGAGCGGTTAATAAATCACGTCCGAACTGATTAGAGGCAGCAAATGGTCCATCGGGTTGTTTACCGCAATATATTTCCAGATTGGATGTGTAAAAACTTTTGGCATCACATAACGCAAACATTTTTATCCCGTATTTTGCTGGTTTGCTAGGAATATATTGTATGAAGCTACAACGACCTCTAAATGGATGCAGCATCTCATCGATTGTAGTATATTCACTCAAATTGAATGATGATTTACAGTTGTTGACAAAAGCTTGGTAAAATTCACGTATTGCTGCCAGTTTGTCAACTTTCTTCCTTTCAGCTCGGGTATTCTTGTCATCGAATCTCAGGCAACGGGTGATGAAGAGAAATCTCTTGTAACTCATGGCAGCTCTTGATATTTCAATCTCGGTGCCGTCAGAGGAAAAAATCTCTCTCACATTTGCATGGTGAGCTTTTTTTACACCAATCAAAAATAGCAGACCCAAGTAAGCCATAAATTCTTGCCTGTCGATGTTTTTACAGTCCCGATCTCTAGAATATTGATGGTCAACTCTTAGCCGATCGATATACATATTTGTGTACCTCAAAACATTGTCAATCATAGACATATCGATAATTTGAGAAAACGCATTTAGTTCATTTTCAATACCATGAGCTCTTTGAGTCAAGCCACTTCGTTGTGCTACTACGTTTATACTTTTGGTTTTTGTTTTTGCACGGTATGTTGTCTTTCGCCATTGTGTAGTTTTATTTTTGCCAATAAAAAATTCTTCATTTGTTTCCTCTTCTTCTGATTCGTCTGAAGTATTTTCTTGTTCTGTAACACTTTCTTCAGCTTGTTGCTCAATTTCTTCTTCCGAAAACTCGCTATCACTTGAAGGAAAATAGTCCTCATCATTTGCCTCAGGTTCTTCGAACATATCATGCACAATTTTTTGAAGCTCCTTTTGTGTGAGAGGCTTACGAGACATAATGGAACACGTCTAAAGAAAAAAAATATATTTAGAAATAATATAAATGAGAAAAAAATGAAAAAAAGTAGTTTATTTAGTATACTTACACTTTAAGGCGCGTGTCGTAAACTTTACGCGCAATGGAAACTTTCAAATATCAACTAATAACAATAACTTATAAGACCACCCGCTACGGCTGTAGGTTGGAGACACACTGACTGTAGAATAGCTAACAGGTCGGTTCTTGCAACTAAGTCGTTAGAGTAGGGATAGCGAAAGAGTAAATTTGTCGTAAATTTTACGACACCGTGCCCGCCGGAAGGTTAAGAAAATTTTAACAACAAGGAGTTAAAAAGCAATCATTTGCCTACCAAAAATGGATGAAATATTTTCAAAATTGTTTGAGTTGTGAATTTTACTCAAAAAAAAACAAGAACGGAAATGGTCATTTCAGACCTTGAAAGGATTTTGATCGAGCTTCTTATGATCAGTTATGTTGTTTGTGTTTGTGAAATGTTTGAACACAAACGGTCGAGAACTGAGCCTACAAGTTTTATGCCGAATCCGAACGGCTTATGTTATCAAGAAGCTTTTCATGGCAGTCTTTACTCTCTGAGAAAACTGTGATCTAATTCTGTACGTGAATATTGAACTTTTCAGTAACTGTCCATAAACAAAAAGGACAATTGATATTTCCTATGATATCGCTATGTTGAAAATACTAGTTGGCTATATGAAAGTTTCAAATAGAAAAATTAATTCAATTGAAAAAACTTTCTGTGTCAGGTGGGATTTGAACCAGGGTTCTCTGGCGTATGGGCCACACACACAGAAACTTTAAAAAGTTGTCAGTTTTTTTCTGAGCTTCTACTGAGTTTCAACTTATGAGCTTGCAATGGTCAAACAGAAGAAACATACTGAAAATATCAACGGTTCAAGCTCTTTTAGCATTAAATTATAATTTCACAAACATATCGTGTTTGGCGTTTTTCGACATATGTCAAAAACATAAACACTTATTAAAACAAGCTTAAAAAACTTCAAGTATGATTTTGAGAACGATTGATAATTAAATTTCAATTTGATCTCGTTTGCTATTTCAATTTAAAAAACTTTATAAAAATATTTAAACATGATTTTTTGTTTAATTGGTCTCATTTATTCAAACCTTAAGCTTGTTTAACTTTTTGAAATAATTAGTATCACATTTTTTATTTACTTTATGATGAAAACTTATAATATTTATTATAATGTTTATTTTATTTAATATTAAAAAGAAATGTTAATCATATAGTTTTAATTCTTTAGCAAATGGTGTAGTTCAAGAACTCTCTTTTTTTCATAAAGCCAACTAGTATGATATTTTCAACATGGCGATATCATGGGAAATATCAATTGTCCCTTTTGTTTATAGACAGTTACTGAAAAGTTGAATATTCACGTACATAATTAAATCACAGTTCTTTTTACTTTCGGGACACAGTTGGTTATCAAGAGGATTTATTATTTTAATTTGATGACATAAGTAGTACCCAGGCTCGATCCTCATAGCACATACGACAGATCTTGCTGTCTTATTTTTCTGTTAATTCTATTTTTATTTATAAATAAAAACTTCGTACTCGCATCGAACCGCGTACAATTCGACTGCAAGTTGAACGTGCTACCATCTCACCATTGCCTCACTTGCATCAAAGCGTACAAAATATGAAAAAACCTGATAGCAAGCAAAGTAGGAAGGTTCGCTTATGTTTCGAAAAATTATTCATTTACAATTCCAAAGCGATTAATTCTTCAACAGAAATGCGAAGATAATTATATTTTCCACTTTTTTACTGTACGGTGGATACTTACGGATAACTTTTTTGGCACTTTCAGACTTATACTTTTATTATTACTGACGCGATAACATTGGTATGAAATAACTTTCGATTTTTGATCGCCAATAAGGGGAAAAATACGACATTTTTCTTTGATAAAAGTTCATTGCAAACGAACTTTCGTCGGGTGGGTTACATATGCATTGACAAGTTTTAATTTTCGACACAATATTTAGTAACACATCCTTCTTATGTTTTAGTTTCGACCAACATATCGTCGGCAATCTGACAGCTCAGTTGGTAATGGAAGAACTTGTAACGAGTATTTAGTGTGTTAAAATACCGCAGGATGTAAATATTTTTTATTTCGATATAAATGAGAGTAAAAAACTACATTTGAATAATATGAAAGATATGATATTTATATGGAAATTCACAGATCTAAAAATAAAACAAATTTTAGATTCAAAGTTGCATTCGTTAATATTACAGCATGTAATGTTTCCAAATCAATCAATACAATCAATTTGAATTTATCAAAACTCAATTTGAGAACTGCCTAAAAGTATGCTAATGCTCTGATCTGTACTTTTAGAGTATTGAACGAAAGACTCAATAAGAAGTATTGATTGTTGATTCAAGATAAGTATGAACTACTCAAATAAATATGTCTACGTGGCTCAGTGGTTCGAACAGCCGGCTATGGATACAAACGTACTGAGTTCAATCCTCAGTGGAAGCAAATATATAAAAAAAATTTTAAATAGCACTTTTTTCGTTTTTATACAACTAGTGCGGCGAATTGCTGTGTTGTTGTTTTCATAAGAACCATTTCGTTATATTAGTTTCACCCCCCCTCCAACTCGCCGTATTTAAACTTACTTAAAAAAAAAATTAAGGGGCTGCCCTCTTGAAGCGCACAAAATTTCATTAAGTTTTTAGGTCTTAATTTTTTGACCAAAAAAATAATACAAAAAGCCACAAAATAACTGTTATTCTTGACCAATGAAATAAAAGCCAAAAGTAACCGTTATTTTTACCCGAAAAAGGAGAAACAAACATCAGATAATTTTAACTTTTATGGTAACAGTCGAAAATTTAAATGTCATTTAATATTCGCGAAACTGCGGTCATTACTATCATATTGGTATATTTAAAAAGTCTTCTGGCAACTTTTTCGTTATGCTTTTTTCATTTGAAAATTGTGAAATAACAGTTAAATTCGGTCCATGCAAATTTTTTTAAAAGTATCTTTATGCTGATCTGGAACCATCTGCATGATTCGTCTGCACTTTCCGGAATGTGCCACAATTTGTGCCAAAAATGCTGTTAGACTGTGTAATTACATAATTCATACACAAAATCATACTTTCAGCACCAAGGCGTATTGATAGGTTTTAAGGTCAAAACCCATAATAATTCCAAGCTAGTTGGTCAAAGGTGTAGGTAGTATCGCAGAGTGAGATAGCTGTGCAAGCAACTTCATATTTATACCCCAACGCGTACTGCGTAAGGGTTATATTAACTTGTCATTCCGTTTGTAACGCCAAGAAGGAAGCGTGGCATGTAAAGAAAAATATATATATTTTTGATCAGCATGATCTCCTGAGTCGATTTCCGTGTATCTGTCTGGCGAAACGATTACAGCCGCAATTTTAAAGCTATCGCTATGAAATTCAATATATAAGTTTATTTTTAAAAAGTTCGGAAGATCAAGTTCGAAAATGGGCCAAATCGGATAAAAACCTCGCGTACCTCCCATTCAAAGTGACTTTATATTCGAAAATGGGCCAAATCGGATAAAAACCACGCCTACCTCCCATACAAAGTGACTTTATATTAACCGTAAAATGTCTTTAAAATAAATAAATAAAAAAATGTCCGCAAAAATAAAAGAAATGCCTTAAACTTGGGCAGGTGAGCTTTGCTCTTCAGTCTTAATCTTGGCTATGAAATTTGGAAAAATCGGATGAAAACCACGCCTACCTGCCATACAAAATGGCTTTATTTTAAAAGTAAAATCTCTTAAAAATCTGCTCAAACTAAAGAAATGTCTTGAAATTTTGCATATAGGCTTTGATAAATAACATAGACCACCACTATGATATTTGGCAAAATCGAATGAAAACCACGCCTACCTCCCATACAAATTGGCTTTATTTTAAACGTGGAATCTGTTAAAAATCCACAAAAATTAAAGAAGTGTCTTGAAATTATGCACACAAGCATTGATATACAATATGAACCATCTCTATGATATTTGGCAAAATCGGATCAAAGCCACGCCTACCTCCCATACAAAGTGACGTCATCAAAATAGGAAAACTTTCGTTAATATATAAAACTGAATGTCATCGTGTATGTCGTGGCTAAAGACTTCGAATATACTTCAATATGACCGCGGGGGGTGTTTTAGCTTCGGTACCCTGCCAAAGCTCCATCCTTACTAGTCAATTTTTATTTTTTTGAACATTATTTTTAGACGCTATTAAAAAAAAAACACTTTTCTGGGTTTTGTAGGCGATATATTTTTTTGATAATTAATTTTTGCCACTTATTTATTTTTTTTTAATTCAACATTGCTTCACTTATATGAATCTAATATTGTGGCAAAATTAAAACATAAAAGACTAATTGCTTAAAATTATATATTTTGAACACAAAATTAATACAGTATTAGAAATGTAAATGGTAAAATGAATTTATTGCATTATGGAAATTTATTGTAATAAAACTTCCAGTTATTGCATGATCTGCCCCTTAATAAAAAAGTATTAAGTTATTTAATCATATCCACTGTCAAATTTTTAGATTTGATATATATCGCCAGATCCTGCCAAGAGGTAGGTAAAATTCTGAAAATATGTAAAGTCATAAAGCATTCATAGCAATAATTTACTTTATCAACGAAATAAATGATGACCTAAATTATCACTCATTTTCACTTTTCATCACACATCTATTTTAAGACTTTAGTTTATATTGTAATTAATACTCACTCATGCAGTCGATATAAAATGCCCAATACTGATGGCAGCATGATCTCTTTCTTATTAAGCAACACTGCATTGATGATGCTTTTCGCCGCATCATCACTATTGATCATTGGATATTTTTTAGAATATCCAGATTTCACGTAAGAACTCGCAACTCTACGATTTGAATTAAGAAAAAATGGCATCACAGTTGTCGCATGTATGTTTTCAAATTTTCCAAGATGCAATTCCAGCCGTAGTACACGCATAAGGCCACGCACAGCGAATTTTGTGGCCGTATACTGGCTAAAATAAGTTAGTGGAAAACAACCTTGAAAAAAAGAAATTCATAGAAATATTTCAATAAATATATTCAATATAATTAAAGAGATACATACTTGCTACAGAAGCAATAGCCACAATGTGACCTTTCTTAAGCTCCTTCATTTTTGGTAGAAAAGCTTCAAGTGTCTTAAATTAATATAAAGTTTTATATTTAGATGCCGATAAAGATCGATAAATTTCATCTATTTCATTCACCCAGAAGTGTGACGTCAAATTGACATTGATCAAGTTCTGCACTTCACGCCAATCCGGATTCGACTGATTCGCAAACATCAACATGGCAGCATTGTTGACAAGTACTGTAGCAGCACCTAATTCTTTTGTAACATTTTCGTACAACTGCAAGACTTGATCATGGTTGGCTACATCAATCTGAAGAATTGTGTTGGAAAACATACAAGTAAGTTACTAATGTTATATTTATGAGAAAGCACATAATAAAACGCAATAATTACTCTAAAACAAGTTTTGAGATATTATAAAAATCAGTTTCATTTGGTCTGAATTTTTCCAAGCGAAAGAAAAATAAATACATTTTTTGATGATTTTCTAATTCTCGAATCATTGATTTTAATATAAAGCACAGGATGTAGTTAAAAAATAGAACAATTTTAAAAATCTTAATATTGCATTTTGTTATGGATCTCATCACGAAATGGAAGAATTATTTTTTCTGGCTTGAAGAAAATTATTTAACCTTGTATGCGTTCGCCTTAATGTTGTATTGTTTTTGTAAAAAACTTGCAGTTTTTTCGGCTCCCACTAAATCAATATCAGCTACAGCCACATGACAACCTTTTGAAGCCAATTGTATACAGATTTCTCTGCCCAGTCCATTTCCACCTCCGGTAACCTGTATAAAACTATTGAAATCAATATTTTACATTTTTTATTTTTTAATTGTATACAAAGACAGGCCAGGGACAGACAGACAGGGACATTAAATCATAAATGTCATCTTTAGCTGTGAAAGTAAGGACCAGAAAAGAGCTTAAAAGTAAAAGGTATAAAATTAGATCGACTGTCTTTTAAAATAGTTTCTAGGTAGGAACCTAGACTACCACACGCTGTAAAATAATAGGCCTTCCCAAACATAATTTGCAGGAAGTACAGGGTTGTCAATATTCGAAGCGCCCATCTGGCAACACTGTAACTTTCCGCAGTGATGCCAAATCGACTAATGACATACCGCGTTTGAAGTGTCATTCCAAGCAAATGTTTACAATGGAACAGTACACGCCACACGAACGCTCTTAAATTGTTGAAATTTACATTCAACAAAACAAGTCAATAGTGAAAACTCAACGTGCATGAGCGATGAAGCTCATTTTCAGTTGAACGGAACGGTAAACAAACAAAATTGCCGTATTTATGCCACTGAAAATCCACAAGAGATTCAAGAGGTACCTCTTCACGGTGCAAAAGTCACTGTTTGGTGCGGCGTTTGTGCTAAAATGCTCATTATAATATGATTAATTAATGCAAGTTTTGTATATATATATATTTGCATCTTAACATTATTTAATTGTACCTTAGCACTTGTTGCTTGAATTTAAAAACAATATAATTTGTTTTAAAGAAAACATGTTTCATATAAATATATTGTAATTAAAATGGATTGAGAACAGTTTTAGTCTATTACTATTTGTTTGCTCGGAAATATAATTAAGTCAAGAGTAACATTAAATATTCACTGACAAATATATATTAATTGGAGAATACATAATTTAATTGCAGTCAAGCAATTATTTTCAAAACGATAATTGAGAACAACATAATATATTTACCGATGATTACACTATATTTATTTGGAAACATATTTTAGCAAAAGAAAAGCCAAAAGTTTTTCACTGTGATAACAAAATATTTGCTTAGAAGTAATTGTTGGTTTGAAGCAAATAAAATATGTTTAGAAAACAGTAAATAAGTTTTTCTCGGATTTAATTATGTTGAGAAGTAACCATATTATGTTTTTCCGACATTACAATAATTTTTATAAGCGCACATTTTCTAGTTGGAGAAAACATAATATGGTTAGAGCACCAACTTTGCCAGCGAAGCACCCGCTTTATCAGCAAAGTTGCTTCAAAACTCACCTATTTTTACTGCTGAACCGCCTTATTTTTCTTTTATTTTGTTTTTTATATTATTAATTTGAAAACACAAACACTTTTAATTTATACAAACATTTTCAGAAGCACTTGTCACAAGAGCTTAACTTTTCAACACGTTAAAATGACGCCAAGACTTGGCAACTGTTTAAAGCAAGCGCATAAAGTAACAAGGTTTCAGTTATTTTTCGTACAAGTGCAAAAGAAACAGATACATGTATGTCTAGGCGAAACACATAAAAGAAAGGAGTTCTGTTTGTTTTAAATTTGCGAGTTCTGTTCTTTTTGAGTTTAACAGTGATGCAAATATATTTTAATTGGGTAGAAACACACAATTCTATTTTGTCACAAGCATATTAATGTAGACGTTAGTTTTTTAGCTAAGACAATTATATTAATGTTGGACACAACTAATATCTTCTTATATCGAAAAATAATGCTATTGAAGGAAAGTTTTTAATCATTAGGTTGTTCCCTCTGAATATTTTGTTTTGAAACCAAACATATATAAACATATTTTTTCTCTGCGTACATATAAGGTAATCTCCTATATATGTACTTTAGAGTGGCCCTCAGCTGTTTTTACAAATTCAAAATGTGCATGGGCCTTAATTGCTCCCTTACATGTAAAAAGTAAATTGTGAAATTTTTAGGAAAAAACTAGTAAGGAATGGATCTTCGACAGAGTACCAAAGCTAAAATACTCCCCTGCAACCGTAATGAAGTATACTCAAAGTCTTTAGCTGTCTTTGAAATGGTTATGTATAACCTGCAAGAATATTTGTGTAAAACGCTTAATTTTATTTTACCCTTAGCTGCCACATAGAGTAATTTGTAGACGAATCATTATGTTAAAGAATATATGTGCAAAATTTGATTGGTAGTTTGTGCAAATTCATACCAAAGGTGTAAAATAATTTTGCTTCATCATAACACCCCCGATCAATTCCGTCCAAATTTCTTGACTACTGACTGCTCATTATTCCAAAGAATATGGTAAATTTGGAAGAAGTCGGACAAAGGCAATAGAAGGAGCTCGATTTAAATGAAAGTGGCATGCCCTTGTCTAATTCCGCCCAATTTTTTAAACTAATCACTGCTCATTATTCCAAAGAATATTTATTTATTTATTTATTAATTTCTTAACCAAGCAAGGTGTGATCTTAATTCTAGTCTTAATCTATGCTTAACCTATTTTTTCTTTTTTTTTTTGGGTAACAGTGTAGGCTTAGGCCGCCTACCCGGTTGATATAATTTCACCTACATGCCTAAGGAAAAGTTTTAGTGAACTAAGGATTACAAATATAGGGCAGAGGAGGTTATGAGGACGGAAATAGGAGCTTGTAAAGATTTTTTTTTAAGGAGAATTTGGATATGGATGGTGAGTAGCTAACGCTGATACTATTAAATTCTTTGCAACACCTATTAATTGGCTTATTATTGGCGTATATAGTATGGTGCTGATACTCGTATAACATTTGTGTGTGCCTAGTTTGTCTTGAGGATTCGTTGAATCTTATTTTATTTGAGAACGTCAAATGTAAAACATGAGGTGAGTATATTTCATCCGGTTGATAGACGTATAAAATAAAGCAAGCTAAGCCTATACTCATAGGATGGTAGGGTATTGTATTCACGGGGGTTGTAGGTGTTCCTTAGAGTAAAAAGCAGGAACTGCTTTTGAATAGAATCCAGTCTCTCACAGTGTATATCGAATGCAGGATTCCAAATAATGCATTCATATTCTAGAAGTGGGCGTACAAAAGAACAATATAACGTTTGGGTAACCCATACATTTTTAAACTCTTTTGCGCGTCGTTTTATGAAACCGAGTTGTTTACTGGCTCTTGTTAGGATTTTATCATAATGAAGATTAAATCGCAATTTATTGTCTAAAACGATGCCAAGATCGACGATATGGTTAACATTTTTAAGTTCTTTACCATTGAGTAAGTAAATGATTTTTTCGGGAGAAAGTTATTGAGTAGCATTTGTTCACGTTTAGAAATAGTTTATTCTGATTGCACCTCTGCTCTTAAGCAAGTAGTTTCAATTGTAAAAACGTTTTTAAGTCATCTGCATATAATAGATGAGGGATATCAGACAAAACATTGGATATGTCTGATATAAATATTGAACAGAAGTGGCCCAAGATGACTTCCTTATGGCACTCCGGATGTGACAAAAATCTCTTTGGATAGGATACCTTGAAATTTAACAAATTGAGATCTACCGTGAAGATAAGACTTATGCCAATTTAGGAGAGAACCAGAAATACCAAAATTTTCCAGCTTGAAAGCTAGGATATTATGATCAGCGCGATCGAAGGCTTTATTAAAGTCAGTGTATATTGCATTAACTCGATGTCCTTTTTCCATTTAGCCTAAGACATCAGAAACCATAACCATAGAATTTGTGGTAGTTGTTCTACCTTTACGGAGTTTTAGTTGCTGTTCATTGAGTAATGGGCTTATTCAACCTGTCAGTGTTTCGCATATTATTTTTTCGAGCAGTTTTGGGATAGCAGTTAAAATAGCAATACCCCTATAGCTTTCGATCGACCTTGTATCACCATTTTTGAATATTGGTAAGAGGTGAGATGTTTTCCAATAAGAAAGAAAAACACATTGATTAAGTGATTTATTGAAGATTATTTGTAGAGTCAAGAGCAGCGAGTCTACACATTGGATAAGCAAATTTGGGGGTATTAGGTCAGAGCCAGGTCCCTTATTTGGGTCTAGCTCGATTATAGCTGCATATATTTCATCACGTGTTAGTTGGATGTGATTGTTATTAGGTGTTAAATTTGTGATAGGAGAGGGGGGGGGGGGGGGGTTGTAGTATGTGTTTGTAGATACACAGAATACTTTCTTGAAATGATCTGCGTAAAGATTGCAAATCTCTTGATGAAGGGTTTAACATTAACGTAATCGAAGAATTTCTTCGGATCTACAGTAATTTTTTCTCCAATGAGTTTAATATAAAGATTATAGGCTTCTTTGAACTTTAAATCAAATTCTTGGGATAACTCTTCATACTTCGTTTTATATTCATCGGTTATGTTTATGGTGGATTTAATGACTTTATATAATTTGTTTCTCTGATTTCTTAGATGTCTGAGATTTTTATCTAGCCATGGTTCCGAAAGTTTATTCTTTTTCTTAATTTTTAGGACATACTTATCAACAATTATGAGGATGCTTTTATCAGCGCAAGACTGCACCATCAATGTCGAGTGCAAAATTGCGAAATATAGTATATATATATATACGGGTGTCCCAGACTTAGAGTACTATAATGTGGGGGCTGATTCCTCGTGATGAGACGAGCAAAAAATTGTATGGGTGGGGTGGTCGCAAATGCCCCCCTAGGGGGCTAGGAGGGAAAAACAAAAAATTAGGTGTCGTTACGTTTTAATCCATAGCTAACATATCTCTGCAACGATTAAAAAAAACCATACTTTTTTGAAAAGAAAATTAAATTTGCTTTAAATTACTTTTGCAAAATTTTTCCATAATGTCATAAACAAAAAAATGTATAAGCACCTGAAGTCAAAAAATAGGTTTTTTTCTTTAAAAATTCAACTTTCAAGGCGATTTTCTCAGAGAAAAACCAAATGTTTTATTATTTTTTATGACGCAGTTTTTTTCCTTGGTCAATTCTCTAAAAATCCATCATACATTGTTTATACCTCAGAGATAATATTTTTCGTATAATATCGATTTTCCGATTCTACCACTTTTTCCTCCCACTGGGGTACTTAATGCAAGCAAGGCGACTTTGTTTTTTTGTTGCTTACAATAACTAGTAAAACAGTTAGATTTAACGGAATTAAGAAAAAAAAGCAATTTCTCATTATTAAGTGCATCACATGCCTGAATCGACACATTCTTTCACCGATCGTAGAGTTATAATGTTTTCCAACTCAGAGTACGCAGACATTATTTTTTGTTACGGTTTTAGAAAATTTTTAGAGAATTGACCAATGAAAAAAACTGCGTCATAAAAAATAATAAAACATTTGGTTTTTTTCTGAGAAAATTGCCTTGAAAGTTGAATTTTTAAAGAAAAAAACCAATTATTTGACTTCAGGTGCTTATACATTTTTTGTTTATGACTTTATGGAAAAATTTTGCAAAAATAATTTGAAGCAAATTTAATTTTCTTTTCAAAAAGTTATGTTTTTTTTTAATCGTTGCAGAGATATGTTAGCTATGGATTAAAACGTTACGACACCTATTTTTTTGTTTTTCCCTCCTAGCCCCCTAGGGGGGCATTTGCGACCACCCTCACCTATACGATTTTTTGCTCGTCTCATCACGAGGAATCAGCCCCCACATTATAGTACTCTAAGTCTGGGACACCCTGTATATATATATTATATTTGCGAAATTTGGTTGTAGTCACAAAAAAGATGTAGATGGAGTTTGATTATAATTAAATTGACACGCCCCTTGTCCAATCCCACCCAATTTTGTAGGCTTAAAACTTCTCATTATACTAAAGAATATATGTAAGAAATTTGGTTGAAATCGGACAAACGGTGTGGATAGAGCTAGTGTAAAAATGAAGTGCCACGCCCCCTGTATTTTACCACCCAGTTTCATAAACTTAAGATTGCTCAATTTATGTGTGAAAATTGTGTGAAAAATGTTGTTGAAGTCAGACACACGGTGTAACAGAAGTTCGATCAAAAGTAAAATGCCACACCCACATTTTTAATGTAAAGACTCCATATTATACCGAAGAATATATGTATGGGTTGGATAAACGACGTGGGCGTAATTTGGGTACACATAGAACCGATGTCATTCAGTTTTATACATTTACGGATGTTTTTCTATTTTGATGACGTCATTTTGTATGGCAGGCAAGCGTGGCTTTCATCTGATTTTGCCAAATATCAGAGAGATATTTCATGTTATATATCAAAGCTTATGTGCAAAATTTCATTTCATTAGTTTTTGTGGATTTTTAAGAGATTTTACTGTGAAAATAAAGTCATTTTGTATGGGAGGTAGGCGTGGTTTTCATCGGATTTGGCTCATTCTTGAACTTGTTCTCTATTTTTTAAAAATAAGCCTATGTTTTGAATTTCATCGCGATAATTTTAAAATTACGGCTGTAATCGTGATCACATACGGACAGACGGACAGACAGAAGGACACTCGGAAATCGACTCAGGAAGTGATGCTCAGAAAGTGATCAAAAATATATATACTTTTATATATCTGTCACGCCTCCTTATTGGCGTTACAAACGTTATGACATAGTTAATATACCCCATACGCAGTACGCGTTGGGGTATAAATAATCGGATTTAATACTAGTTACGCCATCTTTTGTATGTCCCTTAAGCTTATTTGTTCACCAGATATATAGAAAGATGCATTAGAACTAATAAGCTACTAATAAATAAGCATTGAAACGAACAAATAAGATGCCATAGTTATGGTTTTTATAAGAATTGTCACTTTTTGTGTAAAAGATGTTTCTAGTTCTAGCAAAGCTTCGGTTACACTTCCATAAAGCGTCGGTAAACAAAATTGTGCAGGATATGAATAGATTCAGAGTTAAAAAATGTTTTTCTTGCATAAGCAACACTCTAAAAATCAGAAAAAAATCATGAATATTTTAAAGAGAAAAATTTAGTTCTCGATTAACTTTATCACTTTGATATCTTTATGCTCTCCATAGGATGAGTACTCATTTATTTTAACTGCACTATGAATATTTGAAATGTTCATGAATGTCCTTTTTAAAAAGGAATTTTATATACTGATTTTTTATTTGTATTAAAATTAAATGCGCTGGTACATGTTATTTTTTCTATCACTCTTTTAAATCTTTTAAATAACTTTATTAACTATTTTCTTGATATGATATTTTTGTTGAATTTCGTTATTATTTATATCTTTTACACATATATTTTACACAATACTTACCACAGCAATTTCACCTTTTATACTTTTGGCACTTTTTCTAATGAAAATCCAAGAAAGTATTTGACTTAAAATAGCAACCAAAATAATTATCGGCGACAGTAAGATTGCAGTCGCTATTTCGACTACAATCATTAGGTATGTTAACAGATCCATGTTGGAGAGTCAAATAAAAATGTGCACGACCGTACTATAAGCTTTTATATACAGCACATATAAAAACAAAAATTGTATACATATGTAGCACAAAATTTTAATTATATTGTGAACACGAGTACTTCGATAATATTCTACACTTAAACGATTTAGTTTAATGCGAGCTAAAAATATTAAATTTTTTATGTAAAATAGTTATTGAAGTCATAAAAACGCGGACTATTATAAAGTTTAATTTTTTTCTGATGTTCTCTGTTAACTACTAAAAAATTCTTCGAAACATACACACTAATTAGAAACTTGTCTATTCGATTAAATTGCACATTATCAGCGCCAAGGCATGACAATGGGTCATGAGTGCAAAGTATGCATTTTAAACTTGATGGTTTGAAGCTGTACAGTGGGTCGGTCAGCTGTAGAAAATTTTGATTGATATGTGATTGAGTCAAGTGTATTTATAGCGAGTTATTGCGTAAAATAAGCGCAATACACTAAATTCACTTTGCTCCTATATTTAAAGTTTTTATTTTTAAGATAAATATTTTTTTTTTAGAACTTAAAATCAAGTCTTAGATTCCTAAATATTTCACCGAATTAAAATAAATACTTAAACAAATCTTTTTTATTCAAAAAATATTTATATTTTTTAATTCGAAAATTCTTTTAACTGACACACACACACACACACACAAACACACAAAGTTTGTGTAAATTTCATAAGTTTTTTGTCAACTTAGGTCTGTCAAAATTGTATAATAATTACTTTTCTTATCATTATCATTTGTACTAACGTGCATGTATGTCGAAGTGGTTTATTCGTAACATTGACGAAATAAGTAGAACATAAAACAGATTCGTGGATCACAGCGAGAATCACGCAAGACTACTAATGAGTGGACATTATTAAATAAAAATTGAGTTAATTAAAGACAGAAAAACTAAAAAGCAAAAAAGTATCTAACATAACTAAAAACATGAGAAAAAAACAAACAAATCATAAGAGAACAACGCAAGCGCTTGTTGCAAAGGCCTAAGGAAATCTTCACTAGTATATGCAGGCCCGCAGAGAGCCAAGTTCGGCCCCGGGGGTTTCAACATACGGGCCCCCTCAAAATCTTTTCAACACAAAAAAAATGCAATTATAAATGTATTAAACAATGCAAGCTATTGCAAGCTACATGCGAAAATTATTGTTTAGTTCTTAGTTAATATTTATACTGCGTTGTGATATTTAAGTCACACACCATGACAAATTAAGTACATTTTATTATTTGTTATTGTGACGTAACACATGACGTAACGCACGATAATTTTTGATATCGTAAATACAAAACAAAGAAGAAATATGAACTTTTCTGCCTCTACAACAAATTAGCTTTTTGTTACTTTTTTTACCCGCCTCTCCGGGCCCCCTTAGATCTCCGGGCCCGGGTGGTGGAAACACCCCGTCGGGCCCCCCCCTCTCGGGGGGCCTGAGTATATGTATAAATCGCCTAAGGTTATGATACCTAATTTCCTTTTTTAATACTGCCTAAAATCTATTTTAGCAGAAGTTTGCCTAAATTTCCTTTGTTGTATTATACAAATACTTAGATAACCCATTCTAGCCGAAGGTCTTGGGCAAGAAAAAACCCGAAAATTTTATAATTTACACTTTTTTCCTTTGAGTGGCAGTTCGTTCTTTAACCACTGTATATAATCTAAAGTATTTAAATCTCGGTAGATAAAAAGAAACTGTTTCATGCAAATTCAATAAAATTTACTTTGTGCTACAATGTAGCAAAAGAGATCGGTGCTACGTAAGTTGACAAAAATTAAAAAAAAAAAAGAACCGAATTCACTAATACTGGTTTTATTTCAAAGGTAAACGGCCAAATAAGAAGGAACTGCAACTTATTATTTTATTATTTATTTAAATACTAAACACTTATGGCTTTATAGCAATTAATATTAGACAAAATCAATACAATTTATTTATGTACAATTAAATTTTTATAAAAATGTAAAACTGTCAGGCTGTTTACTGTTAGTAGTAAATAGAATGATTGATTAGAGCGGTGCTCCCATATGCCAGGCTAGACGGACGAGGTCGAGCTCATACATGGGCTAGGCAAGACAGACGAGGTCTTGCTCTGGATAATCAAAATATATCTATAGCGTGTATATCTATATAAATATGGATTAGAGCACAGCTTACACATGCAAAGCTAGTCGTAAGGCATCAAACCGGCATATGCCAGGCGAGACGGACGTGATCTCGCTCTGGATAATCATATTAAACTACATAGCTTGATTGTATAAGGTGTTGCCAAACATCACAGGAAAATATTAAGTATCCTTGGCAGGCATTATCCAGTTTAGTGGCACTGTTAGTGGTACTGTAGATAATCTAAAATCTATATATTTATTCCGGTTAGGGTCCCCTTATTCCAGCAAATCTACAAATGCTACAGCAACACTTGATATATCATTAGAAAGGTCATGACCTGTAGGTAAGCAGAAAATAATTAGATTTTTGAGAAGTGGTAGCGTTGAGCAGATATGAGCGTTTAAAGTTGGAAAAATGGCAAAAAGACTTAAGACACGAACTCGCCTAATGTGATTGAGAAGTATGGTATACAAAGCGAATATATTAGCCATATCTTGATCAAGTTTTTTTATTTATTTTTTATATTTTACTTTGGTAACAGTTCTTAAAAACTATTTATGAAGTTTTACAATAGACTTTGAATAAATATTTAAAATATTTAAATGAAATAAGTGATACCAATATGATGGAAATTTCAAAGTGAATATTGCTTTTTTTTTAATTCTATTTCATTGAGAGCAGAGAGAGCCACTCTTAAAAACACAAGTAAAGGCATAATCATGGCAGAGTGGAAGAGTATGCACTTTCGCTGAATAATTCGGAGCGAATTATAGGTAGAAGCTCGCAAGAGAAAGCATTCAACGTTTCTTTGTTCTATCAATCAGCTATTCTATTCTTTTTCTTCTATCGGAACAGTTGCTTTCATCGGCTTACTTAGAATAGAGTTCAAACTAGAGAATAGGAGTGGCTTTGCATAAATCTTTAAGAACAATCTTCTATATTTATTCCTGTAAGGGTCCCCTTATTCTAGCGAATCTACAAATGCTACAGCAACACATATCATTAGAAAGGTCTTGAGGTGTAGGTAAGCAGAAAATTATTAGATTTTTGAGAAGTGATAGCGTTTAGAAGATATGAGCGTTTAAAAATGAAAAAATGGTAAAAACCTTAAGACACGAACTCGCTTCAATGTGAATGAGAAAGTGTGATTTCCAAAGCGATGTAGGGAAGTACACCTGATTTTCGGGGCGTTATCACTAGTATCATGTTTAATTGAGTAAACGGATTCATTTGAAGAACTTGCTTCTGAAACAAAATTAAAGTGGTTCAAGTAATTAGTTCTACAAAAGTTAATGTAAGGAAACTCAAAAGATCTTCTAGGTCGCAGAGGAATATTAGAGTACATTTTGCTCAGTAGATATTGACTGTCAACATATCCATGTAAAAGTTTAAAACTTCAAGTAGCATTTAGCATAATTCTCTGATTATTTAAAGAAGGGAGATTTACAAGTTGCAAACGATATTCATAAGGTGCTAGGTGATAATTTAAATTGCAGAAAAGATGGCTTAAGCAGAGCAAAAGAAACTTTTTCTGAACTGATTCAATGTGGTGAATGTAACAACTATATCGAGGGCACCAAACAATTGAAGCATATCCTAAAATAGGTCGCACTATAGAGGTGAATAAGGTTTCTGTGATATAGGGATCATTAAACTCTTTTGCCCGTCGTTTAATAAAACCTAAAGTACTATTTGCTCGGTTTATAATTTTATTAATATGAATATGGAAACGAATTTTAGTATCAATACCCAGTGAACCAAAACTACCTTTTTTGAATTCATTTATGAACCTTTTCGGGTAGAAACGTTCATTTTCGGCACTCATAAAAGAACCCTTTTTATATCATTCGTCGGACTAAAATGCCTCTCAAAAACGAACCTTATATTGTTCGCAAATGAGTTAAAAAAAGAACCATAAATTATCCTCTTTTTTGTTCGGAAATGAGTTAAAAAAAGAACCATAAAAGTTAAAAAAAGAACCATAAATTATCCTCTTTTTTGTTCGGAAATGAGTTACAAAAAGAACCATAAAAGTTATTTTTCGGCACTCGGAAATTAACCCTTTTTGAATCAATCGCCGGACGAAAATGCCTCTCAGAAACAAACTGGTTTTTCTTCGGAAATGTGTTCAAAAATTAACCATACAAAAGTTCTTTTGTAAAAAACCGAAACGAAATTGAACCCTTTTTGTATCAATCTTTGGACGAATTGCCTCTCAGAAACAAACCTTTTTTTGTTCAATAATGAGTTAAAAAAAAGAACCTTTTTGAATTATAAACTTTATTATTGCATAATACTATTTATAATTACATATCGATATTTTGTTAAAGAAGAAATGATTATTACTAAAATCAGAGATCATATTAATCATTGGGTTAATAGGATTAATATACCTGGGCTGGAATCCACGCATTGTGTTGTTCATGATATTTAAGTTTCAAAGGGGAAAAGGCGTGATTGTTTTCCAATTTGACAAACTTCCAAACTATATATGAAATATCAAAAGAGATATGTTATTAATTGGGGAATTTATTTGATTACATTTTTGCATGGAATGTTTTCGTGGTTTTCATTCTATTTGAGCTTGATTTTAATTTTTGATAGATATGTTGAAATGTTGAAAATTAATTAAATGTTGAAATGCATACGTGTATCATTTTAAGTTCCTTTATTTACCTGATTTTAGAATATAAAATGTAACATTTATGATTCATTTGTGAACTCATTTATGAACTAAGAATGGTTCGTTTATGAGAAATTGTTTCCTACTGATATTATAAAAAAAAATTATTCTTTTTTGAACTCATTTCAGAATGCAAAAAAGAAACATAAATGATTCATTTCCGAACTCATTTATGAACAAAAAATAGTTAATTTACAAGGAAGTCGTACCTACTGAAATGATACAAAAATTATTCATTTTCTACTCAAAATAAGTTTTTAATGAATTTCGCAAAATATGCACAATTTTTCTTTATGGGAAAAGCTTTCACGAATTTAATATTTTATAACAAGCACTTTTAAGCGACAAAATAAAAAAGAAAAAATTAAGAAAAAAAAAAATTCTAACCAAAAACGTTCGCAAAACTCTCACCTTACTCAAAACCTTCGCTTATGGTTCATTGGGTAGTTACTCCAAGATCATGAAAGATATCTGAAGACTCTAATTTATGGCCACAAATTTTATAAATACATGTGACAGGAGATTTTTGAGTTAAGGTCATGTGCTTGCATTTCTTCATGTTAAAATTCATACGATTCACGTTGCACCAGCTATAAAGATGGTCTATGTCAGCTTGCAAGAGAACGGCATCATTAGCATTTTTGAAAGGAAGAAATAGTTTCACGTCATCTATTTATAAACAGTAAAAAAAGATGAGGCCCGAGGTGGCTTCCTTGAGGTACAATAGAAGTGACAGGAAACTCATGAGATTTCACAAGTTTAAAAAGAACACGATGTGTTCTATTGCATAAATAAGATTCAATCCATCTTACAAGTGTTGTGGGAAATCCAGCTAGAGATAGCTTTAAGACTAAGAGTTTATGATTAACAACATCAAAAGCTTTACTAAAATCTGTGTGTATAACATTAGTCTGTAAGCCTTTTCCGAAATTTTCAATGGTTTTGGAAGTAAATTCAAGTAGATTTGTAACCGTAGATTTTCCTGAAACGCATCCATGTTGGAGTGGAGACAATAAAGATTTAACACTATGTGATAATTGTGAAGTAATGATTGCCTCGAAAAGCTTCAGCAAAGCGCTTAATTTTGCAATTCCACGATAGTTATCGATTAAAGACCTGTTACCAGACTTGTGCAACGGAATAATAAAAGACGACTTCCAGGCAACTGGAAAATAGCAAGATTTTAATGAAGAAGAAAAAAGCAAAGTGATTGGAGTTACTAATTCATCACAGTAATATTTTAGTATACATGACGGTATATTGTCGGGACCACTTTTATATGAGGTTTTAAGAGCTTTTAAGTATGATAAAACCGTGTTAGTATCAATTATTGGGAGACAAATATCCCCAGATTGAACACTAAATCGATAGCTTAGATTATCATAGGATGTAGATGAATAGGTCGCTTTGAAAAAGTCAGCGAAAAGATTGCAAATGATATTCTTGCTATCCGACTCAACAGTTTTATCTATCTATATATATATAAAATTGTAAAAAAAAAATCTGTACATTAAATAGTTTTTTGAAATTCTTTTTGCGATGGACGTTTTGGGTGACGCTGAGTCCGAAAATCGCATTTTTAAAATGTTTGTCTGTCTGTCTGTTAAAGCATCACGCGAAAACCACTGGATGGATTTTAATGAAATTTGACATCTAGGTTCCTTATATTCCCGGTCAACATATAGGCTACTTTTTATTCAGGAAAAAAGGTTGGACCCGGTAGGGGGCGCTGCGATAGGATTCCAGGCATTCTTTTTTTAGCTTATCTCCGAAACTGTTCAGCCGATTTGCATGAAAATTTGTACGTAAAAGTTCTCGGATACGCTGAGTTTTTTTGACTTATCTACTCTGTTCTATCTTGAACACCAGAGGGCGCTGTAGTACAAATAATTTAAAAAACGTCAAAAAAGTCCAAAACAGTTCATCCGATTTGCATGAAATTTTGTTTGTAGAGGTTCTCGGACACGCTGAGTTTTTTTGACTTTTAGTGCTATCATGAAAACCAGAGGGTGCTTTAGCACAAATATAAGGATATCGTAAAAAACTCCAAAACTGCTCATCCGATTTGGATGAAAATTTGTAAATATCGATTTTCGAGTACGGCAAGTTTTGGTGCTATATTTTTGCTCTTTCTCGAAACTAGATGGCGATGTTGTCCCACTTGTACGTGTGTATGTTTTTAAACAGTTCCTTAACGGCTGCACTGATTTTGATGAAATTTTTTGTGTGTTTAAGTCGATCCCTGGATGGTTCAGATTCACAATTGGACCCGGTAGGTGGCGCTGCGATCGTGTTTAAGGTATTTTGTTTTTATAGTTTATCTCCGAAACCGTTCATCCGATTTGCATAAAAATTTGTATATAGAGGTTTTCGGGTATGGTGAGTTTTTATGACTTTTATACTCTCTTCTATCTTGAAAACCAGAGGGCGCTGTGTACAAATATTTTAAAAAACTTCTAAGCTGTTTATCCGATTTTCATGAAAATTGGTATATAGGGGTTTTATAATATGGTGACTGTTTTGTACTTATCTTTTTGGTACTATATCGAACACCAGAGGGCGCTGTAGTACAAATCTTTTAAGAAATCTTTAAAAAGGAGAAAGCCGCTCATCCGAATTGGATGAAAAATTTTATTAAAGGATTTTCGTGTACGGCAACTGTTTTGGCGTTATCTTTTTTGCTCTGTCTTGAAAAGTAGAGGGCGCTATTGTACAATTTGTACGTGTGTATGTTATTAAACTGTTCTTTAACGGCTGCACTGATTTTGATGAAATTTTTTGTGTGTGTTTAAGTGGATCCCTGGATGGTTCAGATTCGCAATTGGACCCGGTAGGTAGTACTGTGATCAGGTTCCACGAATTTTGTTATTATAGCTTATCTTCGAAGCCATTGACCCGATTTACATGAAAATTTGTATTTAGGGGTTTTCGGGTAGGGTAGTTTTTATGACTTATCTGTTTTGTTCTATATTGAACACCAGAGGGCACTGCAGTATAAATGCTTAAAAAATCTCGAAAAACTCCAAGCTGTACATCCGATTTACGTGAACATTTGTACATAGGAGTTTTCGGATACGGTGGGCATCTTGGACTTTTATTTGCGCTATCTTAAACACCAGATTATGCTGTAGTACAAATCACCTAAGAAATCGAGAAACACTCAAAAATCGCTCATCCGATTTAGATTTGTCCGAATTTGCTATATCTTGAACCCCAGAGAGCGCTGTACTACAAAATACAGTAAGCCGTAGCAAAGCGCGAAGGGTGGTAAATATTATTTTTTTTCTTCTCTATGTGTATTTATATTCAACTTTCTTTTTTTGCAAATCAGGACAGCTGATGCCGAATTCTGTGGTGTTTGAGTACGCATCAACACATGCGCAAGGCAGATGCGCCGTAAGTTGGCGTTGTTTTAACATTTCAATTTTTATTTTTAATGCTTATTTAATTTTTATCCAGTATTCTAACCAAAAATTCGTTTTTGCAATATAAAACTTGAAAATATATTTTTGCAAGCGATTCGCGGCACGCACACACAAATCACGATTTCCCTAACTTTTTGTCATAATTTTCAGATTAAAGTTTGTGAAAAGTTTTTTCAAATCGACGAATAACACCGAAAATTATTTATACCAACTGCCGAGCTAAGCCGGGTATTCAGTTAGTATTTCATAAAAGAAGGATAGGAATCAATCTTGCGTTTTGTGTTGACAAAGGTCCAGAATGATTTAGTATCAGCCTTGATGTTAAATTTTATTTTTTTTAAATAAATATCGTAGGATTGCTTGCATAATTGACGATGCTTATATTTAATAGAGGTATAAGAACCAAAATCTGTAATGTTATGAGTTTTTAGGTATTTTTTATAATGCTTGGATTTTAAGTTCCTTAATTTTCTCAGTTCATCAGTAAACCATATAGGACCAGATGTTAAACGGGCTTTTCTCTGAGGTAGTAATGATAGAAAACAATCATTGAGAGTTCTATTAAAAGCAGAGACAGCCGAATCAAGGTTTTCTGGCGATGTTATTGTATTAACTATATTAAGTACGGATGCCCAGTTAATATTAGATATATAGTTTTTTAACAAAACATAATTGGTTCTTTAAAAAATTTAACTCAGTAGGAGGTTAAGTAAAACGATTCTTTACAGATTTTTATGAAAATTAAGAGCAATTTCTTAAGTTGGATGGTACGGATCTTCAGGGAGCACGAGTGGATCTGACCTTGAAACTGAAATAATATTGTTGTCGTCAAAATATAAAAGTTCTAACAAACGGCTATTCTTGTTAAAGTGGCTGTTTAATTGAGAAAGTCCTTGACTTGAAGGCTCATTTAAAAATAAATTAGCAGATGAGCATTCAGACGAAGGCAATAATATTGCAGGGTTTTTGGTGCAGCAGTTCCAAGCGACACTTGGAAGATTTAAGTCACCCGTTATTAGAATGTGATCATGAGGCTGAAGTTTTAAACACACATTATTTATCGGAACCAAATGTTTCAAATATACCTCTACGTTGGAAACAGGAGGAATGTATGAACATGTTATATAAAGATTTAACGCACCATACTTTACAAGAACACAACAAAATTCAATATCAGATGCCTCTGGAATTATTATTTCTTGTGAGAAATAAGATGATTTAACGGCAATTAGTACTCCACCGCCATTAAAAGAATTACCGGCAATAGCGTTTCTATCTTTGCGACAATTATAAAAATTATTAGATAGAATTTCAGTATTTGGGTTATTAGGGTTATAGGTCTGATAAGCAGCTCTTCTTGCACTTAGCGCATATAAAATCACGTCCAAACTCGTATGGCATTGCCTACAGCTACTTATGAAATTGTCATAGCGACAATTAGGTAACGAGATCGCGGACAAACTAGATAGGAAAGGGGCTGCAAGGTCCTTCATAGGCCCAGAACCAGTCTGCGGGAAACCATGGGGCACTATGCGCGATAATATTAAAATGTGGCTAAACAGAGAGGCACTTCATTACTGGAGGGAAACTGGAGGTAACAGACAGGCTAAAAGATTCATGCCAACCACTTCGCTCCAAAGAACGAAACAACTCCTGACTCTAAGTGGAAGATCTATCAGACTTCTATCACAGGTTTCCTAACTGGACATTGTAAGGTAAACAAACACTTATCAACCATGGATATAGTCCAGGAAGATCTGTGTAGATTATGTAATGAAGATGAAGAAACAGCAGAGCACATCTTGTGTCACTGTAACGGTGTCTAATCAGGACCCGTCTACGTTACTTAGGTGCATTGTACCTAGAACCACATCTAATAGCGGATAGTACACCCAAGGACATCGCTCGGTTCCTAACGCACTTAACGATTAAGGATGAACTATAACTTATAGAGGTTTGTTCCAATAGGCCCTTGAGGCCGCAATAACTAGGTGACTTGCGCCCTCCTCACTTAACTAACTAACTAACTAACTAACTAGCTTGCAAGTTTCTACTAGTTTTCTGTTCACGTACTTTTTCTACTATTTTTCTCTTTGTGATATTTCTTTTCTCAATTCTTCTTTTATTCTCTCCCTGCAAGTAAAGTACGTGAACAAACCTAAGGTTATTCGCGTCGACGCTTCAATTGTTTGAGACAGTGTATCTTTTCAGTCTACTTGATGTGCCTTCAAGTTTCTATTATATTTATTAAGTACCTGAAAGATTAAAGTTGTAAGCATTTAAAATTTCTTCGCTAAATTTAAATCACTAAAAACCTTTGGCAAGTATCGAAAATCACGAAAACATAGGTACAATACTTTGGAACCATTCCTTTGGGTGTTAAACAAGTCTAATATACGCTCATGTATTATGCTTTAGTTTTAAAATTAGTATCTGTTGGATACTCGTAGCACTATCTGGATGCAGCACCTGATGAAAAGAATCAAAATATGTGAATCATTTTTCCTCTATGTTGAGATGCAAAGCATTTGAATTCATAAAATATGCAGATATTTTCTGAGCTTGCAGGTGTGTTTGAGTGTGTGCGTTCTAGTCTCACTCTGCGTGTCAGTGGAATGAATAATGCATGTTTGAACTTTTTCGCCCAATTCAACGGAGTTTATCATGAAAATGCATATTTTGCTGAAACTGCTGTTGATGTTGTAAATTTTGCATTAAAAATAAAAACTAGGGGGAAGTTTTGCGCAGTAAATCGGCGAAATATACTTTGATTTAAATTTATAGACATGTACTTTTTATTAAACAAGCTCTGGATTGAGATAGTTTGCTTTAATTTTTTAAAAGGAAGGTATTTTAACATTTAACAAAGTGAAAAGAAACGATTCAAGAAGGTCTAAATTAAATATTCATTTGTCACACACAAGTGCTGGATTACATAAAAAAAAAACCCTTTTACTATACCCAATAAAAAACTGCATTTGTCAAAGACTACTTATTATGAATATTTAAAATATATTCAATCAATCATATATCTACATACATACAAGGGTCAATAAAATGACATTTGATTATTTTATTCTCTTTATCAAAAAATCTCTTTGTTGATGTAATGAGCTTATTAAGTGAAAAGAGTTTTAGAAAAATTGCAATTATCTTGTAACAACTGTTTGACTAAAAAATGGCCGTGCTCTATATTTTTGACGAAATCATTGACATAATGCAGCCGTTGCGTTTTCTTCGTTTGTTCCAAGTGAAATCTAAGAACGGTGAAATTAAGTTCAACAAGATGCTAGTCTATCAACTTGGAATAATAGCGTTTTACCTAGAATTTCTAGGAGTAATTGTGGCAATTTTTCAACACTACTACATAAGAGGTATTGGTGGAATCAAGCCGTTGTTTACATTAGCTGTATTAATGTTGTTGACCATCTTGCGCAATTATTTTATGCATCGTAATGGTCAACGTATCGCATCCATCCTCAACCAACTCGAAAAGATTTTTCCGCGTAGTCTGGAACTTCAACAGCACTATGAGTTAGATGCTATGGTGAAACGTGTGCGTCGACATTTCCGAATTTTTGAAATCTTCATAATTATTGGAATAGTTGGCTTTGAGGCCAAAGCGTTCTATTCATTCGTATTGATTTTTTGCAGTGGAAATTCATTGAATGACGATTGCTTTCCAATTCCATCTTGGTATCCATGCGATTTAAAGCATAGCTATGCTTGGTATCCATTCATTTTTATTATTCAAATTTTTGTGGCACTGAGCGGTGCTCTATTTACTATGAACTGGAATCATACCTACTCAATGGTTTTGACTTTAATCTGTGAGCATTACAAATATATGGCGAAAATCTTTAGTGAAATAGATGCCAAAGAGTCAAATAGTGGGCTCACATCACGGAAGTTGTTAGAGCGTATTCATGGTTTGATGAATCATCTTCAACTGCTTGATAAGTTCGCTATCCACATTTATTTCTTATCTAGTAATTCATTTTAAGCTGTTAACATCTAAATTTCTAGCTTGTGCGATGACACTAACGTTGCCTTCGTAACACCCTTGATCATCATCGATGCCATTTGTGTCACTACTATTTGTTTGCCGGCTTTCCTTATATCTAATGAGCATTTTTTTTCGATTGCTCAACATGTTGTGCCTGCCATTGTAATAATCTGGACGGTCTATGAGACGAGTTGTTGTGGCGAAATGTTGGAACAGGCGGTACACATTTTGCAACATATTATTGTGTTTTATTGCTTTCTTAATGTTAAGAAAATATATTTTTTATTGGTTACTTCATCAGAGCAACGATGTAGGGGATGGCATCTATAATCACAACTGGTATGAGGGATCAATGGATCATCGTAAGTTGGTCTTGATGCTACTGCAGTGGCGAAGTGAACCGCGGCGTTTGTCCTGGGCCAAGAGTTTTTTCAGTATTAAACTGTCATACTTTAATCAGGTAGTTTTAAATATTTTTTAAGCAACTAAATTATTTTAAAATTTAATCGTGTTCTTTTTAACAGATCATCATTATAGCCTACGAGCTGTACTCTTTTCAACGATCTATTCAGTAAAGAAACCCAAGAAATTACTGATAAAATACATACACATAATGATGATAAGGATGATTAAAATCAAAAAAAGGTTTACTTATTATGCATGAAAATATTCCTGAGAAAGAACTTGAGAAGAAAGTAGGCTTTAAATAAAGTCAAGTTAATATATTTACTTTGCCGATCAACACTAAACTAAACAATAAGTCACAAATTAAAAATTTAAAAACATAAAACACTAGGCACAAATTTGATGCACACTGAAACACACTAAAATTCTTAAGCACCACATTCACACCGAAAACATGATCAGCTTTAAAAAAAGTCTTTTAAAATTAAAATATTTACAAAAAATTTGCAAATTTTTTTTTTGGGATTGCAGGGCAATGCTTTATAAGCAGAGATTTCTAAAGTATTAGGTCATTTAGGTCACCTAGTATGTTGGTTTTAGGGAAGCCCATCGAAAACATAAATAGTTTTCATGATTTTATAAGCCAGTGGTTCTCAAACTTCTTTGGCAACGGAACCCTTTTAGAAAGCGAAACATTTGACGGAACCCTAAGATAATTAAAAAGTGCTTTATGTGTATTCTTTAATAATAACACTGTGCATGAACCGGTCACTTTCTTTAGCAAACAAGCTAGGAACACATAATTTCAGCATAATTTGAGGACGCTGAAAATTAAGTATAAAAAAATGAAGATTTATGTAGGTTTTTTTTTTTATTGAACACGTGCACGAAGTACGACCTGATTTACCGCAGAATCGAAGAGAAAAATAAAGCAACGTTACATGTGCGAGTTCCCAAGAAAAATTAAAATAAAAACTGATTATTAAAGTAAGCAAGTATGAAGTATCCACAAAAGGCATGATTAAATAAAAGTTTTAATAAAAAACGACGTCAAGCAGCTAAAATATTAATATAAAAATAAACATTATAAATGTCACCAAGCATGTTTTGCTTGCTTTACTTTTTAATAGAATTGTAAAAAAATTCTTCACGGGAGCTAAATGCTTTTTGTTTAATTTTAATTCATAGCCCGTAGGGAAGACCAAGATGGAAGCAAGGAATATAGAAAATAATTTGAACTCACTGCACCAGTTGGACTAAAACAAACTCAAAACTTTACTCTGCGTGAACTCGTTGTCGAAAGCATGTCGAACGAATTGTTTTATATTAGCAATGATCTGGAAAAGTGGTGGCTGTAGTGAATGGGGGGATGGGGGTGGAGGGGTTTCGGTGCATTACAATAACACATTTATAATTAAACGAACTGAATTATATGCATATTTTTACTTCGACAGTGAAATGCGAATGAAGATAAAAGAAAAAAAAAAATCAGATATATGCGTAGGGCAATAAATTGACAATAGTGTACTTCTTGGATGTTGCTGTTTTACATTTTCATTTCTGCTGGTTAACCCTCTAACCAGCGAGGATGCCGTGAATTTTCTAATGTGCATAAAAAAACACAACCAAAAATTTTTTAAGTGTTAAACCTTTTTGCAAGCCATACACAAAAAAATGAACAAACAAAATTTAAATTTTGGTCAGATTTTCTTGATGTACATTTACAAATATGTATATGTTTTCATAATTAACATCTTAAAGGAGAAAAATAATTGATTTTATGTGGCTTTTGAGGAGTTTTGTGATGGCAACCTCTGGGCAAGTGGCAGACTCATGTTAAGAAACTGGAGAATTTGGAAAGAACACTTCTTTTCAGACCATAGGTATAATGTTTTTGATGTCGATGATTTTTTCCCAAAATTATGTAGCTTTCGTAATCTCAAACAAGCCAACTGGGGTCTGTACATAGATATGTGGTGACTTAACCCGTTAAAGCCCGTCCATAGAACGGCTCGTACGATTTTGATGCAGTTCTGTAATATGTGTCTGGGGAACCATAGAAGTTGATAAAAAAAAAAAAATTAAAAAAATATTTTTACCGGAGCACACACCTGAGGTATGACATGGGTGAGAGTGCAGGTGACGTGAAAATAGTCCTCGGCGATTTTAATGCGAAAGTTGGAAGGGAAGGCATCTTTGGCCCCACTGTCGGTCAGTTCAGTCTTCACGAGATCTCCACGAACAACGGTCTAAGACTGATCGACTTCGCCGCGGCACGAAACATGGTAGTTAGTAGCACTAGATTGAAGCACCTCGACATCCACAAGGCCACCTGGCTGTCCCCGGATCAAAAAACGTGAAACCAAATTGACCATGTTGTAATCGACGGAAGGCATGCCTCTAGTGTTCTAGATGTGCGTACATTTCGGGTGGTCAACATTGACTCCGTCCATTATCTTGTTGCAGCCAAGAGCCGCATGCGATTATGCAATGCGAAGAACATACGCACAGGAATGCAACGAAAGCTAGATGTCGCTAAGCTGCAATTACAACGGACTGCCGAAGCCTACTCAGCTCAACTCTCGGTTAAGCTCATCCAACCAACCTCTGGGCCCGACGACGCCGACGAACTTTGGGAGCATATATCCAACTCCATGCGCGATGCCGCTGAAGAAGTTGGAACCAATGGTACGATCAGGAGTGTCGCATCGTGACAGCAGTAAAAAACGCTGCATACAGAAAAACGCTGCAGTCAGCTGCAACGCGAGCCGTGCGAGAAAACTACCGCGAAAAGTGGAAGGAAGAGAGGTGCCTTTCAGACACAAGAAAAGAGAGCAGGAAAAGCGTGAGCGTGAGGAACTAGAGGTATACCAGGGCAAGAAGGATGCACGAAAATTCTATCAATAGGTTAAACGTCTAACCCAAGGTTTCAAGCCCGGAGCATCCACTTGCAGAGACGAAAATGGAGATCTGAATACGGATACACAGTGTGTGCTTAGATTGTGGAGACAGCACTTCTCCAATTTACTTACTGGCGACGATTCCACCAATGCCGCCCATCGAGAGCGCAGTTCAGTGCCACCAATAGACGATGACGGAGTGGAAGTATCACCACCTAGCCATGAAGAGGTTCGAGTTGCTATCCAACGACTCAAAAACAATAAAGCAGCGGGTGCTGGCGGCCTGTCATCTGAATTGTTTAAAACCGGCTGCGATGAATTGATAAGGCGCATGCCTCAGCTCATCAGCAAAATATGGCTAGCAGAAAGCATGCCCGACGATTGGAACCTCAGTGTACTGTGCCCTATACTTAAGAAAGGAGACCCTGCAATCTGCGCTAGTTATAGAGGTATCAGTCTTATTTCCATCGCATATAAGGTTCTCTCAAGCGTACTGTGTGAAAGATTAAAGCCGATTACAAAAACACTGATTGGACCTTATCAGTGTGGCTTTCGACCTGGTAAGTCCACCATAGACCAGATTTTCACGCTACGACAAATCCTGGAGAAAACCCACGAAAATCAAATTGACACACACCATCTCTTTGTCGATTTTAAAGCTGCGTTCGATAGCCCGAGAAGGGATTGCCTATACGCAACAATGTCTGAGTTCGGTATACCTGCAAAATTGATCAGACTTTGCAGAATAACGTTGAGCAACACACGCAGCTCCGTCAAGGTAGGAAATGACCTCTCCGAAACCTTCAATACCGAAAGAGGTTTCAGGCAAGGCGATCCACTGTCTTGCGATCTCTTCAACATCATCATGGAGGGAATCGTACGAAAGGCCGGTGTACATCGTAATGGCACCATTTTCTATAAAGGTGTCCAGCTCCTTGCGTACGCTGATGATATTGATATTGTTGGCAGAACCAAGAGAGATGTTACCGCTGCTTTCGCCGCTATCGAAAAGAATTCAGCCAAAGTGGGTTTGACGATAAATGAGGGTAAAACAAAGTATATGCTGTCTACAAACAAGGGAGCGCGGCGTTTAGGACTCCCACGTTTCATGCGGCAGCTATAACTTTGAAGTAGTCAATTAGTTTGTATACCTTGGCACCGCCAATAATACTAACAACGAAATCAGCCTGGAGATAAAGCGAAGAACAATAATTGCTAATAGGTGCTACTACGGGCTCAGTAAGCAACTAAGTTCCAGAGCCCTCTCTCGATCGACAAAACTAACACTCTACAAGACGCTCGTTCTACCTGTGCTGCTTTATGGCGCTGAGGCATGGGTAGTTTCGCAAACTGACGCAGCCGCTCTGGGGGTGTTCGAGAGAAAAGTTCTTCGCAAAATCTTCGATCCTGTTCGAGTCGGCGATGACTATCGCATCCGAATGAACCACGAGCTGTATGAGCTCTACGAAGACATTGACGTAGTTCGGCGTATAACTGTGCAGCGACTACGCTGGCTTGGTCATGTCCATCGTATGGACGACGAAGCTGCAGCGAAAAAGGTGCTCGAGGCGAGGGTCGCTAGTCAACGACGACGAGGGAGACCATGCCTCCGATAGATGGCCCAGGCTGAGGAAGCCCTAACCGCAATTGGTGTATCCGATTGGAGAAGGCACGCGCAAAGCAGAGGCGCCTGGCGAGAGCTGATGAGGTCGTTGGAAATCCGGACACGGGTTGTTACGGCCACCTAAGTAAGTAAGTAAGTAAGAGAGTGCAGGTGAGATTTCCAGGAATGTCAAAAAATCACTGACGGTTTTTTTACTTCCATATACGTAGAAGACCTTAGGCTATATGGAAAAGGTGTGCGTTTTCTGTTTTTTCCATTTTCCTATTTTTGGCAGCACTTTTCCAGAGCAATTTTCGACACAAAAAAACTCAGATTTTTACCTGTGATGTTTCACCTGTCCAACTAAGGGTAAGCGGTGGAAAATTAGACTGTTACATTTTTTTTTTGTTTTGACCCTTTTTTTCTTTTTACTATAAAAAAAAAATTGGCGCAATATCTCTCATCTAGCCCGCGCTAAAATTTGTTACGTGTCAACACTTTCTTCGTATGATATATCATACGTTGTCATAAATGGGTTAATACCACCACATACAAACCACACTACACACGTAGCACTATATACCTAATACCTTAGTTAAAATACGTTATGTTTGTTTTTGTTGTTGTCATTTCTTTATAATCAAAAATATTTTCATAAAAAAAAATATAATTCAAAAATTGTTATCATAAATTTGCCATAAAAAATTTTTTATTCAAAAAAAAAAAAATATATCCAAAAAATGTTGCGATTAAAAAAAAATTTGTTATTAAAATTTGTATTTTAACTAAGGTGTTTGCTATATAGTGCTTCGTGTGTAATGTGGTTTGTATGTGGTGGTATTAAGTGACCACAGATACATTAAAACCGCTTCTCACAAATGGACGACCTATTTGTTCTACCTGCGAAAAGTAATTAGACACATTAGTTGACAGTCTACTAAGGCCATGAACAAAGCTGTCGACAAAGGGGAAGTAAGAAAGTTCCATCTTGGTGAAAGACCGGACCGGACTTGAAGAGGTCAGGAATAAGAGCAGTAAACTCTTCTATAAAGCTTAAGACATCGGATCCAGCGATACGTGAACCAACTAGAAAAGGCTATAAAATAATTTAAGGAAAAATTGCGGAAAACGCAAAGGCAGTTCTGGAGAACATTGTGTAAAAAAATATCAGAAATCTCAGAGGCGTCAATGCTTAGGAAAATTCTAGCAATAAGTCACTCTAACCCGAGTATTATGAAAAAAGAAGACGGAACGTGGACCACCAACGTTGGACGAATAATTTCTCAATATTTTGGTAAAAACTCACTTTCCTTGTTGTTTCTCTAATTCAGATGGAGCATCTACCCTCTATCAACAACTCCCCAGAAATACTTTTACAATTAAAGCCCAAGTGGGCCATTAAAAGCTTCAAGCCGTTTAAGTCGCCAGAACCAGGCGGCATAGCCCCCATTAAAATTCAAAAAGCTTGATTTACCAAAGCATGCTGCTTTGACCTAAATCACATCCCTTAGCTATGGCGACACGAGAGGGTAGTATTTATACCCAAGGCAGGCGAAAGTGCACATTCAAATTCGAAATAGCTCCGACCAATTAGTCTTTCATACTTTCTTCTAAAATCTCGAGAGATTTAAATATCGCACACTAACTACAGAAGAGTCACAACTCATAAAACACGAATTGCTCAGGAGAAGCAAAACACTGTTTAAGCTAAGATTTGGTTCAACAATAAGGAAACCCCATTTTAAAGAAAGTTTTGGTATAGTTTTTTTTTTTATTTCATATTAAAGTTGTGAAAATAAGGAATAATTTGGAGTTATGACACTTTAGCTGAAATTTTTTTGTATGATTATGTGATATTGACCCTGATGAATAAAAATTAAGCAATTCCTTTTTCTTAAGATCATTAAGCAATAGCTTAAATGTATTCACGTGTGTGAATCTTTTTCCTGAAGAAAAAGCAAGCAAATTCTTAGTTTTTATCATTTTCACATTTTGAGCTTATTTGCTCAAATTGAGCCTCTGTTCCCGATAAAAATCGCTTTAATTTTTAGCAGCTCCTAATTTACAAGCATTTAAATAAGAAAATTACCAAGAAACATAAAATTTACTTTTTGTATAATTGAAAATAAAGCTTTATTCTTATTAGAAAGCAGTTTTGCTAAAGTTTTTATAGTTTTATATTATGATTGTGCAATAAAAAAAATTTTTTTGAGTTATGACTCTTTAACTGAAATTTTTCATTAAAAATTCAAGTTGCGGCTGTTTAACTGTCAACTGATTCGGCAGCGGTCAATATAAAAAAAAAATGCTCCATGCATTAAAAAAAAAAAATATATATTTATTTCAAAATTTTAAGTTTTTATCTTTTAAGTATTATTAAAGTTTTTGTAGTAAGGCTCATAGCAGTTTTTAGGAGTGTGGTTTTCATTTGCCGTATCTATGATATCCTTTTGCTTTACTTTTAATATTAGCTGTAGCCGTTTTGACAATTGTATCATGGGGCGTCTGTAGCGAATGAAACTTTTACAGTAAAACAAGATTTCAAAATATTGGGTTTCGGCACCGAAACTATATCTTATTGAATGATATTGAATTAAATTTTATTGGGTTTTTAGAAATTGATAAACGAAAAAGTATTTTTTTTGCGACTCTTTGTAAGACCCACTCGATAAGACCAACAGCATGCGATTTTTTCATATTTATTTTTCAGCAAAGTTGTTGGCCAGAATAATAGGAAGAACTTTGCCGAAGAAACCAAATTGAAAATCTTAATGGTTCAAGAGTTATCAACATAAAAATGAGTGCATATCTTGAGTAATTTTTGACTCTGAGCTAACAAAAATCTTAACAAAAATGTTTATTCCAAAATGTTTGGTTGTAACGAACCCTCCAGTTTGTTTGCAATTGCTGTGGTAGGCTCAGCGAGTAAACCAAGGGTTCAATGCAAAAAATTTATAACTCGATAGTTTTTTAAATTTACAAGAATTCTTTATTGGGCATTTCTTTTATCTATGTAATACTATTTACTTCGATATTACTTCAATCCTATTACTTCAATTGGATTAGATTTTAAATGTAATTATTCAAAATATTTTATTTTATATATGACATTATTCAAAATAGTAATAATTTATGTAATTATTATTGCGTAGTCATATGCTTTAACATGAAATTAATTAATTATATTATTATTTAGACTTCGTGTATTTACTAATATGAAGTGGAACAACCTGAGCTAAAAGGGTGTGAACGCCTGCACTATATAGAATAACCTGCGCTTAAAGGGTGTAAACGCCTTTACTATGAAAACCTGAGCTTAAAGGGTGTAAACACCTTTATTATGAATACCCTGCGCTTAAAGGGTGTAAACGCCTTTACTATGAAAACCTGCGTTTAAAGGGTGTAAGCGCCTTTACTATGAAAACCTAAGCTACTGACCTAAGTCTTGTACATGTGCACGCGACTGTGCCCTGTTCAAGACTGACTTTCCTATCAGGGATGATATTGGCTTAGTTGGAAAAGGCCAGAATTCAAACAAAAATTGGGCCAATTTGACGTTATTAGGGCTTTTAGTTAAAAAAAGTGGCAATTCAATATTGAAGACCTTCATTATGGTCACACGGTCATACCATGGTCTCACAAATAGCACACTTTTTAATAATCTCAACAAGTCCAGTTTATTTTTGGTGAAAATAGTCGAAATTTCGAATTAACAGTTTTGGGAAATCAAAAAACTTTAACTTTTTCGTGTTTTATTTCGTTTGTGCCTTTTAAGCCGATCATGGAAGGCAGTTCTTGGTTGATCACAAATTTAGCAAGCTCTAATTTAAGTGATTAAATTAAATCACTCTCCATCTTAATAAGGTTTAAGGTGAATATTTCAAATACATTTTATTTTACGCATTATTTGTGTCAAAATTTATTTAAATAAAAAAATGGCAAAAACAATCTTTAGATATAGAGTATTTCTGCAAAAAAAATTTTAGCAAAAATTGCAAAGCAACATACTTTAAATAGTCGTAGAATGTCAGAAATGGATGAGAAATTTAATGCAGACTCTTCTCATTGATTAATTGAGTAGAAAAAATTCACTCCTGTCAATAAATATATTGAGCCTTGGCTGAATTTAACAAAAAATAGTTTCATAAATGACCACAATTTTAGAATGAAGAATTTTGCAAGGAGAAAATTAAGTCAAATTACATCTGATTAGATGACAAAACAATCGCCAAAAATAAGTTTAAAATTTGCCACCAAACAAAACAAAAAACAAACTAAATTTGTAGTTGATATTACTAAAAAGTATGCATTTATGTGATCATGGCTGTATATAACGGAACTTATTTTAATGAGAACATTAAAAAGGCTAAAGGAAATACAGACTTTAGATAAGAATCCCCCAAAATTTCTCCATACAAAATTCGGTTAATTTACGTTTTGAAACCGCCAAAAAAAATTATGCGGTTTTGCACGTTTTTGAGCGAAATTTCGTTTTTTGGTTTGGCTATTTGCCATACAAAGATCACCTAATTTTTTAGGACTATTTCACTTTTTGTTTTCGAGTGATAGTTCACATTGACTACTAGTGATATGGTTATAACTATTACTATCACTTGATCATCATGTTTTTAAAAAAATTAAAAGTTTTTAGTTAAAATCAGTCCCCGTCCCGCGATAGTCATACCTTACTACTTATGAATAATATTTATTTCTTTCTCCAGATATTTTCATTTATTTAATAAATTCAAGAGAGCTTATTTTTGTCAAGCACTCCGACACCGCAAGATTGCATTTTAGGCAATTTTTCCAAAATTTTGGGCATTTTTCGTTTTTATTGGGTGTTTTTTTACATTTTTTTAAAATTTTTTTTGTTTTGGAATTTTTCGTTTTAGTGATCTTTAATTTTATTTTTTGTGCGATTTTTCTGTGGACGATATTTCCTACCTCCATTTTCTACCTCCAAATTTAAAATTTTGTAGAACGGTTGCAAAGTACATAAATGTTGTCAACAGACATCAACCATTAAACTATTCTTGTTAAAAAGTGCGATTATTTTTTTTATGTTAAATTTTTTCAAAAGGGCCTTAAACGACTAAAAAGGGCCTCGGGGCTTTTACAATTAAAAAGGGCTCAAAAAAGCCCTAAAAGCCCCCAAATATCATCCCTGTTTCCTATGCTAGCGCGCCGCTTTTTATTTGCTTGCGCTGTTTTTCTGTTTCGCTGTTCTGTTGTTTTGTTTACATGCATGTGTATGCATGTATGCGTGTATGTGTATATTTATTTGTTTGTATATTTATTGTTGATAATACTTATAATATAATTTATATATATTTTAATTTATAATTTAATAATATTTTATATACATTATTTACATGTTATTTGTGGGACAGAAATTGCTAAATAATTTCTTGTCCTCACACGGTAAAGTAGTAAAAAAAAAAATGTCACCACGAGATTCCTCATACCAAAATCAAGTGGGCAGCGTTCAAATTATCAAATACAGATTTTCGTGACGCACAGTGTCATTATATAAATAGAAGCTAGGAATTAAATTTACCTTTGCTTTATCATTGCCTAGCGAATAAACTACAAATCGAGTAGTCAAAATTAATCGAAAACCAAAATTATTCTCTTGTTTTCTTCATAATTTCCACTCTGCGGGTTAGAGGGTTAAACTTAAGTCCACGCATGTGCACTTGCGAGATAAGCAACAAATATCATCAATAAAAATTACGACAAGAACAAGAATGAGTTGTAGTATTCGTATCTATTATAAAAAATTACAAGCGGTAAAATATTAATGTCATATTTATATCTTAAGTAGTTGCAACACTCCATTTTATTTAAGTCTTCATGTGCACTTCAGTGCATGTCAAACCTCATCCTATCCTTAATGGCTGCCACAGCGCTGCCTGTTGTGCGTCATGCCGCTTTATTGAATGTCATAATAATTTGTTGTAGTTATTTTTCCCTCAGGTTTTGAAAAAATTTGTTTTGATTTTTTTTTTTTTTTTTTGTAGCTGTATAGATATAGATATTTATTGCTTATGGTTGCATACACTCAATGAAATAATATTAAAATAAGTTGCCATTGCAGGAGGTGCATTTTTCAAAATTATGTGATGTGTGGATACCATTTTTTCTTTTTTTTGTATGATTTGTATTGTGTATAAGGTGTTTTTTTTATGTTTATTTTGAAATCATATTCCTTTTTCAATAAAAAAGCATACTAAAGAGAAGAATTGCACCTCATTCTAATTCAGACTACAGTTATTTCAGTTTAAATAAAGCAATATCTTTCATGTGCATGTCTTAAAACTTTCGATTTTATCTTATTTTGTGGTTATTTGTGCTTTAAAAGTGATCAATTTATTCGTACACCCTTTCCTTTCACAGGCCCTAGCAGGAAATAAATAGGGAGTTTTTTTGCTTAAGTTTTGTTTCTCGTGATGCGATTATTAACCCTCAAACTGCTGGCTGTTTCTGTTTCCTATTACGGCGGACTGGCTTACATTTGTTAACCCATTTATAATTCCCATTCACAGCATGTGAAAACATCGAAGTATGGCACTACATGGGCTAATAACTCACTGCCCAATACCCGAACACGATTGCACGATATCGTGCGAGAAAATGGTAATTATTCGATATTTCAATATCTTATTGTCGATTTTTCTCTATTCTCCATTTTAATTTTTTTTTTAAAATTTCATTTTTGTTTTCGGTAGGTGGCCCAACCAATATAAAAATGCAAGCTCATGGTAACATAATTCGCTTTTTTTTACTGATGTCATAAAAAATATAATCCTTCGGTATACGAACAAAAAGAGGCATGCACTACAAGCGATTTGGAGCGTCAAGGATCCAAAAAAACACAGGTGCGTCGTTGGACACACGAGAGAAGCGAAGCTTTTTCGCAGTTACATAGATTTGATAGCTTAATAATTTTTTTCTTTTTAATAAATTAACTTTTAAATTCAAAAATTTTAAATAACATAAAATAAATTACATATATACAGAAAACATATTTACTGCTTATTTTTTTATTGTTGAATGTCAAATTTCCACGCCTATTACATACACGGGCATATAATGCCAGCGACTCTCCATTTTAACTCTATATACACGAGCTCTGAATACACGAGTTGATCGTGTACACTTATTTTGTACACAAGTTATACCACATATTCAATACTGTAATTAGCCCCGAAACTTATTATTTTAAATTCTTCTTAAAGTCTCTCTTAATGTAAGTATTAACAACAATAAAATATTTAATAAACAAGAATATAGTTCATATATATAGCAAGCTTAGCTATTTCAAAAATTTAAGCCAAATGTAACGGTATCTCTCTCAAATCGGTTATTTATGTTGTTAGTTAATGTTTCTGCATCATTCGCGTTTGGTAAAGTGAGGAAGTAAGTTGTATGAAAACTTTTTTAAAATGCGTAGTCAAACTTCTATTGAAACACTGAAATTAGTCATTAGATTCCATAAGGAAGAAAAATCAGTTCGCGAAATCGCTTCAGTTATTGAAAGAGGACATATTACCATAAAAAAATATCATTAACAAATACAAAAAATTTGGAGTACTAGAAAAACGACCATGTGCTGGCAGACAAAAAAACAAAACTCTGTAAAACCGCAATACGATCAGTAGTCAGAAGAGTGCGAAAAGATCCAACTGCATGCGCAGTGAAAAAAGCGGATGATCTGTCCGCATCATAAGGAACCAATGTTAGTGCCAGTACAATAAGACGTGCATTAAATGCAAATGGTCTATTTGGAAGAGTCCCTAAAAAAAAAGCAGTTTATATCAAGGAAAAATCAAAGGCTACGCATGAATTTTGCTAAAACGTATGAAAAACATGAAAATTCATTTTGGAAGAACATAGTTTTTTGTGGCGATAGTGAATTCAAAATTTTTGGAAAGAAAAAATCTACAAAAATATGGAAAAGCAAAATTCATGAGATCCAGGAGCAAAATATTACTTCTACAATAAAGCATGGTGGTGGCTCGGTGATGGTGAGGGGGTGTATGGCGGCAAACGTAGTAGGAAATTTAACGTTTATTAGCAGTACAATGAATAAATTCAATTACCTTTATATTTTAAAAGAATTTTTGCCGGCCAGTGTTACCAAATTAGGAATGGATCGCTTATGGATGTTTCAGTAGGACAACGATCCAAAACATATAGGCAAGGTAGTGAAGGAATGGTTGCAATCACCAAATCTCAACCCGATAGATCATTTGTGGGTACATCTGGATAGACTAATAAGAAAGAGGACGATAACCAGCAAGGTCTCGCTAAAAGACGTTTTACTTAAAGAATGGCAAAAAATTTCATTCGACTTAACAACGAAATTGGTGGAATCAATGTCTAGACAGTTGAAAGCTGTCATTTCAGCATGAGGAATACAAATAAAATATCCATAATTGGACTAAATTTATTTTTTCTTATATTTAGCACTTTGTTTTGACTCGAAGAAAATGGAGTATTTTTCGTTTTTGAATTATGTGAATTTTTGTTGTAAAATAAGTTATAGTTTTAGTTAGTAAATAAAAAGAGCATAAAATATTAATTCCAAAAATGCTACAATTATTTATAAAATTACTTTTTAAAATATAAAAATAAAGTAAAAAGTATTCAAAAATATGGCGTACTCTTTGTTTTGACGCTCACTGTAAATATCGATGGACTTACGATTTTTCGAAACTCATCATAGCAGGCGTGGTCTATTTTAATAAACATTAACGGGACAAAAGAAGTTTTTTGTGGCTGGGATTTTTGTGGGAACATCCATACCTACAGACGCCGACGAATTTCTTAAAGAATTTGCTGCTGAAACTATGGGCCTGATTGGTGAAGGAATGAATTTTAAAGACAAATTTCTAATTGATTCATTTATGTATAAATTCATTCATTTAAATATGAAATGTAAATATAAAATGTAAGCTTAAAAAAAATATTATAAAAAAAAAAAAAAATAGCAATGATCAAAAAACCAATAACCTTTGAATAAAGTAAAAAATAATTTATTTCCTAAATTTAACCAACAATTTATCGCTGACGACATCATAAATGGCTCCTTTTTCGAAATATAAACGAACACTCGTTGTCTAATGATGCGCCAAAAAGAATGTTTTCGATTCGTGTAAGAGTAAAAAAACGATAATTTCCTTAGTAAATTTAACATATCGGATTGTATAAGAGTAAAAAAACTATAATATCCTTCATTGATTTTACAGCAAAATTTATCGCTGACGACATTGGAAATGGCTACTTCTCCGAGGCATAAACGAACACTCGTTTTCGATTCGGATAAGAGTAAAAATACGATGATTTCCTTTTTCCTTTTTCGATGCAAGACCATCACTAGCTTACGAATTGTCCGTTAAGAACGCCAAATGGATCGTGTCATCTTTAACGAGTTCAAATACGATAGTTTTCTTCGCCAATTGATTTGGGTGGGAGAGTTGCAACATTTTAAAAAATAAAGTTTTCGCTATTTTCTTTTTAATTTTTTCGACTTTTTAATACGTTTTCCTATTTTCCAGTTTTTCTGACCAAATATTTGAATTCTACGGAAAATGGGCAATTCGGAGATGGTGTATGAGTAATGTGACCAAGTACTTTTGGTGAAATTTCGGAATGGATTCCGGATTTTCGATAGAAATTTTGGAATTTTTATTCATCAATTTGACAGCTTTTGTGGTTTTAAGGCAGTATTCTAGTGTATTTGAAATTTGAAATTTATTTGATATTTATTGATAATTAGTACAGTAAGAACTATGTTCTTTTCAAGCACAAAGGTTAAGTAATTAAAGAATTATATAACATCTTGAGATTTAAAATTTTAACTGAGAAATAAGTGGGAGATAATACGAGGGGTGCCTTTTATATTTCGGGATTAGAGAACAAAAACAAATATTAATCATCGAAAATCACTTTATTGCTTTTCAAAATATTCTCCATTAAGATCTATACACTTTTGCATGCGTTTGAACCAATTGTCGAAGCACTTTTGCCACTCTGATTGGGGTATCTCCAAAACATGCATTCTGAATGCCGCAACCGCTTTTTCGGGCGTCGAAAATCGTTGTCCACGCAGTTTATTCTTCACGGTTGGGAATAAAAAGAAGTCATTCGGTGCCAAGTCAGGACTATACGGCGGATGACCCATAAAATCGATGTTTTGGGTGCTCAAAAATGCAGTTGTTTGAGCCGATGTGTGAGAGCTCGCATTGTCGTGGTGAAGAGTGATCCGTCTTCGGCGGTTGGTTTTCCTGATTTCTTGGAAGACAACTGGCAAACAAATGGTTGTGTACCACTCAGAGTTGACTGTTCTGCGTTGTTCTAGTGGTATGGTTGCCATATATGTCCATATTTTCCGAAAAAACAGGCGACCATTTGCTTGGAAGTGCTTCGTGCGCGAACAACTTCTGTTGGATTTGGCTCATCTTGAAACACCCATACAGTCGACTGCTGTTTACTTTCGGGCTCATACGCGTAAATCCACGATTCATCACCTGTCACGAAGTCATAGACGTGTTTCGAAGCACCGCGATCGTATTTTTTGAGCATTTCCTTCGACCAATCGACACGAGCCTTTTTTTGAGCGATTGACAAATTGTGTGGGATCCAACGCGAACAAATTTTTTTGACAGTCAAATGTTTATGCAATATTGAATGTATGCTGGTCCCACTTATGCCTAAGGTTGCCTCAATCTCACGATAGGTAACATGACGATCTTGCAATATCAGTTCGCGCACAGCATCAATGGTTTTCGGAACAACAGCTGATTTCGGATGACCTTCACGAAATTCGTCTTGGAGTGAACTACGACCACGATTGAATTCACCATACCATCGATAAACACTGGTCCTTGATGGAGCTTCATCGCCAAAAATTGAATTAAGTTCATCCATGCACTGTTGCTGTGTTAATTCACGTCGAAAGTTGTAAAAAATAATCGCACGAAAATGTTCAGGATTTAATTCCATTTTTAGACCGAGATGAATCTTTTGAAACAACACAAATAGCGCTCGTATGTCAAAACGTTCTGAGTACGTATAAGCCAACAAATGTCAAACTTTGCGATAGAGCTTTCAGTTGACAGATTGCAACACCAGGGTTGCCAAATCCCGAAATATAAAAGGCACCCTACGTATAACATGTAAAATAGACATTAAAATTAGTTAAAACTAATTATTTTAATTAACTTAAGTGAAAACATTAGAGAATTGAAAGCCAAAGGTGTAACAATAAAAAATTCTGTAATTTAAAATTTAAACTGCTACTCAAAATTAAGTGTACAATAATATTAAATGTGAAAATGGCTAATATTACAGTGAAATTATTGCATGTATAAATTATCATACATAAAATATAAGGAGAATTAGATTTGAAAGACTAAGTTAGTTGCAAAAATTGGAGGACGTGATTAAGAAAGAAGTAGAGAAAAGAGTTATGAGAGAGATAGATATAGGAGCAAATAAACTGATTATTCATATTATGTTCTGTGATAAGTACTCAACTTATCACAGGGGAACAGGGGGCGAACCTTCACATGGCAACGTGTCTGACCGCCTCAACCTGGCGAGGCCAGCATTATCCATGTCGAAATCGTCTCAAGTCGACTCAAACCTCCAAGTGGTGTTCCCTGGGCAACGGCAAACTGGCATCCGTCAGTTTGACGGCTAATTTGAGCGGCGGGTCACTCCATAGACCTTAAACATGGAATGTGCGCAGGGTTTGGGTCCCGCCACATTACTACTGCCCAATGAAAACTAAACCAGCCTCGGATAAGAACCCCAATTACGTTGACGACCACCGCAAACGAAAAACGGACAATGATTTACGGATATGCACCTGGAATGTCCGGACCCTTTATAGGGAAGGTGCCATTATCCAACTGGCGGAAGCCCTCAAAACAATACAATCTGACATCACCGCCATCCAGGAAATGCGATGGAAAGGGCAAGGCTGCTCTAAACAAGCACACTGCGATATCTACTACAGCTGCCATGCGGAGAAGCGCGAATTCGGATGTGGATTCGTCGTTAGCCGGAAACTACGCCACCTTGTTTCCCGGTTCACACCTGTGAACGAAAGATTGGCCACGATCCGCATCAAGGCAAAATTTTTCTACATAAGCCTTATTTGCGCGCACGCCCCGACGGAGGAAAAGGACGAAGCCGTCAAGGACGCTTTCTACGCTAGTCTTGAGGACGTATATGACCACCTTCCGGTCCATGACGTGAAAATAGTCCTCGGAGATTTTAATGCGAAAGTCGGAAGGGAAGGCATCTTTGGCCCCACTGTCGGTCAGTTCAGTCTTCACGAGACCTCCACAAACAACGGTCTAAGACTGATCGACTTCGCCGCGGCACGAAACATGGTAGTTAGTAGCACCAGATTTAAGCACCTCGACATCCACAAGGCCACCTGGCTGTCCCCGGATCAAAAAACGCGAAACCAAATTGATCATGTTGTAATCGACGGAAGGCATGCCTCTAGTGTTCTAGATGTGCGTACATTTCGGGGGGTCAACATTGACTCCGACCATTATCTTGTTGCAGCCAAGATCCGCATGCGATTATGCAATGCCAAGAACATACGCACAGGAATGCAACGAAAGCTAGATGTCGCTAAGCTGCAATTACAACGGACTGCCGAAGCCTACTCCGCTCAACTCTCGGTTAAGCTCAACCAACCAACCTCTGGACTCGAAGACGCCGGCGGACTTTGGGCGCATATATCCCACTCCATGCGCGCTGCCGCTGAAGAAGTCATTGGTTTCCGGCGTCCGCAACCTCGGAACCAGTGGTATGATCAGGAGTGTCGCATTGCGACTGCAGTAAAAAACGCCGCTTATAGAAAAACGCTGCAGTCAGCTGCAACGCGAGCCGTGCGAGAAAACTACCGCGAAAAGAGGAAGGAAGAGAGGCGCCTTTTCAGACGCAAGAAAAGAGAGCAGGAAAAGCGTGAGCGTGAGGAACTAGAGGTATACCAGGGCAAGAAGGATGCACGAAAATTCTATCAACAGGTTAAGCGTCTAACTCAAGGTTTCAAGCCCGGAGCATCCACTTGTAGAGACGAAAATGGAGATCTGAATACGGATACACAGTGTGTGCTTAGATTGTGGAGACAGCACTTCTCCAATTTACTTAATGGCGACGATTCCACCAATGCCGCCCATCGAGAGCACAGTGCAGTGCCACCAATCGACGATGACGGAGTGGAAGTATCACCACCTAGCCATGAAGAGGTTCGAGTTGCTATCCAGCGACTCAAAAACAATAAAGCAGCGGGTGCTGACGGCCTGTCAGCTGAATTGTTTAAAACCGGCGGCGATGAATTGATAAGGCGCATGCATCAGCTCATCAGCAAAATATGGCTAGCAGAAAGCATGCCCGACGATTGGAACCTCAGTGTACTGTGCCCTATACTTAAGAAAGGAGACCCTACAATCTGCGCAAGTTATAGAGGTATCAGTCTTATTTCCATCGCATATAAGGTTCTCTCAAGCGTACTGTGTGAAAGATTAAAGCCAATTACAAAAACACTGATTGGACCTTATCAGTGTGGCTTTCGACCTGGTAAGTCCACCATAGACCAGATTTTCACGCTACGACAAATCCTGGAGAAAACCCACGAAAATCAAATTGACACACACCATCTCTTTGTCGACTTTAAAGCTGCGTTCGATAGCCCGAGAAGGGATTGCCTATACGCAACAATGTCTGAGTTCGGTATACCTGCAAAGTTGATTAGACTTTGCAGAATGACGTTGAGCAACACACGCAGCTCCGTCAAGGTAGGAAATGACCTCTCCGAAACCTTCAATACCGAAAGAGGTTTCAGGCAAGGCGATCCACTGTCTTGCGATCTCTTCAACATCATCATGGAGGGAATCGTACGAAAGGCCGGTGTACATCGTAATGGCACCATTTTCTATAAAGGTGTCCAGCTCCTTGCTTACGCTGATGATATTGATATTGTTGGCAGAACCAAGAGAGATGTTACCGCTGCTTTCGCCGCTATCGAAAAGGAATCAGCCAAAGTGGGTTTGACGATAAATGAGGGTAAAACAAAGTATATGCTGTCTACAAACAAGGGAGCTCGGCGTTTAGACTCCCACGTTTCATCCGGCAGCTATAACTTTGAAGTAGTCAAGGAGTTTGTATACCTTGGCACCGCCATTAATACTAACAACGAAATCAGCCTGGAGATAAAGCGAAGAACAATAATTGCTAATAGGTGCTACTACGGGCTCAGTAAGCAACTAAGTTCCAGAGCCCTCTCTCGATCGACAAAACTAACACTCTACAAGACGCTCGTTCTACCTGTGCTGCTTTATGGCGCTGAGGCATGGGTAGTTTCGCAAACTGACGCAGCCGCTCTGGGGGTGTTCGAGAGAAAAGTTCTTCGCAAAATCTTCGGTCCTGTTCGAGTCGGCGATGACTATCGCATCCGAATGAACCACGAGCTGTATGAGCTCTACGGAGACATTGACGTAGTTCGGCGTATAACTGTGCAGCGACTACGCTGGCTGGGTCATGTCCATCGTATGAACGACGAAGCTCCAGCGAAAAAGGTGCTCGAGGCGAGGGTCGCTGGTCAACGACGACGAGGGAGACCATGCCTCCGATGGATGGACCAGGCTGAGGAAGCCCTAACCGCACTTGGTGTATCCGATTGGAGAAGGCGCGCGCAAAGCAGAGGCGCCTGGCGAGAGCTGATGAGGTCGGTCGAAATCCGGACACGGGTTGTCACGGCCACCTAAGTAAGTAAGTAAGATAAGTACTCAACTATGGCATTCTTGAAACGTTCATTTCCAACAATTGATTTTAAGTTAGTTGGTAACGAATTCCATAACCTGATAGCATTAATAAAAAATAATCTTGTTGAATTTAGGAAGTTGAAATTCGGCAAAGTAAGCATATGACTTCTACGCGAGTGACTAAATTGTAATTTTCCATACAAGTATGAGGGTGTTTTTAGTTTTATCAGCTTGTGCAGAAAAATGCAATTTCTGACATTTAGGTAGCTAATAATATCACAACCAAGCAAACAATTCCTGAATAGAGCCAAGTGATCAAATTTGCGCATCATTAAATGCAATTTCTTATTTAAACCGAGACCGTGAGTTCAACTTGCTATACACAAGCTCAGAGTATGTGATCACAGGAATTATTAGTTTTATCCTTGTATCAATAGGTGTATTCTCTGCCGACATCCTTAGATTACGCAAGACATAATAAAGTTTACGAACGACGCTGTTTATGTGGTCAGTACATGTGACTGCACAATTAATGTTGAAACCTAGGTTACACACACTTCTAACTAGCTTAATATTCTTGTCACCTATTAATAGTTCAGGAATATCCTCAAAAAGAATTTCACTTTTGCAAATGGGTACCACATAAGACTTTGGTGCATTCAACAGGAGACCATTTCTCTAAGCCCATTGGTTTATACTAAGCAAGTCTTCATTCATCCTGCACACCAAATCTTCCAAGAGGTTAGTACTACCAGATAAGTAAAGTTGCACATCGTCAGCATATGCATGCATTATGGAGTACTTGCAGTTAAGAAAAATGTCATTTATGAAAACTGAAAATAGTAGAGGGCCAAGAACTGATCCTTGGGGGACCCCGCTGCCAATTAACTAATACTGTGAAAATCTTTTGTTAACCTTTATCCTTTGAGCTCTGTTGGTTAGGTAATTTTTTACAAAATTAACAGCACTTTCACAAAATCCATAGATATGTTTAAGTTTACGCCAAAGAATTGCGTGATTAATTGAGTCAAACGCTTTGGAGAAATCGAGCAAACATAGTAACGTAACCAAACTCTTATCATATGAGCACCGTACTCGTATATCATCCAGAACTTTTACGGTAGCTGTTGAGCAGCTGTGGCCAGCAAGAAATCCAGATTGAAGTGGAGAGAGGAGATTATTAGTCGTTAGGAATACCGACACTTGTTCAGCCATAACAGCTTCACAGGCTTTGAATAGAGGCGACAAAATGCTTCTTATGGGCCGGAAGTCTTTAGGCTCGGAAGCAGCGTTTTTTTTTGCCACAGGCGTAAGAGTTGCAACTTTCCAGGAGCCAGGAAATGAGGAAGTAGTGAGGCAGTGGTTAACAATATGTGTAAAGGGGCTTAGAATTTGACCAAGAATAATTTTTATAAATTTTATATGTATTCCATCTTCACCAACTGAATTAGATTTAACATTCATTATGGACTTTGCTACATCAACCTTTAATTTGTCAAAAGGTCAACTCAAAAGTAGATTAAAATTAGTTGTGTAAATAGATCTATGTATACGCATGGTTAGTTGTTACGTCTTGTGTTGTCCCTGAGCCCAACCCATTCATTGGTGGGTAAATTTTTCCCACATTAACTTGTTTGTGGTCACGGGTATCCATAACATTGATATTTTCAATGATTACTGGGTAGTGGCTTTAGATGGGTTAATGCTGAGGAAGTGCGATATAGCTGTAGTAGCTGAACTCTATTGTTATTGCATGTTCAAACCTCACTAACACAAGTAAATTGAAAGGTTTGCTCAGCAGGAGGACTTAAAAATTCATACTGATCATTTTGAAGATTTGAGGAATTAGAAAGAAAAAAAAAAATCATTGAGAACATCAGGATCAATATGACATTCAGAGACACCTTTATTGCATATACCAAGCTTCTTCAAGTTATTCCACAAAATTTTAGTTGAGAGGGATGCCTTTAGTTTAACAGAATAATATATCCTTTTTGAATTCCTCATTATCAGAGTAGCAGCATTCCTCGAGCACCTATAATTTTCCCATTTATCTGGCGTAGGGTTTTTTCTCCATATATTATGCAACTTATTTCGCTTTTCTGAAAGCATGCTCAACATGACTTGTAAACCATGGACAGGACATATTTTTGATGGTGACAGTTATAATAGGAACATGTTTATGAAAAAGGGCATTGACAGAGTTTGAGAAACTCGCCAACTTTTTCTTCGCGGTTGGACTGAACCAAACCTGATTCCAGGGAACTAAAGATGCATCCTGAAAAAGGTAAATAGTGTAGAATTTAAAAAAAATTAAATTTTTATAAATAAATATATACAAATATAAATAAATAAATAAGCATTCGGTACCCGTGTCGGTAAATGTCCTACACATGCACCGAAAGAAGTGTTAGTTCTGTAACACCTTGGTTAGACACATTGTCTGAACGAAGACCTAATCTGGCACTCGTCGGTTTTTGTGTCCGAATATAGTCCAATACTTTATGGAGGAAAGTTCCTCTCACCTCTTTTTAGAGGAATGTGAGTAAAATATCGGGTAAATTTCAGTTAAAACATCGAGTACTTTTTGGGTACATTATAGTTAAGACTTTTTCATAAACTTCGTAGTTTTTCGTTATTGCTCGTAGCTTTTAAAAAATAAAATTGTGGCCGATACTCGGGACTTTTGCGCCTGCGTTCTTCGCCACATACACAAATTGTTTCTCAGGAACGTTCAGGAATATATCCTCCGAAGGAATTTTTAAAATTTCATTTACTTACGAAGTTATAGCTTTAAGTAAAGCGCCCATTTATATGTCTTTAACTGCCTGTAACTTTGCTCAAATCTTTTAAGTGAGTATTCCTCGTTTAAAGGCTGTTTTGGACCCTCTTTGAAAAACCCTCTTTAAATTCTATTTTTTTATTGTATTAGGAACATATTAAGTTAAATAAAAAACTTTATTTTTTTTCTTTGTACGAGGGCTGTTCAAAAAGTTGTCGGCCTTTAAAGTTGGGCATCGAAAAAAAGAGGTATGCTGCTTGCGGCCCGAATAACTCGACTTCGGATAATCTGAAATAGAAAAAGAAAACGGCGTTAGATTTAGTACAGATGTTATTCTGATATCTACCTCAATCATAATTTTCTAATTATTTTTCACAAAATGGCGGCCATTGAAAAATGAAAAACCGATTTTGGGTCTTTTTTTTTGTAGTTTAGTGTAAAAAAAAATAGTAAAAAATTGTTTAAAATTGTGATTGAAGTAGGGATCAGAATATTGACAATTCTGCGTCGATTGCATTTTGTTTCATAAAAATCGGTTTAGAACTACGGGCGCAATCTGGGCCGCAAGCTCAAAAAACGTGGTTTCGAGATAAACGCGTTTAAGTTTGAAGTTATTTTTTTGCATCAAAAAAAAAAAAAAAAAATTGAAATGAAAAATTTGAGCATGCAGTTTTAGAAATTTGACAATTCTGCGTCGATTGCACTTGGTTTCATCAAAATTCGTTCAGGAGAACCGGAGAATAGTGACTTCGAAGTTAAAAAACGTGATTTTGAAAAAAACTCAAAGAAAATTTTATGCAATAAAACATTTTTTTTTGTGAAATTCTTACATACATCAAAGAACTCCGTCCTCTTCTTCAAAAAATGAGGACTCAGCGGCTCTTTGTGCTCTTCGGGCAGTTCTACCTTCTTTTGATGCGGCCAGAGCTCTGGCTTCGGACCTTTTCAAACGTGCTTCGTTCCGAGACATGGCGAAATCATATGTGACGTTGCCAATCGGGATGCCCATTAGGTTCATTATTTAAGGTTTTGCAAAAAACCTTCATTAAATATGACATTTGCAAGATAATTGGCAATCTCAATAGTGCGTGCGCCGGTGTGCACATGCTTCGGTGCGAATGACCACAGCACTGCGTTGAAAGATTCGTTGCTGTTTTGAGTTTCGGAGCCAAGGCATCTGTTCAACAAATCACCGGCTGACAGTGCTTCGTAAATAGGTTTGATTGCTTCCTGGACTCTCTGATTTAGTGGTGCATACGTAGGCTTGAAGCTGTCGATTGTCCTCTCTGCTACCGCTTTTTGCCAGGCGCACCAGCTCGACGCACCGGTCGGACAGTTTTGGAGCTCCAAGCTATGAAATGTGTATTCATTTATTTTTAAAATGCGTATGCAAACAAGTTTTTACCTACTAAAGAACGCGTTGAACGAAATTCGGTGGTTGCTCAAACCGTTGCATTAAAAAAGTAGCCAAATTAAGCAAATCGCATTTTGGCGAAAACATTGCTGGACAAAAAAGGCCATATCTCCTAAAGGATTTTGAATTTCAAAAAACCCTTTTAGGACGATATTCTCAAATATCCAAGCTATAAAAATAATAAATCGAAAAAAATTTTGCCAACCAGGAATACTCCCATAAAGGCTTTTAAAATTCTAACTAGGCCATGCTCAACTCTTGTTCGGCCATGCGGGCCCTTGTTCAACTGCCAATATTTGAACTCGTGTCAAGAAATTTTGAAAATTACTTTTGTATATGTTGAGGTGCAGTACCTCACATTTTCTAAAATTTTTGTCTTTTAATCGTGCAAGAGTTTTTATCTAGATTTTACCATTTTTTATAACAACCCCTTATGGTTGCTTTTAACTTAAATATGAATTCTCACATCGCGCTATACTCTAATTTTTTGAAGGGTAAATTTGTTTTTTAGAGTACGGACCATTTAATTCGGATCATGTAGTTTTCTTTTTTTTTTCAATAGTTCTTATAATATTGAGCTTATATTTTTCCCATTCACAAGAATGGTGTCTGTCTTCGAAAAAGAGTTAAGTGCGTCATTTTTTTTAATATTTAAATTTCTTGCTATGCCACTTAAAAAAGTAATTTTTCATCAAACTGTCAACACCAATTTTAAGTGATGTCCTCCAGAAGGCAAAAAAAAAATAAATAAAAAAAACTAGCTAGCATCTAATGTAAACGTAACTGCTGTGTGTGAGAACTAGTAAAAAGATTTTCCGTTATTCGCTGTATTTTTTTTGCTTCGTCTTGCTGCTAAAGCAAAAGCAAAACGTGTTAAACTAGGCGAAGAAAAATTTTCAAAAATTGATGTCATATGGTGCAACATGACAAGGACTCGATGATATGCTGGGTAAGGAAAAGGAACACTTATATTGAGACTGACATCACGCTGTGTTGCAACGCAATGCAATAAAAAGTAATTTAAACGTAATAAGCGTTTTCACAGTTTTCCCTATACAAACAAACTCACACACACATAGACAAACACTGTGCATTGACTATAATTTTGCAGGAAAATAAATCTTTAAAAATTCATTGTTTTTTTTTGGTTTTTTGGTAAGAATTAAGTGGTAGGCGTGATGCACTTGTACCTAATTTACTGGAGCGGTTGACATAATGAATGCGTTAATCAACAACATGAGTAGCTGTTGCTGGTTGTTGTTGTTGTTGTTGTTGGGTAAGCAACAACAATAACTAGCTACTCTGTTTTGCATTTAATTAAGATTAAGATGCGTGGACGTTTGCAAAGCCACAAATAACAACAATAATATATGAACATGATCCTTGTAATCCGAGGCGAGGACATGCATCAGTAGCTCGCTGAAGAAATCCTTTGCTATGGTTGTTGCTGTTGTTGTTTTTGAAGATTTTTTTTTGTTTGTATTAAAATGTGTTTACTTAGGTGCTATTTGTAGTTTCTCACGCGTAAAAAGGGTCCTTGTCACATGACAGTCGAATGTCATAATTCAGCAGCGTAAAGCAAACATCAACAGTAACAACAAAAACACAGCAACAACTATGAACTACGTGTATCAATCAGTTAGCTCAGCAACAGCTTCTGTTATGTAAATTTATCCTAGACTCTACTCTCATATAATATTCTTATTGCTTTCCTTGTTTTTTCAAGTTTTTCTATGTTGTTTTTATGAGTTTTAGTTTTCTGTTTTTTTATTATGGTACTTTTGACATATTTATGGTGGTCATAGCTACTTGGTAAACAGTTGGCATCGCATGGTAGAGTTAAATCTTAGGGCATTGAAAATGAAAAAAAGACATCAACAGCTGAGCAAGTAATTGGCTTGGATGAGAACAAAATGAGAAAATCACTTTTTAATCGCTATTGAATAGTAAATTTATGATATCCTTTGATAAAATATAAAATTAAAAAGATGGGTTTGTAGTCATAACACAGTGCAACTCATAATTTTGGGAGTCAGGCCTATCGTGAAAGTACTTGCCAAAACTGGAAATTCTGTATCATTACTTTTGCCTACATACGTTCAAGTAAGAGATTTACGATGTCAACAATTTTTTGGCTCAAAGTGGATTTTGAGCACTTTTTTGATATTTTGACATGGAAATTCATGTGCAAATTCATACCAACGGTGTAAAATAATTTCGCTTAATATTAAAGTGCCACGCACCTCGTTCAGTTCCGCAAAAATTTCTTGACTACTGACTGGTCATTTTACCAAAGAATATGGAAAAATTAGAAGACGTCGGACAAAGGCAATAGGAGGAGTTCGATTTAAATTAAAGTGGCACGCCCTTGTCTTATTCCGCCCAATTTTTTTAGACTAATCACTTCTCATTATTTTAAAGAATATATTTGCAAAATTTGTTTGAAATCAGAAAAACGGTATAGAAGCAGTTCGATTAGAATTAAATTGACACGCCCCTTGTTCAATCCCACCCACTTTTGTAGGCTTAAAACTTCTCATTATACTAAAGAATATTTGTGTGCGAAATTTGGTTGAAATCGGAGAAACGGTGTAGATGGAATTAGATTGAAAATGAAGTGCCACATCCCCCGTCTAGTACCGTCTACTTTTATGAACTAACGACTGATCCTTATGCCAAATAATATGTGTAAGAAATTTGGTTTTAGTCGGACAAACGGTGTAGAGGGAGTTCGATTATAATTAAATAGACATGCCCCTTTTCCAATCCCACCCCCATTTGTAGGCTTAAAACTTCTCATAATATTAAAGAATATATGTACCAACTTTGGTTGAAAGCGGACAAACGGTGTAGATGGTGCTAGTTTAAAAATAAAGTGACACGCCCCCTGTCTAGTACCGCCCATTTTTATAAACTTAAAACTGCTCAAATTACGAAGGATTATGTGTGCAAAATTTGGTTGAAATCAGACACACGGCGTAACAGAAGTTCGATTAAAAGTAAAATGCCACACCCACTTTTCTGGTCTAAAGACTCCATATTATATTGAAGAATATATGTATGGGTTGGAAAAACGAAGTGGGTGGAATTTGGGTACATACACACACGATGTAATTCAGTTTTATACCTGTATTTACGAAAGATTTTCTATTTAGTTAACGTCACTTTGTATGGGAGGAAGGCGAGATTTTAATTCGATTTTGCCAAATATCATAGTGATGGTCTATGATATATATCGAGGCCTATGTGCAAAATTCCAAGACATTTCTGTAATTTGAGCAGATTTTTAAGAGATTTAACGGTTAATATAAAGTCACTTTGTATGGGAGGTAGGCGTGCTTATCATCTGATTTTTCCAAATTACATAGTCTTCATTTATATTGAAGAACGAAGCTTATGTGCAAAATTTCAAGGCATTTCTTTAATTTTTGTGGATTTCTGAGAAATTTTACGGTTCAAATAAAGTCACTTTGTGTGGGAGGTAAGCTTGGTTCTTATCCGATTTGGCTCATTCTCGAAATTAATCTCCATTTTTATAAAAAAAAGCTTATATTTTGAATTTCATCGCGATAGCTCTTAAATTACAGCTGTAATCGTGTCCACAGGCGGACAGACAGACGGACACACGGAAATCGATTCAGGTGGCGATGCTGATCAAAAATATATATTCTTCTCCATACCTGCCACGCCTCCTTACAGGCGTTACAAACGGAATGATAAAAATATTAATATACCCCTTACGCAGTACACGGTATAGTGTAAAGATGTTAATGAATAACATGTCTAATCATTATGGGTATACAAACACTAAAATCTGACCCAAGGACACTACTAGTGAATGATGCTTGGGGCATTTAGGAAAGTATATAAGAAAACCGCTTATTTTTGATTTAAAATTTAATCAGATTTAGGCAAAGAATTAGTTTTAATCTGTTACTTACAATTAGTAAGATATCGTGACTTTGTCGATATCGTGAAAAAATGTAATAGTAATATATTTCGAAAATATTTTTTTTGTTTTAACTGACAACAATTTTGTAAAAAAGGCATATTTAAATTTTAGGAATTTTACGAATCTTGTTATTTGGACACTAGGCTGTATACAAGACCAAATTTTTTGTACAAAATTGAAGAGTTAGACCTCTTAACGTACTAAAAAAAGAACAAAATCAAATTCAAATATTCAAATATTATTTTTAATTTCGTCGAATATGTATTATTTTGAATAATACAGCTTATCAAAATTTTCAAAAAATTCATTCAAACGAATATTTTCCCAAAGAAGTGGGATTGTATAAGCTTGGAAATTATATTAAAAAAATGTCAATTTAATTTTTGCAACTTATAAAATTGTATTTGTGCGAGGTATAATTTCATATAAAATATATGTATATATTTCTTTCGGATATGATATACTTTTTGAGCAGTAAGGGTCATAGTTAAAAATTGTACTTTGATATTCTATTATCTAATAGTTTATTCAAATAAAGTTATTGTGACCTTTAGATGCAAAGCTAATCTTTCATTTGGCCAAAATAGTTCTTTCATTGATCAAACGAGGTTCTATAAATTTGTATTGAAAATTATCAATTTTTGCTTCTTCAAGTAAAGCTACATCATTATACTAATTTTTTCTTTCGTACTTTCTGGACTCAATGGTCCTTGGGTTTATATTAGTATTGATTTGCTTTCTTTTCATGTCAGACTTTTATAAAGTTTATTAGTTTTGAAAAAAAAAAAAAAATATACATGTCTATATACATTAGTTCTGTAATATCAACATTATAACGAATGCCGAATATAATGTAGAAGGTTTTTAGACATCTGCTATCTAATATAAGAATTGTTAATTTTCCTAACAAACACTCGAAATTCTCACGCTACCTAAGAGGAGTTCTTCTACAAAAATTATCAGTGCAACCAATTGGCGCCATATGTTAAATCGGTTAAATCATCGCTACTTGAACAAAAAAGGTACCTGCTGGATGGAACCATATGCAACAATTTCTAACAGAGGACAACCACATCAAACCAAATAAAAGTAAGTTATTAGAAAATGTATTTTTTAATTATAGGAAAACGGTATGAGTGCTGTTACTTATTAACTCAAAGCATATTCTCTTTGTTCGAGATGTACACATTTAATCATTTTGTTTTTTTTTTCACATTATTTTTGTATATTTTCACACATTAATTTTCCTTTTCAATATATGCACGTATTACGAAAATCTAATGAAATAGTTTTTAGAAAAAATAAGTTTTTTATTTCAAGTGAAGTTACTTAAAGTTCTTGTATCATACAGTATCGAACAAAATATTTGCAAGTGAGAAACATTTTTTAAATAATCAATAAAAATCAAAATACTTTTGAGAAATATAGTTTATTTGATTCAAAAATTAACAAAACTGTTTTAATACTTTATAAAACAGCGGGTTTTAACATAAAATATTCTTCTTTAAAACTTGTAAGGAATGGAGCTTCGGCAGGGTATCGAAGCTAAAATACTCCCCACGGCCGATTTGAAGTATATCCCAAGTCTTTAGCCACGACAGACATGATGACATTCAGTTTTATATATTTACGAAAGTTTTGATGACGTCACTTTGTATGGAAGGTTGGCGTGGATTCCATCCAATTTTACCAAATATCATAGAGATGGTTCATATTATATAATAAAGTGCATGAGCAAAATTTCAAGGCATTACTTTAATTTTTGTGGATTTTTCAGAGATTTTAGTTTAAAATAAAGCCACTTTGAAGTAGGCGTAGCTTTCATTCGATTTTGCCAAATATTATAGATATGGTTTGTATAAAATATCAAAGCTTATGTGACAAATTACAAGACATATACTTAATTTTTGTGGATTTTTAAGAGATTTTACGTTATAAAAGGCCAATTTGTATGGGAGGTGGGTGTGGTTGTCATCCGGTTTTGTCAAATATCATAGTAATGATCTACATTAAATATCAAAGTCTATGTGGAAAATTTCAAGACCTTTTTTTAATTTGAGCGGATTTTAAAGCCACTAAAGCCACTTTGTATGGGAGGCAGGCGTTTTTTTTTTAAATTTCATAGTCAGGATTTATATTGAAGATCAAAGCTTACGTGCAAAAGTTGAAAGCATTTCTTTAATTTTTGTGGATTTTTAAAAGAATTTACTGTAAAAATTAAGTCATTCTGTGTGGGAGTTAGGCGTGGTTTTTATCCGATTTGACTCTTTTTTGAACTTGGTCCTTGGTCAACGCGATAGCTCTTAAATTACAGCTGTAATCGTGTCCACAGGCGGACAAACAGACAGACACACGGAAATCGACTCAGGTGGCGGTGCTGATCAAAAATGTATATATTTTTCTATACCTGCAACGCCTCCCTATTGGCATTACAAACGGAATGACAAAATGAATATACCCCTTATGCATTTTTTTTCACGTGCCCAAATTGCGTATCTGATCGATCGTGCATAACGCTGTTTTTCATTTTCTCAATTAAAATCACTTTATTCGTCATTTCCAGTTATTTAATAATGTTTTGCATCGTAATTGTTTGGTTTTGACTAAATTAAAACGGTGGCTCACAATTTTTTGGAAATCTCGAAAAAAAATTAAACAATAAAAAACCGTAATGGTAAAAATTTACGTTTTTCCACGTTATACAATACCATACCCTATTAAAATTTGCAAATTTTCTGTTATTTGTTAAAGATATTGAGCAAAATAAAAACGTGCCTCACGATTCTCCACTTTCACTCAAAAAAAAAAAAAAAAAAATCTTTAAAAATTTAATAGTATCACGAGTATCTACACGAAGAAAACAAAGTGATTTGAAAAAAATTAAAACAAAAGAAATACTTTTCAATAAAAAGAATACCATAAATAAAATAGTTTTATGTGTAATTGTTAAAGAAATCAGCTTGACTAGGCAAGCTATAATTAGGACTTAAATGATCAAAAACATTTTGAAAACTTATTTAATAGTCAAAATCAATCAAAGGTAAACTTTATTTTATAAGTAATGTTGATGCTTTATTGCTTTTTAAGCGATTTCGAAGTTTATAATGAAGCATAATGAAAGTGTTTTTTTTCTAATTAGCAGAGCTGACGGTCAGAGCTGACAAGTCATTTGAATAGTGCTTGTGCAGCTCTTTAGTAAATACTGTTAAAGAGCGAAAATTCATAAAAAAATTGTGTCTTTTTGACATAAAGGGGGCCTTAAGAGGTAAAAAGTGATAACTCAGTATTGAAGATATTAGGCCATAAACACATAAATTCTAACGAGCCCAGTTTATTTCGCATTTTGCTTAGAAATATGATTTTATCAATGTTAATAATTCTTTTAAATGAATGTATGTAATTATGAATATAATTAACTCATTTCAATGTTAATAATTCATTGGACATTTTCGGGAAATCAAAAAAAATCTAATTTTTCTTATGTTTTCTTTACGCTGTTTTAGACTAAGCAGAGAAGTTTTTAGTCTGACCCAAAAGTAGCTCACTTTAGTTTGAACGATCAACTCTCAATATTAAAACTAAAATTACGGGTGAAAGTGATATAGTTTCAATGTTTCTTTTCAATATATTTTATTTCATACATAGATGTTCCAGTGCACTTTCGAAAAAAGGGCATGGTTACGTATTGATTTCAAAAGTGAAAAATATACCAAAAAATAATCAACAAAATTATGGCGGCCGTGGCGCAGGTGGTAGAGTGCGTGGTCCATACGCCAGAGAACCCTGGTTCGAATCCCACTTGACACAGGAAATTTTTTGAATTGAATTAATTTTCTGTTCGGCCGTCGACTCTCTGCAGACAATGGCAAGCCTCAGAGAGTAAAAAGTACCATGAAAAGCTTCTTGAGAATATAAGCCGTTCGGAGTCGGCATAAAACATGTAGGTCCAGTTCTCAATCATTTGTGTTCAAACATTTCACAACACACACAACACAATTGATCATTTTTTAGTCAATAAAGTTAATTTCTCCAAGAAAATTTTTAACAAACCATTATTTTAATAAGTTTATTAATACTTATAAAAATGGCAAAGATTTCCTCAGAAAACCGCAAGCCAGATTTATATATACACCGTTAAATAGTATTAGGAGCCTTCTATATAAGTAAGAATGTCAGAAAGAAATAAGAATTAATGCAAACTTTCCGTTAGGATTTGTAAGAAAACGAATCAATGATGTCGAACGAACTGAAAATGATAGAAAAAAATTCACTTCTACCAAAAAAATATATACAGGCTTAGCTGAATTTAACAAAGAATAATTTCATAAATGTCCTTAAGTTTTGGAATATAGAGCTTTGCAACACCAAAATTAAGTTAAATCACATCGAATAAGATGACAAATAGTTTTCCTTCGCTGTTTCTGCATACATTTTTTCTTTTAAAAAGCTCATAGTTTTTGAGTAAGAACGTTTTTAAAATTGAAAAAAATTTAATTTCGGACGCCATTTTGGGACCGCTACGTTGAATTTTTTCTGAACCCTACATATGTTAAAATATATGACACGAAAGCACTATTCGGAAAAGGATGTGTATATTACCGATTTTATGCAAAACTTAAGATCTAAAATTTTTCAAGTGGAAAATAACGTATTTTCTTCCAAAAAAAAAATTGCTTATAAACTTGCAAGCATTCATTTTAGATACCATTTGAAACAAGTCTAAAAAACATGAAATTTTACATAAGATATCATGTATCGGAATTTTTTTTTTTGGTACATATAAAACGAGTATGAAAAAACTAGATGAAAATTAATTAAAAATTTGAGCATTAAGAAATGCTTTAGTAGACAAAGGAGTTAACAGTAAAATAACCCAATGGATTTATAAAATGCTCAATAGCAGACGTATAAGCTCACAAATGGGAATAAGCGTGGTGAGGAAAGAAGCCACAAGAGGCACACCGCAAGGAGGAGTCATATCCCCCCTTCTCTGGCTAATTGTGGTTGACAAAATTCTCACCACACTCACAACTGGAGGAACAAAAGTGGTAGCCTATGCCGATGACGTTGTCATCCTAATATGCGGGAAATACCTGCAAACAATTAGCGAACTAATGTCTGCGGCATTGAATAAGCTATCGCGGTGGGCAGAATCGAATGGACTTGGTGTTAACCCAGTAAAGACCGAACTCGTTCTGTTCACAAGAAGAAGAAAAATAGAAAGTTTCACATTACCGAAACTTAACGGAGTAACTCTGAAGCTTTCCACGGAAGCCAAATACCTTGGAATTATCCTTGATAACAAGCTGAGCTGGAAACGCAACACAGAGGAAAGAAGGAAAAAAGCACTGTGCGCTTTGTACGCTTGTCAGAGGACATTTGGCAGGAAATGGGGACTGCGACCGCACATAATCCACTGGATGTATACAGCGATCGTGAGACCCATCCTTGCCTATGGTGCTCTCGTATGGTGGACGATAACGCATAAAAAAAGCTACCTTAGCTTTCTAACAGGTGTTCAAAGGTTAGCGTGCATAGGAATAACAGGAGCCATGAGATCTACGCCACAGGCGGGTCTAGATATGATGCTAAATCTTTTTTCCGTAGAAGAATTTCTTAAATGTTCGGCGACCAAGAGCGCGATTCGCCTCAACGAATCACGAGCCTGGAAAAGCAGCACATTCGGACACGCATCTATTCTAAATCTCTTTGGAACCGAGGAATCGAAAAGAGCAACCGACTATATCATACCCAGTGTAAGATTCGGTACAGAATACACCACATCCATTCCCAGCAGACAAGAATGGGAAGAAACGGCTGTAGAATCCTACGGCAATCTCCATTTATATACTGATGGTTCCAAAATGGAAAACGGAACTGGATCGGGTGTATACTGTGAAACGCTACAAATCAAAGAGTGTTACAAACTCCCGGATTACTGTAGCGTTTTTCAGGCAGAAATATATGCTATTGAAAAAGCTGCACGGGCCATTTACAGGAAAAATCTTACCCCTACAAGGGTAGTAATTTTTGTGGATAGCCAAGCGGCCATCAAAGCACTGAGCAGTAAAACGACGAAGTCTCGAACGGTGCAAAACTGTAAACTTGCACTGAACAGTATCTGCAATACCCACAACGTCACTCTCTGCTGGGTTCCCGGACATAGCAATATTGAAGGGAACGACGCAGCAGATGAACTGGCAAGGCGTGGAGTAACCGCAAGTACAAACAGAGCTGACACAGATGTGCACATTCCAATAGGCGTCGTCAAAAGGAGTATAGAACTAAAAGCCAGAGATATTGCCAACACAAACTGGGCTTCCAGAGGTGACTGCAACATATCTCGAAAGCTTTGGCCTGAGCTAAATGAGAAAAGAACTAGAAGCCTTCTGCTTTTGGTCAAACGGGAAATCCGGATCCTTGTTGGAGTTCTAACGGGTCATTGCCCCATTGGGGTAATGGCCAATAGAATAGGTATAACAGCGCCAGACTTTTGTCGGAGCTGCAAAGACCCGGAGGAAATAGAAACAATAACTCACCTACTATGCGAATGTCCAAGTCTACAGAATCGTCGACTCCGACACATGGGGAACAGATTTTTCAAAGACTTGGAAGAGTTGGTGAACACACCACTGCTAGACATCTGGAGGTTCATAAAAAGCACAGGATGGTTTGAGGAACAAATCGGAACAATGGCTTAACTTGGTACCACAACTATAAAAAGGGATTCGTAATGGACCTATAGGCCCCCGCGGAAGCGCCGGTAACGGTGCACGTCCCTTCATACCTAACCTAACCTAATTAAAAATTTAGTTAGAGTGGCTGAAAAAGAGTTATTTTCAGGAGGCATCGCGATGGCCACATTTATGGACATCGAGGGTGCTTTCGACAAAATATGCTTTGGAAGGCTGCGACAGGCTCTGACAGAACGCAATGTAAACCCAATGATAACAAATTGGGTAGACAATATGCTCAAGCACAGGGCTGTCAACATGCAGAACGGTAGAGTCAAGACTAGAGGTAGAGTAAGTAGAGGATGTCCTCAAGGAGGGGTGTTATCGCCAACCCTGTGGAACATCACTGTGGACTCACTTTTGGCTAGACTAGACGAATCGGGCATACACACGATAGGGTATGCAGACGACATTGCGTTGGTGGTCTGTGGTAAGTTCATTGACACCATTTCTGACATCATGATGGGAGCACTCCGAATGGTGGAGGAGTGGTGTTGAGAACAAGGCCTCACCGTGAACGCAGGAAAATCAGACAATATTCTCTTTACTAGAAAGAGGGTAGGCCTGAGGAGAGAACCACTTAGACTTTTTAGAGCTGAAATCAACATGTCCACGAAAGTTAAATATCTAGGGGTAACTCTAGATAGTAAACTGAACTGGAACGAACATGTAGGAGACAGGATTCAAAAGGCCAATAGGGTTCTGTTTCAGTGTAGACGCGTTTGTGGTCTAAAATGGGGGCTAAGCCCAGAGGCTATGAAATGGATGTACACTATGATGGTTAGACCTGTCATCACGTATGCTTCGGTGATCTGGTGGACAAAAGTCAGTCAGAAAACCATTAAGAAGCGACTAGATAGAGTCCAACGGCTGGCGTGTGTTGGAATAACAGGGGCAATACGCACCACTCCAACAAGCGCAATGGAGGTTTTGTTAGGTATGCTACCGTAGGACTTACAAATAAAAAAACGGCAGCGCTAACAGCCCTCAGGATGTTGCGAAATGCTACGTGGCATGGAGCAACAGCCCTCCATGGTCATATGCGCATCCTGGACATGACACAGCGAAATGTCAGGGAGACGTGTATGCCTATGGACGGAAGGCAGAGAGTGAGAATAACAGAAAAATGTTATAAAACTCTAATAACAGATGGATCCGTTTGTGAAGAAACCGCTGGTAGTGACATCAAAATATTCACAGACGGCTCTCTGATGAATGGCAGAGCCGGGTCTGGCGTCTACTCAGAGGAGTTGAACCTAACCTGTGCACTGAGGCTGGGGAGGTTCGTGTCTGTATACCAGGCGGAAATGCTTGGTGTAGTGCATGCGCTGGACAACTTGATAGATGGACGGGTAAATGGCAAGAAAATTGTCATTGCCCTTGACAATCAGTCGGTGATTAGGTGCATGCAACGGACAGATATTACTTCTAGGTTGGCCATAGAATGTCTTACCAAACTCAATAGGTGCGCTCAGACAAATGAGCTCACACTTATGTGGGTGCGAGGACATTCTGGCATAGAACAGAATGAAAAGGCTGATTCTTTAGCAAGAGAAGGATCAGCAGAAGAATTCTGTGGACCAGAACCACGTATCGCCATAGGCGACAACATGGTGGCAGGCCTTATTAAGCAATGGACTGACTCGGAACACCGTACAAGGTGGGAAGAAGCTTGTAATTGCAGGCAATCAAAGGCGACCGTGAAATGGTCAAGTAGTGAGGCAGCAAAAGTCACCCGATACAATCGGAAGACTTTAAGCTGGCTTACTGCACTGGTCACAGGACAAGGTCCCTACATGTACCATCTCAGGAAGATGACTCTGACCGAGGACGATGCGTGTAGGTTATGCCTAGAAGAGCCGGAAACAGCAGCACACATTTTGTGCCAGTGTCCGGCGTTGGCAAGCATAAGATTGACCATTCTGGGACGTCCATTTATTGACGAAGCCGAGATTGGTCAACTGACCTACAAGGACATGCTTGAGGTGACAAAGGGTGCTTATATGAGGAGCATGCTCACTTATGAGTGCTCCGAGCAGTAGCATCCTTCGTCAAATAGGGGACGAAAAGGGACCCACTGTGGTCTGATTCGGCCAATCCCCGAATTATTATATATAATTAAAAATTTACTCTATTTGGGGCTTAATGGCTAAAGAGTATTTAAGATTCCGACATATATGGGAAAAAAGTGCTTATTTTAAAAAAAAAACCCTAAATTACTATTGTCTAATTGTAAATTTTGAAAAAGCTGGTCAGCAGTATGTTTTCTAAAAAAAAAAATATTTTTTCTTTCAAACAAGCTACCAAACATGAAAATTGGAAGAAAATCTCCAGAGTTGTGGTTTTTTACTTTTCGAAAAAAGTCTTTATTGTTCTTGCTGCATTAAAAAAAAATCTCAAAAATCCAAATTTGAAGAACTTGAAATAAATCTTGTGGACATCTTTTATTAAACTATACTTAATGCAGATGCAAACAAAAAAATGTGTAAATATGTTGAATAACTTGGTCGCTGTGACTTTTTTTTGCTAGATGTGAACCTTTTTGAAAATTTCGAGTTCGAGTATTTTTACAAAAAAAAAAAAATTCCCAAAAATCCGAAAATGCAAAATTTGGAAAAAAACAGCACGAATGATTGCTGCAAGTTATTGAAAAATTCGAAATTCGGGAAAATGAGTTATACCTGTTGAAACTTGACTTCAACAAAAGGCTCAAAAAAAGCCTCCAAATATCATCCCCGGCAAATACTCGTCTTCCTTCAAAGATAGAGGGTAGCCACATTATTATGAATTTAGTCATGCACACATCATTTATATCATAGTTTAAAACTTTTGATTTTGGAAGCAAATATCTCTGTTATTTTTTGAGTGTAATGAATGTTTTTCTTAATTTCGTTTTAAAGTTTATTAAATGTCTAAGTAAGAAAAATCTTTATTGAATAATTAACTATGCATTTATATAAAAAGTGTGTTTTCAAAATGGGTAAAAGTATTTCATATATTCTTAAAAAATGTTCTATTTTTAGTTGTTGTTGTATTTGTAGTATAATCCGAAAACATACATTGTAAAAAAATTATTGTGCTGTGTCATGATAAAACTAATTGACAAACAGAAAATTATTTAAGGCATGCTTAGCTTATTCACATTCAAAAGATTGAACTCAACTAAAGTTCATGCCAATATTTTTTACTATTACTCTTAATAGAAATATACTCTTAATTATAATAATAAAATACTCTTATTAAATGTTTTATGTAGACAAAATATTTGAATAATAGAAGAAGAAATTGGTTTTAAAATTGTATAAAAAATAGTAGTCAACTAAATCCTATATAAAAATAGAAAAAACGTGTGCTTGCGCAGTAACGGACAAATTTAAAAGAATTATTAAGCTCAAAATCCACAAAAACTAAAAAATTTAAAAGTAGTTAACAATCTATTATTTACTGCAACAGCGAAAGCTGAACAAACACACAAGTTGATGCATTTGTTGCACACACATGCACCCTCACTCACATACACACACACACACACACACTCACATCCACTCACTTTCAAGCGAATAATATATAAGCAAAACAAAACAAAATAAATGCAAATCCCCTATAGGAACAAACTAACTTGTTTTTAAAAACAACTAATTAAAAAACTAGTTTAAAATAAACCAGTATATGAACTACTTTGAATTATATTAAGGCGGCATCCACTTCAATTCCAAATAGTTTTTATTGCATTATATATGAAGTAATTTAAATACTACTTAAAAACTAAGTGATGGATAAACTACTTTGAATTATATTAAGGGGGTCTTCTCATTGAGCAACTTTTTTTTTGCATTTATTTATAGCTTGGGTAGTTGTGAATATGCCCCTAAAAGGATTTATAGAAATTCGAAATACTTTAGAAGATACAGCCTTTTTTGTGAAGCAAGGTCTGATGGACAAGAAGGTGATGGAGGTAATAAAACCAGCTTACGAAGCGCTGTCGGCAGATAATTTGCTTGAAAGATGCCTTGGATCTGAAACTCAGAATTCCAATGAGTCCTACAATTCTGTTCTTTGGTCACTTTCGCCCAAGCACATCAACTCAGGCGCACGCACCATCGAAGTGGCCAATTTCATTGCAACGTGCCTCTTCAACGACGGTTTTATACCCATACTTAAAATTATGGGTTTGATGGGTATTGCGATTGGCAAAAACGCATACGAATACGCACTATCTCGCAATGAAGACAGATTGAACCGATCAGAGACTCGAGCTGCGGCATCATCAAAAGCTGGCAGAACGGCTCGCAGAGCAGAGAGGGCAGCAGAAAGCAGTTTCTACGAAAAAGAGGAAGGTGGCCTGTATGGAGCTGGCATCGCCGACTAATATTTGTAAGTAAAAATTGTCAGCTCTTTAAAACTGCATTTAAACATTTTTGATTTTTTTTTTTTTTCCCAAAAAAATTACTTCAAACTTTAAACGCGTTTATCTCGAACCCACGTTTTTCGAACTGGCGGCCATGATATCTCCAGTGCAACTGAACCGATTTTCATGAAACAAAATGGAATCGACGCAGAATTGTCACCATTCTCGGGTGAACCTCGACCATAATTTTAAAAAATTTTTTACTATTTTTTTTTACACTAAACTACAAAAAAAAAAACCCGAAATTGAAATTTTTTTTTTGAATGGCCACCATTTTGTCAAAAAAAATCACAAAATTAAGCTTGAGGTTCACCCGAGAATTACATCTATACTGATTATAACCCCGTTTTTTTTTTCATTTCAGACGCTCCGGAGACCCGGAATCGTGGCCGCCGTGACGACACCTTTTTTTTTCACCACCAACTTTGAAGTCTCATTACTTTTTGAACAGCCCACGTATCGAGGCAAAAAATATTTTTTTTATTTACTTTGAACCTTTTGTAATACAATAAATAAAAAAAATTTTCAATTATTCTTTGCGTTTTCAAATAAGAATTTTTTTAAAAAAGGTCCAAAAAACGGGTTTTGAATGAGAAGACCACCTTAAGGCGGCAACTACTCTGATTTTGACATGTTTTAATTGCAAATTTTTATTAGATTACAAGTTTATATATATTTAACCATATTATTTCATCAAATATTATTAACTTTAGGCCATCAGTATTAGTTTTCAATTGGTTATTTTAAAGTAGTTCAAAAAATAATTTAAATATAACTAATTTAACAAGTAGTTTAAAAAAATATATGCAGACGAAAGTCAATTGACTTATTTAGCGGACATCACCATACAAAATATGTTAGTTCGTTCTATGGAAAAAAGTCAGAATTTCAACTAGTTGTGGTTGACAAAAAACTACTTTATCAACTGCTTTTAAACTAGTTGATTTTCCTACAGGGTCTTTATATCCTTAAAACCTACTCAAAGCCCTGCTACATACGCATAGCAACATTATTTTAACCCATTATGGACTGATGAAACTTTCCAACTTTCCAAAAATATTTAGTTTGGTCTAACTTGGAAAAAAAAATAGAAAACTTAAAACAAAAAGAAAAATGTAAAAATCAAGTTGCCACCTCGAGATTTTTAATTTTAAATGGAACGACATTGAACGATATCCTACAAGCAAAATCGAGCATTTTGTGCAAATATTGATCACAAGAATTTCCAAAAAACAACAAAAAAATATACAAAACGTATTTCGATTATTTTGATTATTGAACGATCAAACTTCATAAAAATTGACAAAAGAGAAATATAAAGCCTAAGAAACACGCTCGTATAAGAATTATATTCTACTTAATTTTTTTTTTAAGATTTCTTAGAGGTTTAAGAATAGAGATAAAAAAAAAAAATGGAAAATTCACAAATTTTCCAAGCTTGGAAATGCAAGTAAACGTAATTGTTCAGCCTTGGGCGAAACAGGTCGATTAGATAAAATTTTAAAATTTTGTATTCTTTTTGGAGATCATGAAAATATATCACTGTATGACCTCCAGGTTAAGAAAAGTGTACCGTTGCGTTAACGCAACGCTGGTCAAAAATGGGTTAAACAGACTTTGTGACCAAACAAAACAAAATTACACAAGCACACACACACACACAAAACACACAAAATTTTACCATAACAATACTTCAACATCAACATAAATCTGAACAAGACTTTAACCAACAATCACATCATCAACAACAAAGCTACACGCAAAAATAAAAAAAAACGTTTATCGCCAGTTTGACGCAAACGAACTTCGTTTATCGTGCTTGAAAACGTTTTTTTGCAATAGTTTCAACAGTTATGAGAAACGCAAACAATTGCGGGAACGGGTTGTTTAGTTGCAGGAAATGAATTTCGTTTGTCATAAACGCGTGCGATTTTTCAAATGCAGTAAATGAAGAATGTAGTTGTTATAACTTAAAACATCGTTTGTAGAAAACGAACTTCTTTTCTCATAAGGGCTATGTTAAGCTGGTGGTCATGCGCACGTCTCACAGTGTTGCGTTTCATACAAGTTAGACGGAGAAAATTATTTTGTTGATTTGTTTTTTAGTTTTCCATGTTCAAGGTATAGGAAAGTTAAAAAAAAGTATTTCAGAAATTTTGGACAAGTGGGCATGGCAGCCCCCATACAACCTAAACACATTTTGTGCTATATCTTCGAAATGAAAAAACTACAACAACGAAATCAAAGGTAGACGCCAATTATATGACTACTAAACAATTTCCAAAATTTAGAGGCAATCGGACAAGTGAGCGTGACAGCCCCAATGCAACAGACACACAGCCAAAAATTGATTTTTATATAAACCATTTAAACCGTTTTTCCCTCTCAATGATTTGGTTAACAATGCAAAATATTTTTGTAAGGACAAAATTCATTAGTATAATTCATAGTAGCGCTTACTGACTGTGGTAATTTGCATAACACACGCTTGTCATGCAGAACAAATTATTTAATATGCGATTTCCATAGAAGTTGCAATTTAGTGCCGCACGAAAAAGATAAAAATAAATACAATGTGATGTCACGAGAAGCCTATACTTTTTTTATTATAGAAAAAGACATCATAACTATAATATATAACTAATAGAATAAATATTTTTCGATGCACAAAAAAACTAAAACACATACTTTCGCATTTTCAACAAGTGATCTACGTTTTCTGTCCAACTTTTCGTTCAGGTGTTATATCATTTTAAAAAAAGTGTGGAAACCATGATGTTCTGAAGCAGGTTTGAACCATTTAACCATAAAATTAAAACTTAATATGATGTGAAGTCACGAGAAGCCTATAATTTCAGTATTATAAGATTATAAAAGTGGACATCGTAACCTTATGAATATAAAAATTTGAAGGCTGCGATAAGGCTATTTTTTTTTTTTTAATTTTTAAAAATAAAAAATTTTAAACTTTAAAAATAAAATTTATTTAAATATAAAGAAATATAAATAAACAAATAATAGATAAAATATTTTATGATATACTAATACTGTATAATAAATATACTGTAGCGTTTACAACAAGTGGTCTATGCCCAGCGGCAAATGGGCAATACACTTCAGCGATGAAAGGCAATACACTCTTAGGCGGTAATGTTCACATGTTCGTATGCACTTTCAACTTACTTTTGGAAGATAATAGCTGCTTTGTAGGCCGGCGGGCTACATTTTCGATTACAAAATATGCCAACGAGTAATCAAGCATTCAAGTCAAGCACACATGCTACATTTTCGATTACAAAGTATGCAAATAAGTAGTAGAGCTTCCTTCTCCCATATGCAACTTCACGTACAAATTCATATATGAATAACATAACACAAGTGTACTGCCTTTCATACATGAAATATTGGAGTACTCCGTAAATTTGCCACTGGGAGAGTGTTTGTGCAGCTCTTCGTTCAGGAGTTTTGCCATTTTAAAGAAAGTGGAAAAATCCTGATAGAAACAAGCGAAAGGCTTATTTTCCCATAAAAATGTTTGTTACTTCGGTTTCACATGAACTATCGATATGAAATTTTCATGAAAGGAAAATATGCCACTCAGTGCCTTAATTCCCTTAATTTCGAACGATTCCGTGCCCTCAAACCCGAGTTACAGATTTATCTGCATCTAACTAGGCCATTTGAAACACTGTGCATCGTGGGTACGCATTGTTGTTGTTTCAATGAAAATTGAAAAATTGAGAGCGAGAGAGAGAATAAATTTTTTCCATCACGGTTACCAAATGATTCGATAAAAATATGAAATCGTGGGATCAAAACAGTGTTGTGTTGAATATTAGCCGACTGAAAATAAAATAGACTGTGGTGCAACAGGCAGTAAGCTTGAGATCGAAGGAGTCAGGGTTCGATTCCCAACGACGGAAGTAAGAAGGCATATTTTTTTTTTTTTAAAACACATTAAATTTATTTATTTTTCGTTTATTTTTTTCGTTAGAGACAATTGAATATTTGCTTGTGGTAACTAAAAGTCGCAAAAGAAGTATAGTTGGTGAATTTTTCAGCCGCGGCAAACGAAAAATTTCTTTGCGTGTAGTAATGTACTGCAGCTCAGCATGTTGTTGGACAATTCATAACAGCTCAAACAACTACAACATCATCACACTACGGCCACCACCACCTCCCTTTACAAAAACAACAAATTAACAGCACGCAACAACTATAGAAAAAGGATAACAACAAAAAAATTGCAGTTACAAGGATTTTACAGCAGCAACAGCTTTTAATGGTAAAAACTAAAACAAAACAACAGCAAATTTGGAACAAAACTATTGTCAGGCATCACTTCAACGCGTACCTACAACAACAACAACAACAAAACACATATAATATTGGTACCCAGCTAAGAGTTAGGGTCAAGGCTCAAAAGGCTAACAAAGGAACGTTGCTGCAAAAAACTGAAAAATAAATCCAATGGAATGAAGTGAAACGATATAAAATAAACATGCATATAAAGCACGCCTACTAATGGAGGCGTCGAAAACAATCAAGCTGGCACAAAGAAGCAACGAGTCAACAAAGCATACCGAGTTAAAAAAAAAAAACCTACAATAGCTAGACAAACAAGCCACATCAACAAAGCCGTAGGCAACAGCAGCGGGAAGCATAAAAAAAAAAGTATACCGACACAAAAAAGCAGCATATCGAGCACGAACGAGAACTTCACGTTGTTGGACACTTTGAGGGTCCACTCAGTACAGCTGAGCAATAAACAACACAAAGTTGCCACCTAACAATGTCTTATGTGAGCTTTATGGCAAAAAAACAAAAGCAACTAAAACAAAAATTAATATTCACTTTAAAGTAGTTAAGCTTTGTAAAATCATCTACAAGGTAACTAATTTTAAAAAAGTATTTAATTGAATTTAATAATAAAAAACTTGTTGATTTTGATGCAAAGGCAATTATATGTAGGTAGCAACATATCGAGCCAGTGTTGAGTGTTAACTGTTGCCCAAGACAACAACATTCTACATTATCTTACGTATACTAAAACAACAACAACAACAACAATAACAACAACAATAGCTTGGTGGGGAAATTGTTAAAAATGCTGCAGGCGACAATATGCTGCTAGCAACAAGCATACATTTTATTAATACTTTGGAAAAAAATTTCAGTAAAATTGATAATAACAACATCACATGTTCATATAATTCGTGTTGTTGTTAAACCTGTTGCACGCTGTCATTTCAATAACTCTTTGTGGAACAGCTCCTTGCGAACCGCCTTTGTTTCGTGTTAAAATTGTTCTCATTGTTTTTGCAACTGTAGTAGATTGCTGTTACTGTTGTTGTCATGGAAAATTGCTTTTTAATTGAAAATTGACATGGTAAAAGTATGCCAGTTTCAGTTGTTTGCTGTTATTGCTGACGGTCTCACATACACATAGAATTCAATTTCGAAATTTAAAAAAGAGCCACGCTTAAAAGCGAACGTTTTGAAATTTATAGCTTTTTTTAAATTTGAAACGTTAACAATCCAATATATACAGTCTTAGAGAAAATCTTCAAATTCGAAATATATTTCAAACTAGCAGGATCGGGTGATTTTCTCTTATCAATAGAAATGCTAACCAGTGCTGCCGAAGGACCTTCAATATCAGTACATGTACTACACTTATGTTTTCCATACAATCCAAATTTTAATTGTACTAACTCGGATTAATTTTTGAGCTAAGTTCTTACGCACTTTTTTAAATTTACAAAATAACTAATAAGTTATTATATAAGGGTTTACTAAGATACCCTTTCCTCTTGCATACAAAACAACTTTCTTGAGTATACCCATTAATAACTCTAATCACTTGTCGTCGTTTGACTTTTCTTATTCTAAGTTGTATTGCTCACAGTAAAGAAATATGTTAAAATATTTCAACAAAAGTTTTTTTTGTTGGTTCAAAACGTTTCTATGTTAATACGTAGATATTTAAGACTGTCTTTTTATCCCAAACTGTTCAGTCAATTTTATTTGTCAAAAATATGAAAAAATTGATTAAATTTAATTATTTTTGTTACGACATAACATATGTCGGTCAATTTAACATAACATAGCCACACGCAGAGAAAAAAATATGTTTATACATGTTTGGTTTCAAAAACAAAATATTCAGAAGGAACCACCTGATGATTAAGAACTCTCCTTCAATAGCATTATTTTTCGATATAAGAAGATATTAGTTGTGTCCAACATTAATATAATTGCCTTAGCTAAAAAACTAACGTGCACATTAATATGCTTGTCACAAAATAGAATTGCGTGTTTCTACCCACTAAAAATATTTGCATCACTGTTAAACTCAAAACGAACAGAACTCTGCAAATTTATGTGTTTCGTCTAGACATTCATATATCTGTTTCTTTTGCGATTACAACATGATCAATTTGGTTTCGCGTTTTTTGATCCGGGGACAGCCAGGTGGCCTTGTGGATGTCGAGGTGCTTAAATCTGGTGCTACTAACTATCATGTTTTGCGCAGCGGCGAAGTCAATCAGTCTTAGACCGTTGCTAGTTCTCATTATAGGTCTTATGAAGACTGAACTGACCGACAGTGGGGCCAAAGATGCCTTTCCTTCCGACTTTCGCATTAAAATCGCCGAGGACTATTTTCACGTCATGTACCGGAAGGTGGTCGTATACGTCCTCTAGACCAGCGTAGAAAGCGTTCTTGACGGCTTCGTCCTTTTCCTCCGTCGGGGGGTGTGCGCAAATAAGGCTGATGTAGAAAAATTTTGCCTTGATGCGGATCGTGGCCAATCTTTCGTTCACAGGTGTGAACCGGGAAACAAGGTGGCGTAGTTTCCGGCTAACGACGAATCCACATCCGAATTCGCGGTTTTCCGCATGACAGCTGTAGTAGATATCGCAGTGTGCTTGTTTAGACCAGCCTTGCCCTTTCCATCGCATTTCCTGGATGGCGGTGATGTCAGATTTTATTGTTTTGAGGGCTTCCGCCAGTTGGATAATGGCACCTTCCTTATAAAGGGTCCGGACATTCCAGGTGCATATTTGTAAATCATTGTCCGTTTTTCGTTTGCGGTGGTTGTCAACGTAATTGGGGTTCTTATCCGAGGCTGGTTTAGTTTTCATTCGGCAGTAGTAATGTGGCGGGACTCAAACCCTGCGCACATTCCATGTTTAAGTGGAGGTTTGAGTCGACTTGGGACGATTTCGACATGGATAATGCTGGCCTCGCCAGGTTGAGGCGGTCAGACACGTTGCCATGTGAAGGTTCGCCCCCTGTTCCCTGCGACTCAATTCGTACATATTTTTAATTATGAGGTAATTGAAGAAAAAGAGCAATTTCTCCTCATTGCCAGTAACTTTTGATTTTAAGCTTTAGTTAGTTTTATCTCACATAATTGAGTTCGAGTTCAATCCGGTGTTTGACTTTTGATAAATTGAAAATTTCGTGCAAAGAAGCTATAAGATATTTGCGTTTAAGATGTATTTTGAAAATCTTGTTTTAAAAATACTCAGAAAAAGACAGTCGATAGAAAGCATTGGCTATTTATATAAAATGCATACCCTTTTATTCGAACAAAAAAGTCTCTAATGCTGACACAGGTCTGAACATACTCTCTTCTCTTTACCCAGAATTGGTAAAATAAAAACAAATCACTTTTTTGTTCACATTTTGCCGATTAAAGCTTCTTCATTGCTTTCAGATTTTCTATGAGCTGTCAGCTTCGATTTGACAATTATGGGTAGTCGCTCTCACCCTTGCGACAGTATATAATTCAATCATGATACATACAACCCCGTACTTTTAAAATCCTGAAATTATACTACTCACAACTACGCACAACATTTTAAAACTTATTTCATAAAAATCGGTCCAGTTCTTTTGGAACTGAATAGTTATTGAATTAATTTTTTTGTTTCATAAATTGAATAAAAAGTACACAACTCACAAAATAGTTTTTTTTTTTATAATTGCTGCGAAAAAATAACGCCACCGAAATGACATACCCCTATTTTTGTTGTAATGATTAACAGTTTATAGAATTGATAATACATTTCCTAATTACGAAATTGAAATTTTATCCATGTGACTCAAGCGATTATTAATTTTGCAAATGATTTCTTCAGCACAACAAACTTGTTTATCAACGCAACGAAGTAAGTTTGTTCATTCTATTTATAGAAATTATAAAATTTTATTCCGACTGATGCAGAGGTTATCGAAGATATTGTTATTGGGAATAAGTTTATATCAAGTTGAGAAAAGCATTTTTCAAACAAATACCCTGTAGTTCGGTGGACCTACCACTTGGTATGCGAATTCTCATACCTATAGTGGAAGGGCCATGCCCTTCGCCTATCCACTCACAACGGAATTTTAACACAGCGATGTCATTGACAGGGGCGAACAGACCTAACGTGAATTAGCATGGGAATACGAGTTCTCCTGTCTCGTTAGAAATAAAGAAAAAAAAGTTAGAAATAATGAGCAAAACTCATAAGCGCAAAACAGTCTGCTACGACTGTTGAAAAACTTATGCTCCTTCGACTTATGAAAGTTGAACAACTGCTGCTGCTTCGATTTTCGATTTTTCCAACAATTTCAGTCAATCAAAACGACGACTGCCGAAGTTGTCGATTGCCGAAGCACTTTGCAAACTGTTCAAACTAGTTTTATGCTTCTGCTTATGCTGCGACTGTTTGATTTTTCGCAAGCACAAGTTAAAGCAGAGGCAGGAGCCTTGAAAAAAACTGAAAGTTTTTAAACGCTGAAAAGGAATGTAACGTTATACGACACGACACTCTCAATGCCTCAAGCAAAAGAGAAATCTACTGCAAATCCACATTGTTGTTTGTGTTATTTGTCGCGTGGTAGAAAAAATGCTCACGAATCAATTGAGAGCCTATCCTTTTGCATAATTCTTTGTGGTATGGAAAGGGGCATACCTATAATGGCTTGAGAAATAGCATATATAAAGAGATTCGCTGCCACCAGCCAAACTACAGGGCAAACACATTTTTTCAAATCAACACATTCAATGTGTTAACGTTCTATGCGATTTTTAATCAAATTAATAAAGTTTATTTCAAATTGATAAAAATATGAAGCATTTATTGCACAATTTGGTTTTGTTAAGAATAAACAAAAGTTATTTATCAATCTTACCAAGAATTTTTCGTTGAGCGTGTGATGTGCTAGATCTAGATTGAGAAAGCTAGGAAAACCTCTCTCAGCAATCTAGTGGAGCTCTCAACCACAAATCAATCTCAATCTAGCTCTCAATCAATAACCTACTAATATTCATAATCGCACTGGATGGCTATAGAACACAACAACAACCTTCTAGCGTGTAATATATCGAAGCATACAAGAATAAGAGGTTATGGTACCAAAACGGCACATTAGAGCTAAATGGTTACTATTTGTGGTAGAATCCCCATGCAAGCTAACCAACCAACCAATCAGGGCACAAAACTACAACACGATGACGTAAAAGCGTGAACAAACTTGCTATAATTTACTTAAGGGGGCAGATAACTTTAGAATTTCAGAAAAAAGCAAATTTCATGTTTCGAATGTATAACATGTTGAAAATATACTGTCAAAAGGAAAAAGCTAAATATTGAGTTTTTACAGAGTTATGGTCAAAACGCCTTCGAGTCCGAGACAAAGATCCTGAACTTGAAGATATTACTCAATTACTTGGCGATGAAGTTAAAGAACATCTTCTGCCAATTAACGCTGTTTTGTCTAAAATTGATTAATTGGAAAGATGCTTGGGTGGCAATGCGCAGAATGCGAAAGTTCAACGCGACAGTTTGGCAAATATGTCCGAAGCACCTCAACTCCGGGCTGAAAATTGTTGGAATTTCTGCTTACATTGCTGCTGGTATGTTTAATAAAAGCTACATCTCCATTCTGAAGCTTATGAACGAGCTGGGTATTATTATTGGCACCTTTTGCAAAGTTTTCGCCGAAAACGCCGATGAGGCACGAGTAGCGAAGCAGAACCGAAAGAATCTCTCCAAGACAAAAGCAGCTCGTTCAGCTCGAAAACAGCGCAGCTTCAAGATAATCAGCTTATCGAGGAGGCCGAAGGGCTATTGTATGGACCCGCAACTACTTTTCAAAAATGTAGTTCGTTCTGTACCTCAAAATGTGGTTAACCAATCAGGCCGAAATTTTGACAGGTTTTTCTCTACCAGAGTTGTAAAAGACTGCAATAATTTGTGATTTTAAATCATGTGATTTATATTCAAAATTAATGCATTCATTTTTTCAAATCATTGATTGGGACTTGAAATTTCAAATCTCAATCAATGATTTGAAAAAATTATTGCATTCGTTTTATCAAATCATATATTGTGATTTGAAATTTCAAGTTCCAATCAATGATGTGAAAAATCGAATGCAACCTTTTTTTCAAATCATTAAATGGGATTTGAAATTTCAAATCACAATCAATGATTTGAAAAATTGATTGCATTAATTTTTTCAAATCATTGATTGGGACTTAAAATCTCAAAATTTCAAAATGAATGCAACCATTTTTTTAAATCTTTGATTGGGATTTGAATGATTTTAAATCACAAATGATTGCATTATTTTACAGCTCTGCTCTCTACAGTAGTATCGGTAGGATTTAACTACAAGTTCGTGTGAATAACTATTTTTTTTGGGGCCAAACCTGTAAAAAAAAGCCAATAATCTGGACCTTCGATTAAACAGCCGATATAATTTTAATTTTTAAATTTTCATATATATCCTTCCCTTAAACATGTCAGTAATCGAAGAAAAAACCTTTTTTGTTTCAGATAAGTGGAAAAATTTCGACAGCTGCAGCACTTTTAGATGCATAGCAGCAGACGCCCAGGGAGATACTTTGCAGAGCTGACATTTTGTAAAAAAAAAATTAAAATGTGTTTTTACAGTTTAAAGGTGTACCTAAAAGACAAGAAACTAAAAAAAATGATCCAATTTTGTTATCATCTTGAAAAAAATGCATTCAACATTACTAATTATTCCTGTCTAAAGGTATCTCCCCCCTTAAGCACAACTTTTAAAATTAGTTTTTATTCAAATTATTACTCATCTATGAAGACAATCACAATAATTCGAATGCTTAAAAAGCAGAAGTAATTTTCATACATGTGTCAAACGTCACATAAATATGGAAAATTTATGATCTGAAAATGGCTTCAAATAAATGAAAATTAAAAATATAACAAAATGAAAAAATAGAGAAAGAAACAATATTATAAAAAATGAATTGATGTTAAAACTACGATAAACACCAAAAATAAATAAAATACTTGTGACCCCATACAAAGGATTGGTATTTTATTTAGTTGTTTTCCTTTGATTTTGTTTTTTATTTGAAACAATGTTTGTATGTCGGATCGAAGTTGAGTTGGTTGGTTGGAGGATGATGGTGGATGATGTTGGAATAGGCGACGGCTGACTGGATACTGTATGGAAAAGTGTTGAGATACTTGTTGTTTTTGGTGTTGTGTTTTATTAACAATAAATGAAAACAACAACAATTCCAACAACAACGGGAAATCTGTTTATGTTGTGCTCTATAAAAGTGCATTTTTATCATTTGTAACACAGTTGAAGCAAAAATGTTCACATTGTTGCTGTTTTTGTTTTTAGAAAATTAAATAAAAAAGATTCACTATTGAAGTTTATTCAGGCATACAATTGAGGATAAAAAAAAAATGAATGAAAATGTAAACATTAACAAAATGTCAACACTTTTTTTGTCGCCATATACGTATGTACATGTACCCACAATGGTTGGTGACACATCGCCGTTTTTTATTTGAAGTTGATAAAAAGGTGTTGCATGAGATTTTAACATCACAATAACAGGTTGAAAATAATAAATAATTCACAAGTTTTTGAAATAAAAAAAAAAAAACAGCGGGAATAAAAATCTTGAAAATAAATGTGGTAGCATATCAGCACATTTTAACTGACGGTGTCAATTTTCATTAGTTTGCTGTACAATTTTTTTTTTTTTCATTGTACGGTGTTCGTTGTCGCCATGGTTATCGCCTGACATTCATTATTTTGCAATGACTTTTGGCAGCAATCACGAAAAATAACAAGAAACAAAGTTGGCAAACTTGAATTGAAATTGAATTGAACTGAATTGCAAGCAGTGCTGCTACTTTGGTATGATTTTAAATAAATGTGTAGACCTTTCAATTCAGATGGGCTTTTGCTCTGTCGTTCAATTTGGTAGATACTTTACATCTTTAAAATTTTTTTCGATACATAAAGCTATCACAAAAATTTAATCAAACAACGAAAATAATTATTATAAATTTATCAATTTTTTTTTAAATAAAATAACATTTATTGAAATTAGTTGTTATATATCTCTAAAAATTTTTAATTTTGTAGTGAGTCACTTTATATGTAACTATATGTTTCCGAGTTTTAAAAAAACTAGTCACTAATGATCTTCGGCCATATTTCAGAATATTCGAAGTCTATAGTCATCTATAAAAGGCTTATCTACAAAAATAAAAATATATCTAAAAAAAAACTATGTGAGTATAATTTATCACAGCATAAAGTATCAAGTCAATACAATAATTTCTGTAATATATGTGAAGATATTTCTATTCTATAAGTAGATTAAGAGCAAGGATATAGAAATTTTTCCAAGCAAAAACGATTTTCTTTTAAGTCTATTATGGGTGAATATGCCGGCTTTTAAATGACAATAAGAGAGACGACAAGAGTTTATTGAATTTTTTTATCAAATTAATCTTGAGTACAAAGTTTTTGATTTCTGCCTTTAATTTTTTGAGAAATGGTCGAAATTGAGAATTTTTAACAGTCGTTGAAAAAGTATAATTTTGAAAATAAGCTAATAAAGTAAAAATAACTATCACAAAATTTCACTAAAAATGAAATGGTCATTTCGATTGAAAGGACTTTAACCGATCTTCTAATGATCAATTGTGTTGTGCGTGTTGTGAAAGGTTTGAGCACAAATGATCGAGAAATGGGTCTACAAGTTTTATGCCGACTCCGAACGGCTCAAGAAAATTTTCATGATAGTTTTTACTCTCTGAGGTTTGTCATTGTCTGCAAAGAGGTGACGGCCGAACAGGAAAATGAATTCAATTGAAATACTTTCTGTGTCAGGTGGGAATTAAACCAGGGTTCTCTGGCGTATGGGCCACGCACTCTACAACTGCTCCACTGCCGCCACCAAAACAAAATTTCACTAATTCTTTTATAAACAGTAGAACCAAAAAATCTGTAGTCTTTAGATTTGGTTTATATTTGGCTACCTAACGCCTCTATTGATCCCTAGCTTGTGTACAAGTACTTGGAACTGTATGAAGCCTAGTTCAACCCAGTGAACCAAAACTACCAATTTTGAATTCATTTATGAACCTTTTCGGATAGAAACGTTCATTTTCGGCACTCATAAATGAACCCTTTTTATATCATTCGTCGGACTAAAATGCCTCTCAAAACGAACCTTATTTTGTTCGCAAATGAGTCAAAAAAATAACCATAAATTATCCTCTTTTTTGTTCGGAAATGAGTTAAAAAAAAAACCATAAAAGTTATTTTTCGGCACTCGGAAATTAACTCTTTTTGAATCAATCGCCGGACGAAAATGCCTCTCAGAAACAAACTGTTTTTTCTTCGGAAATGAGTTCAAAAATGAACAATACAAAAATTTTTTCGGCACTCGAAACCGAAACGAAATTGAACCCTTTATGCATCAATCTTTGGACTGAATTGCCTCTCAAAAACAAACCTTTTTTTGTTCAATAATGAGTTAAAAAAAAATAACCTTTTTGAATTATAAATTTTATTGTTGCGTAATACTATTTATAATTACATATCGCTATTTTGTTAAAGAAGAAATGAGTATTACTAAAATTAGAGATCATTTTAATCATTGGGTTAATACGATTAATATACCTGGGCTGGAATTCACGCATTGTGTTTTTCATGATATTGATGTTTCAAAGGGGAAAAGGCGTGATTGTTTTCCAATTTGACAAACTTCCAAATTATATATGAAATATCAAAATAGTTAAGTTTTTAATTGGGGAATTTATTTGATTACATTTTTGCATGGAATGTTTTCGTGGTTTCATTCTATTTGGGCTTGATTTTAATTTTTGATAGCAATGTTAAAAACTTTCATACGTGTAGCAGTACATCCATCTCGCACTGCTATGTCTGTACGAAGGTTAACATTTTCATTTTAAGTTCCTTTATTTACCTGATTTTAGAATATAAAAAGTAACATTTATGATTCATTTGTGAACTCATTTATGAACAAAAAATGGTTCGTTTATGAGAAATTGTTTCCTACTGATATGATAAAAAAAAATTATTCTTTTTTGAACTCATTTCAGAATGCGAAAAAGAAACATAAATGATTCATTTCCGAACTCATTTATGAAGAAAAAATGGTTCATTTACAAGGAAGTCTTGCCTACTGAAATGATACAAAAATGATTAATTTTCGACTCAAAATAAGTTTTTAATGAATTTAGTAAAATATGCACAATTTTTCTTTATGGGAAAAGCTTTCATGAATTTAATCTTTTATAACAAGCACTTTTAAGCGACAAAATAAAAAAGAAAATATTAAAAAAAAAATTCTAACCAAAAACGTTCGCAAAACTCTTACCTTACTCAAAACCTTCGCTTATGGTTCAGTGGGAAGTTATCGTCAAAGGCCAAAATATTACTCTTCTCGAAAACGATTTCGACAATTTGACTCATATTCAAAAGAAAATATTTTAAAATCTTTAAAAATTTAACTGTTCCGTTTTCTCATTAAAATTCGATATCATGATTAATAAAACCATCAAATTCCCAATAACAATAACATTATATTTTTTTGTAAAATTTGTTGGGCAGAGGAATCTAATCCGATAAAAGTCATATTCAAATTTCAGATTATTTTTCAAAACCCGTAGTACGAAAACTGGTCATAGGACATAACCAATATCTTATAGCCAATATATTTTTTAGTTATCACATCAAAATAAGACTCATTTTGAAGACCAACAGCTGGATAAATTTTTATAAAAGGAAGAAAACAGTAACTTTTTTTTTGTATATTTAAGAATTTCACTTATTTGCAAATTAAAAATTAAAACAAAAAAATAAGAAATACAATTTTTTTTTCAACTTCTAAATTGTTTCTAAAAAAGAAGAACTTAAAAAATTTAATTGTTAATTTTTTTATGAAAATTTGGTAACATGATTAAAAAAATCATCAAATCGCCATAGAATTGAACTCTATAAAATGTTTTAAAATTGGTTTTTAATGAGAATTTTTTTTCGATAAAGGCATATTTAGATTTAAGGTACTTTTCCGAAGCGTTCAATTTGGAAAGACTTTGCACAGGCCTAAGTTGTTGTGGCAAGTTGGAGATCTCGGATGTCATATATACCAAGAAAGCAACAAAACAGAATGAGCAAACTGTTTTATTCAACCGCTTTACATGGAATACCGCTTAATGTGTTAAATTTCGTGATTCATGTATTTTTTGCATTACACAGCTTTTCAAAATTTAAAAAAAAAAATCTATTCAAACTAATGCTTTCTAAAATGTTTTGGGTCCAATAAGCTTAGATATTGCATAAAGAATTTTAACCTAATTTTCTACAATTTATACAATTATTTTTGTCTAGGTATAATTTCAAAAATATATTTTTCTAGAAATATAATTATTATGACTTTTATAAGCAAGGATAATGTTTCATTTGGCCAAAACATTTTTCATTGATTAAGTGAAGTTTCTTAAATTTGCGTTGAAAATGTTGAAACTTTTTCATCTTCCAGTAAATTTACAACATAATCTCAGTTTGTCTTAAAAAAAGGTAACATTTTGAATTGAATTGTTTCATATGTGTTATTTTTTCATACTTTCTTGACCCTAAGGGGAGGGGGGTTTGAACACTTAAAAGCCCCCTTGGCTACGGGCCCGATGTAAGTGTAGGTACACTAGGTAGGTACAGAAATCCGCTATATGTTTATAGAGGACCCCTGCCGTTAAGGCTTAATTCCTCTGGGTCCACAGACTTTGGAGTTATAGTTCATGAATAAACATATAGTATTAAAAAATGCACATCCAAAAAAGATGTGCACCTGAAATACTCTTCACAGACCTGTATTATACAAGTGACACCTAGAAAAGCGACCACGTACTAGATGTCACATTCACAAACACAATAGCATTACCCTGTGCCCTATTCTGTAAAAGCAGTATGCAATAAGAATTCCATAGTGCCCTTAATAGTACCAGTTTGGCTACCGGTAGATGGCGTACCTTCATTACCATCTACTGGTCAAAACGAGACCTATCCAATCTCTTGCATACTAAGCCGGTATGCCAGCCCGGTCGTACTACTGCGCGACCCCCCGCTGGTCAATCTAGACCTGTGCAAGCGATGTGCACAAACCACAGCCAGCACGAGTCTCCCCGAAGGGCCAACCCATGATAGTCACCTGGGAAACTCGGTCCCGTCGAAATGGGGGTCTACAACATCCCAGCAAAGAGACAAAAAATTCATTTATCCATATATATAGAATTTTTGTTTTTGACTGTGCTGTTTTGCATTTGACTGGCACCTCAATCCAAGGCATGGTAAGATTACCATACCCTGAACAAAGTGCCTACGATTTTTCTGACCAGCTGACTCGCAAGAAGGTCCACACAAGGTCTTGCTTAGAGACCTTGCCATTTATGCCCGTGTCCTAAGACACCAATTTATCCTTTTATTGGCCATATAGACCATGTCTCCTTGACGTGGATAAATAAGGTCACCTCATTCGACGGGTTTGACTATCCCCGTGCTAACAAGTTATATGGACCATTGCTATTCTATCGCAGGCTTTTTTCACAATGATTTACATAGTGACCTGCTACCAAGATGGGCGCCAACCCGAGCTCTTGGTTGGCTCTAACCTTTTACGGTATGGGACGTATCCCATTACCAACCCTCCTCCTTAACCTGGCTTGGGACAGGCAGGCGCAACTAAGTTGCTAACCTGGCAGAGTTACTAGGTAGGTACACTAGGATTCCTTAAAAAAAAAAGTTACTATTGCCACCGCATAAGAGTGACCTTTGAACTATTTAATGACGATTCCCAAAATATTTTGGCTGTCACGATAGGCGCCAGTGAGCTAAACCATTTTGAGAATACCTCTTCAAATCATGTTTTTCGTAAAATTATCGGCTGGTTTGGACACCAAACTAATTTTATTATGCACTCTCGCCAAATCTATACTCTCGCCAAATCTTACAGTCAGAAGAAAGCTCAAACGCAAAATGAAAAAACAAAGCTTACTATTTACTTTAAGGGGAGGATAAGGTTTGTTTCGTCTAAAAAATACCTTTTTTTATGAATTTTTTTAGAAAAAATTGTTACTGTAGGTTTATTTTATATATTATTATATAAAAGTACAACATTTAAAGAAAATTTAACAAAATTTTTGTTTAAAAACAGAGAGAAATAATGGATTTATTGTAGATTTCCGCAGGCGCCTCGAAAAAACCAACCTATTGGTTATTGTGAAATTGTTAGTAATTAAAAAATTTGAATAAAATCGACGTAACTAGAGAGCTATTTGCATGTTGAATATGTGCACAGAACTTCAAAACGATCGGTTGAGTAGTTTTTTTTTGTAGGCTGGTCACCGACTTTAATAATTACATGTTTGGGAAAATCGATTTAAAGTTTTGTAGACTGAAAAAATGAAAATATCTTGAAAAAAACTGGATCTACTCATAAAATACGTACATGTCATCATCGATGCCGGGTCCATACAATACATCACTATCATCCACGTTATCTAAGGCATCTTTTTGCTCCTGTCTTCGTAAAACTCTGCTTTCTTTGGTCTCACGAGCAGCTTGCTCGTCCGCTCCGCTGATCCGCAAGCAATCTGTCGCGCGCGTCCATTCATACGCACTTGGTACTGAAGTTATGCCCACAGCTTGCATGAAGGTCAGAAAAGTAGTAGAGCCTGCGTTAAAAAGTGATGCTGCTACATATGCTGCAATTTCAACGAAAGTTGTGGTACCACTCACTGATTTGGGACTAATTTTCCATATGCCACTGAGCTATCACACGTTTTACACTTCACTAAAGTTGCTAAAGTAGAAAAAACTAGAAGAAAGTCTTTAATTCGATAATGTTTTTTAAAAACTTCCTCGACTTCAAGCGAAGCATGCAATTTAATTTTTTTCGCTAATGCACTAGACGCTCTTATTTTCGTTTTTCGATCCTGCGGCATTACTCTTTTTCTTAGTCGGTTTACTCTTGGGGCACCCTGTGCACGTGCTTCACAGCCAGTTGGTTTCGGCATTTTTTCGATGATAAACACAAAATCCCTAAGAAAACTAAGCAAAAACAAAACGGAGCACGAGTTAACGAAAACGGTGCAAAACTGAAATGACGCAAATATCTGCTCTCCTAAGCGCTCAATTTTAGACTGAAATATATATTCTAAATCGAAGGATACAATGTACGTTACACATTTTATTTACCTGAAGATATTAACACGAAAAGAGGGGATGAAAGTAATACAATAGAGACCGAAAGAGTTGCCGCTCGCTGCAGGTAGCTAAAAGGCGCGCAAAACTTAGTTATAGGTACGGTCATTCAAATTACTGTAAATTCGCTAGTTTTGCTCCGAATGACCTAAAAATTTAACACAATATTCTTCAGATGTTGTACTTACAGAAACAATAATAAAAAAAAGATGAAAAAAAAAAGTTGTCAAACCTTACCTCCCCCTTAAACAAAGTATCTTTATCAGCTCTAATCACTGATTTGAAAGAGTACCGTTAGATAACGCTGAAAAGAGCTCATTTCTGCTTAACTGCAATCGTATCAAAACTATACGACAGTCATTTAAAAGTTCATCAATAGAGAGGTCGTGTCATTGTCAGTCTGTATATTAGGGCGGGTCGATTTAAAAATCGCTCAATGCTCTGTGAAAATCGTATTCTAGGGATCAAAATAAGAAACTTTGCCGAAGGAACCATACCTCTAAAACGAATTCTGATGTCCCCCAATTTGGGTCGAACTTTTTGGTAGGGGCAAATTTTGAAAAATCCCACTTTGACCCATTTAGAGTGCTCCAATCGAGTCCAAATGTATGACCGTCCCCCACTAACTTTGGAGGCTTGACCCACCCATGCCAGTGGCACACCCCCTGGAACCCCCCTGTGGGGTTCCCCATACAAACATTTCAAAAAATCACCAGTTTTGGCACTTTACATGAAAAAAATCAGCGAAATGGCTATGTTTTTTCTTTATTTTTATTTATTTATTTATAATAATATTTATTATTTATATATAATAATATCTATTTTTTCTCTCTTCAAATTTATTTAGTCAGAACATATGTAAATGAAAAAATTAATTTAAGTTAGTTATAGAAAAGAAACTAAAACAATTATTGTTAGAAGTCTTTTTTACTTTCAAGTCTGGGCAATTTCGCACGGCTCTCTAATGTCGTCGCCATAACAGCCTCTACATTTTCCGGTATAACCCGTTTGGAAACGCTAGCTAGCAATTGAACATGTTGTTCCGTTCCTTGTATGTGTGATGCAATTTTTGGATCATTAAACGGTGGATCATCTTGATTTAAATATTCTTTCAATGTATCGTACAGAATGCTTCGCGTGAATGGTGGTTCAAATACGTTATCTATGTCATTAATTTTGATCATTTCCGTGTAACTTGTTCAATTAAACTTTATATCTGGTTTTTTATAAGCTCTAAGTTGCGTTGGGTCGTCAACATCTGTTCGATTGCGTAGAATTATGTTGATAGCACAGTCGCGCTTTTCTTTGCTATCATAAAACAACATTGATAACAAGATATTTTCCGAATGCGCATAATATGAATTATCTGTAATTACTTGATTGACAATTTTGCGTAAACGAGGTTCTAGAAATCGTGACCAACTAATGAAGTTGCAAAATAATGCACTGCCGACACGACAGAGCTGTAATACTTGATATTGAAGTACATTGGCACATAACATTTAATTATAAATTCAACCAGAATTCTTAAATTTGCATCTGGATTTTCCGTTGTCACATATAATCGTAATAATCTAGCGGCCTTGGTGAGCCACCGAGAATGTACAATTTTCCCTGGTTTGATGTTAGCCAGATCCACCGAAACCACGCCGCTAGAAATTGCATGGGCCATGTCGTATAAGTACTTCGAATCGGTGGAAAATTCAATTTTTTTCTGGAGCGGGGGCATATTTTGCAACTTAATTTTCTGGAAGCCGTCCACCACCTGAAAATATATAATAATAAAATAATTAAAAATGGTTGACAATTATAATAAATGAGTGATAGCAGTAACTTACCGGAAGAGTTTCACAAGTTTCAATTTGACGGCTCAGTTTTCCGGTTGCCGATCTTGGTCCGGTGCTGGTTGATTTATCCAAAGCTTCAAACAAATGCCGAAACGGAAGTTCGTTGAAGTGTAGAAGGCAATCGAACCAATGCAATGGTCTTTTTAACAGCAATTCGAATCGTCGTATAATTCCACCGTGTGGGCCAGTGTTTGTTGGCTCACCGTCAGTGCATATTCCAATTAATGCATCCAGTGATATATTTTTGTCGTTGAAAAAATCATTTAATTTGGTTGTTTTGTATTCAGCGGTTTTCCAGTCTTACGTAACCAATCAATTCAGGATTGGGTTCTCTCAAAATAAGAAGATATGGTTCTTTTACCATCCTAGTATGATACTTCTCATCAACTTTAGCTGTCGTTAAAGTATCATCTTTTCTGCCATCGAATAAAAACTCTAACAAATTGGTATGATCTAACCGTTTGCGAACCACTTCTTGTCTGCATTTCTCTTTTTCTCTGCGAACTTTCGATTTATCCATGATGAGAGGTTTGGCATGCTTATCTTTCATTTTAAAATCTTGGAAAAGAGCGGTTCCCAATGCCGATCCTATCAGGCACACCAAATCTGTCACATACCAAGGCAAAGTTAAAACAATCGTATCTCTCTGTGTATTGTGAACTTGTGCTTCTTTCCATATCTTCTTGAACCGGTGGCGGTGCGTATGTTGAATCATCGGGATCTTGGTATGTTGGCATTGATGACATAGACGTTGCTCCTTGCTCTTCAGTTTCCATCACAACTTCATCCATTGTTAGTCTTCTCTGATTATGTTGATCGTGCATGAACACTTTGAGGCGTTCGGGAACCCATCCGCATGCACATGGAGCTGCCTTCAAATCGCATTTACATGTTCCAATGTAAAAAATTGTTTCCGAAGATTTTACATACTGTGTAAATTGTTGGGTTTTGTTTCTTCTCTTGATACTTGTCAAGCAATTTATTCAATTTATTAAATACACTTTTTTTCAGCATTATTTCCATACCAAGTTTTTCCAAAATTCCATTCAACTTATCTTGTACTTGAGTAGTGAATGATTTATGGGAAAACTTTTTTGTTCTGTTTTAGCACGTTCGCTTAAGTAAAAATAATATCTCAAGATATAAAGATGGGTTGGTAAATTAAGATCAGTCAAATCAGTAGACACACCAAAGACAGTAACATCGTGCTTGGGTATATGACTCATTGGGCTTTCGATAGTTGTTGTTGCTTCATCTTGCGGTGTAGAGGATGGTGGATACATTGTAAAATTTTTGATTTGGAATGGTCAACTTCACTTATTATTTTTTTTTTAAATATTTTTTTATCTGAAATTAGCACTTCACACTTTGAGTTCTTCACAACGACTTAATGCATTCACAAAAACTGTTGCGTTATATATGGTCTACGAGACGAGGTAATAAGAATGAAATGGTAATTTCAATTCTACCTGCTGTGTCTTGTGGTGGCTTAAAAACGCACACAAGCAATTTTAGGATCTGCAATTGTGTCACAGTGATACCTTAATTTCTGAAAAGGGTTGCGGTGCATTCCAGTGATACCTTAATTGTTACAATGGTTGCATAAAACGCACATTTCTTAAGAAGGTGCCATAAAATACCCACAAAAAGGGTTGTAAAAACAACCTTCATTTCTTAAGTAGCTGCTATAAAAAAACTACACAAGTAAGTTTACGACATGCAGCTGTGTCTTGTGGTGCCTTAAAAAACGCACACAAGCAATTTTCCGATTTGCAATTGTGTCACAGTGATACCTTCATTTTTTAAAAGGGTTGAATAAATTTCTAAAGAGAAAAAAAACTCCAACAAGAAAAAAACATAGGCATTTCGCTGATTTTTTCATGTAAAGTGCCAAAACTGGTGATTTTTTGAAATGTTTGTATGGGGAACCCCACAGGGGGGTTCCAGGGGGTGTGCCACTGGCATGGGTGGGTCGGGCCTCCAAAGTTAGTGGGGGTCGGTCATACATTTGGACTCGATTGGAGCACTCTAAATGGGTCAAAGTGGGATTTTTCAAAATTTGCCCCTACCCAAAAGTTCGACCCAAATTGGGGGACATCAGAATTCGTTTTAGAGGTATGGTTCCTTCGGCAAAGTTTCTTATTTTGATCCCTAGAATACGATTTTCACAGAGCAATGGGCGATTTTTTTGACTCTCCACAAATCGACCCGGCCTACTGTATATTAACATCAATTGTGATTTCAAGAACTTGTTGATGAAAATATCACGCGGGACTTTACTATCCAAAGTAGAATGGGGCAATATTTTAGCATATTTTATTTACCAGGGGCTAAATTTTTCTTTTAGAAAAAAAAAAAAATCGAAAATTTACGGCAAAAAATACCAAACAGGTCGTAAAGCAAAGCTCTCAGAGCGTGATAAGCGAATGATTATTAAGATTGTCAGTAATTTAACCATATCTTCATTTGAGTTCCCTTCATTTTCACTGCGCTGGGATATGTTTACGTTCTGCTTGAGTTGAACAAAAAACATAAAGCTAATCATTCAAATCATTCAATGTTTAATGTTGAATATAGCTTATTTTATATCTTTGAGCTACTTAAGTTTGTAAAGCGGTGGCAGCTTCTTATGTGCTCCCACACACAGCACTCACACACATTTTGTCGCTCAGCGGATGTGCATCATGTACATTTAATGCATGAATGACTGCTTATCTAAATTTAATGGGAAATTAAGTGGCTCTACTGTAAGTGCATCATAATGCAGTTAGAACACAAATCTGTATAATTTGTATGATATAATTTTCTCGATGTATATTTTATCACAACAATTTAATTGATAGGTACGATTACACATATTTCTTAGGTTTTTACCAAATATTTGCTCTAGTTAGAATAACTTTTTATAGCTTTGATTTGTTGAATGAAGTATTTTTTTTTTAATTTTTTTTTTTTAGTTTTAATGCTAAAGGAGTGCTGATAAAAGCTACCATTAAAACTGTGCTAAAATGCATTTTGCAAATTTGACATTTATGATTTCAGCGAAAAAAATTCGGTAAAAAATTAATATCTTTTTTGAAGTAAATTGCAAATTGACTTTTTAGTAGTACACTCAGAAAATTAATTTATAGGCATAAGGTTGCGGGAAATGAATATTATTTGCGGTAATTGGAAGAAAATTGCTACAACTGATATTTGGTTAATGTAACTCGAATGAAATAAGCACAATTGATTGTTAGTTGGCGCGAATGATCGTTCCTTCGCAACCCGCTCATTTCCAAATGTTTCTTCAGTTTAAATGAAAATATGGCATGGTAGTTGCTTGAACCGCGTAAATGTATTTATTTCAACTCTCCTTGCCACTACAAGGAACGTAATGTGTCTGAAATAACTAACTGAAGCTATTGCAGACAAGCGAACAATACTAGTCATTGTAACAACCACATTGTAAGTTATGTCAATAGCATTATTTTTACTCTTCAATCGAGTTTTGAATTTTATTAAATCAATCGCACCCTTTAGTTGCGTTAATCTCAACAGCCAACCTTGCAACTGCAAGTTTGTCAAACCATCCGACTTAGCGAGTGAAACAGACATACGTTCAAAAACACGAAGTTGTGTAAGCCGACCTTAATCGCGAGACGCTTGCATTTCATTTCTCAAAGTTGTTAACGTGTCCGGATGTAGTTTTTGTAGTGTCGTTTTTTTGAATGACTTGTAAAAGGAACAATCATTAGGTAAGTTAAATAAAATTGCTTTCTATCTACATATGCATAAAAAAATGCTGAGTTCCTTAATGCATTTATGCAAAGATTTCTTGACTTTCTATTAATTGGTGCTTAGTTGATTCACCAAAACTGCGCAACTAGGTTATTATTTTTAAGCACGTTTTAGTTTCGCAGTTTCGGTGAATCTGCTAAGCACGAATTCAAAGAAAAAGGTCACTGATGCTTTGCATAAATGCATTCAGGAACTCGGCACGATTACAATTTCCTGGGCACCGCGATTTGAAAGTGTTTGTTTTATCAACCATAAAAAGTGTTATTAACCATAAAATTCTGTGCATTACTTTTGAAGATAACATATATTACATATTAGGCACACTTGACGGTTCACGCTTTAACGAAATAACCAAAACACGAAAATTTTTTATAAAAAACCGCGCGATTTTTATTTTACATACTATGCATTATACGTATAATGTACACTTGATGGTTCACTCTTTTACGAAATAACTGAAACATGAAAAATTTTTATAATAAATTTGCGCGCTGTGAGTTGAAAAACAGTTATATCTTCAAAAGTAATGAATGGATTTTATGGTTTATGGTTGCTTTATATGACAATGACGAACCGATGTTTGGTTTAGTACAACATATAGTAACTTCTGGCGCCCCGTATTTAATTTGTTATCAATTACTGGAGACTTCATTCTTTGATACTAATTTTTTTGCTTATCGAATAAAAAAAGTTGAAAGCTTTTTAGTTCTTAATGTGGAAACCATTAACTATTTTCACACTTAAAATATTTCCTTATGTTTTAATGTCAATACATTCGCTGTTTGGGACTATTAATTTTTTTATATGTCTGAGGCACTATCTCAAAATTCAAAAATGAGGATAGTCACGTCTGCGCCCTGGGTAATAATTAATTTTCTTGTGTATATGGTTGACTTCATAAACGCATTTATTATTGCATCAGTGTTTTATTTTAGTGTGATTTTATTTTTAGAAAAATGATAACTGTGAAATACTGTGTGTAGATTGCTTAACCTACAAAATGATCTACAGTCAATAATCATGTGTAGGTCGAAACGATCAATGGGTTAGTCAAAATAACCAAATTTTAGTCAAAATAATTGGCAGGTCGGTTCATACAACCGAGTGGGAGTCAAAACGGATAACATGTCCATTCATACAATCGAATGTAGGTTAAAATGACTTACTTCTCCGTTCACACAATTGAGTTAAGTTTAAAACAATTAACAAGATCGTTAATTTAACTGAAAGGAAGTTGGAACGATGAAGGGGTTCGTTCAGAAAACCGTGAGCGCAGTGCTTACAACGGATTGCCACAGTCAAGGCTATGGGAAACTACGTAGTTGTGTTGATTACTTTTTAAAATTTATCAACAATCGACTAAGTCGGTAGGACACCAATTCGGTTGCGACAGTGGATATAATTATCTGTGTGTAGTTTACATTTAGTTAATTTATTTATGTGTATATGTGATTGCATATTAATTTAAAGCATAATAAATTTTAGTGAGCTAGAAAAACTGATAATTTTATATATGCAAATTATTAATTTAGACATACACTGAAAAAGAATTATCTTCCAAATTGAATTTAAAGCATATTCCAACTTATTTCAGCCATAAGGCTGAAGTGATGTCATTTTATTCATTTTATAATCTTTATACCACTCAGTGTTGCATCTAGAAGGTGTTGGCTGAAAAAAATTATTTTACTGGCTGTTTTTATTTATCGAATTGATACAAGAATAAGTTGTATGGGAGCATGAGTTGCAAATGCCCCCTTTATTGTGAAAAAAAAAAAAATTAAAAATGTTTATAAGAACTATTAAAAACAAACTCATATATCAAATTAAAATAATCTTTTTTTAGGAAGTCACAAATTGGAAAGCTATCCAACTACACTCAGAAAACAGATCAGTTGTGGCAACAAAATTTTTGGTTACGCCTTCTATATAAAAGTTGTTATAAATGTAGTTCGCTTATTATAAACTGAACTCGGTATTCAGAATCGAAAATATTTAACCGAGCTCAAAATTCGTTTGTTCATATGAAAATATGGTTAACCTTGAAAATATCAAAAATGCATGGCCAAATAATGGATTCTTTGAACCGCATAATGGATTTTTTAACCAACTAACGTCTCTCATAACTAAATGCCATTTCCAACATCCAATGTGATTAACATACTTTCATCGTCATGCATTTTTCATTCAAAAAATTCATTCAGTTTAAAGATTTGAATTCTTTCTTTTGAATTCTTTCTTTTTTAGTTTATTTGAAATCTGATATACATCTTGTTTTTTTTCTTTTTGATTCGATAGACAATCTACAGAAACGAACTGCCTTTTTCTATTCCAGGCCCCCTACTCATAAATAGAAACGTTTACTTCGGTTAAATTGAAAAGATATTTTTAATGAAACAGACGAATTTTTTGTTGTACATACTAAGTTAAGTTATAATGACCGTGTTTGTCAGATAAATAATGAGAGACAAAAATGCGATCGAGAAAAAGTTTGGAAAAAAAACTTTCTATATACATATGGTATAATATATTTACGATAGTTTAATTTAAGAATTTACTTTAAATATTAATAAAAATTACATCTAGAAATAAATAAGAGAATATTTTTGAAGATTCGTTTAAATAATTTTAAATTTATATTTTACTTTTGCACTGATATGATGGATTAACGAAACTCTCCACGGTTATTAATATTAAGCATTAAAAGTATGCTTTTTAAATTTCATATCTATTTGATTGGGAAATAAGAACAAAATCAATTTTAAACCTCAAAAAAAAAAAAAAAAAATTCAAAATTTAATGTTAATAAAATTGAAATGTCTATTTGTGATAATAAATTATTTATCGTGCTAAGCAACCGTGGCGGCCGTGTCGCAGTGGATAGAGAGAGACACAAGTCTTATTCCAGAAAATTATTTTTCTGGGTGGCTTGTGTGGCAGAAGTTCTGTTTTAATTTTATTCAATAAAAGGATATTTAGTCCCAAGATTTTTTCCTGAGACGCTGGAATTTCAGTTTTCAATATGGTCTTTAAAAAGCAGCTCTATCTAAATTCCGCGATACTATCTATTTTGGTTTTATAAAAGACATTTCGAGACCCTTGTCAAAATTTGGCAACGCCAATACTCTCCAAAACAGGAATTTCATCTTTTTTGTTCTTAGCCCTTCGGCGGATTTTTGCGCCATCTTATGAAAATCAGACGTCGTTAAACATAAAGCCTCATTTTTTCTGTCAACTGAACGAACAACATCCCCTACATCGAACATATCTGGATTTTGACCAATTTTTTCCATTCGGCTCCAATTCTACCATGAACCGAGTCTGCTTCATAAATGAATTTTTTTTGGACCCCAATTCTGGCTGACAATTGACAAAAGTGCAGAAAAAAAAAAGGCAAATGCTTATTTTGAGCTATACAATTGTCAGCCCAAAATATGAAAAGGATCTGCTCTTTTCATTATTTGAAAATGGGCTGACGCTACATCAGGAGCATTACGTCCTTTTATGCCTTCATGTCAAAGGACACAAATAGTTTTGCTATTATGCAAGAAAACAAATGTTTAATTCATTACTACTAACCGACTCACAAAGTAACTATTTTTTATGGTCATTTTTTGATTAAAAATAGTTTTAGCATTTTAGCAGTAAAAACGTTATAATCACACGCACACTCTGTATTGCTGTCCGATTTGCATTCGGATCAAGCGTCAGTATAGCGTACTTTATGTGTTTTTTAGTTATCACATATGAGCTGCTCAGAGCACATGTGGCGTAAGTCCACTTTTAGTAGTGTTGAGAAAATGGAATATTTAGAAAAATTCTTATTAGAAATTCTATGTCTAAAGAACTCAGTTTTGCTTATAGGCTAGGTCAAGAGAATAAAAAGAGCTATTCTTTTCGTAAAAAATTAATTTAATAATATTTATTTAATATCTTAATTAATGTGAGTACGCTAAGAACTAGGTTCTTTTAAGGTACAAAGGTGGAAGATTTCACATATTGAATACATAAATGATTATTATTTAAATACTATATTAAATTAAATACAAGAACATGATTTAGCATATTGAAACATAAGTTATCTCTAATTTACAATTATTATATAAAATTATATGGCTGAAACAACTGTTTAAAACTAGCTACAAAAACATATTGTTTTTGTTTTAAGGAGTGAGTTGAGTTGAGACATAAATGAGAGAAAGTAAAGAAGGAAGTAGATTAGAGAGAGGGGAAAAAGAACTGATTACTTTTATGAGCTGTGAACTGTGAAAATTGTTTTTTTGTGTTTAAGAGTAGTGCTTTAGGATGGCCTGTTTGAAGCTTGCTTCTCCTACTATCGATTTAAGGTTGGATGGTAAAGCATTCCACAATCGAATGGCGTTAATAAAAAACAATCTTGTTGAGTTTCAAAAGTTAAAATGAGGTACTAAAAGCATTTGACTTCTTTGCGACTGACCAAATTGCAATTTTTAATAAAGATATGTTGGCGTTTTGTTTTTTATAAGTTTGTGAAGAAATATGCAATTCCGAGCATTAAGGTGACTCAATATGTTACAACCAAGTATGCAATTCTTCAACTCGGCCAAGTAATCAAACTTGCGTAAGCCATATACATATCGCTGGCTTAACATGTAAAGGGTCTAAGTCCATTTTTCTTAGAAATTGAGATTTTGATGCAGTTATGTTCAATAATTGAAAATACATCGATTACAAAAAAAAAACAAAGCAATCTCATTTGTTGTTGTTGTTTTGTAGTGATGAGTAAAAGCGATAAGTCCAATTTATCACATCTTTGTGTAATATCTCACTTCTTCCAATGTTGTCGTATCAACTGTTACTCCGAGACATAATATTATTCCGCATTGGCTACACTGTTGTTGTTTTGAGTATCAATTGACAATCTTGACATTAATCGTCACCTGCTTATCTCTCATTGTTTATCTTAGCTTATCTCCACACGAATGGACATCGATCATTCTGGTGTAGAAGTTTATAATTGAATCACATGTGTTAAAAATATCGATTAAATGATTTAAAGTAATTGATTTACTCTTATTTTGTTTAATATCAACGTGTTAGTGTAATTAATTGTGCTTAAGGTAACAATATTTCAATACATTTAAATTTTTAGAATATATAGTTAAATCATGATTTCATTGAAATATGAAAGGTAAATGCAAATGTAAAAATAATGGTGCCATGAAATGTGCGGAGATAAATGACGATGATAGAAAAAATATTTTAACGAGTTTTGGAAAATGAATTGGGAAGGAAAAAAAGTTTATGTAAACACTTTAATTGAATCAGCTCCTATTAAAAGACCGCGAAATAGAAAATTATTAAGTGAATCAAAAAGAAGCCTAACCTTAAAATATTATCTCAAGGTACAGGGCAAACAAATGCGAGTGTGCAGAAAGTACTTCTTGACCACGTTAGACGTAGGCTCGAAGGCTGTGCGTAATTGGTTGAAGATGCCTTCAATTTCAAAAACAATTTCAAAGAAAAATACTCTTAAGAAGGGATACTTGACAAATGAAAGACAATGCCTTAATTCATTCTTTGATGCCCTTCCATCAATGGAATCGCATTATTGTCGTGCTGATACGCAAAAAAAAATATCTGCTGCCAGAATGGCGCTCAAAAAAGGGGCTCTACGATTTTTATGCCAATGATTGGTGCAAAGAGAAGAACATGCAGTCACTTTCAGTTGCCGTATTTTATAAAACATTTGATATTAAACATTTGGCATTGTTTCTACCAAAAAAAGATCAATGTGAATTATGTGCTCGCTATTCAGTCAACAATGTCCCTTATGAAGAATACGCCCTCCACCAGAAGAAAAAAGAAGAAGCTAGAAATGAAAAGAGAAAAGACAAAAACGAGGAAACATATGTTTTTACAGTAGACCTGCAAGCGGTACTAATGGCACCTAAATCTCATGTTAGCAGCCTATATTACCGCACAAAATTACAGGTTCACAATTTAGTTTTTTATTCTCTTATAAACCAAAGAGCTTACTGTTTTTTGTGGGATGAAGTGGAAGGTGGACTAAATGCTGAAGAGTTTGCAAGTATATGGGCGTACTTTGTGGAAAAAAATTTTCTGAGTGAAGGTAATAATCCCATGAAAATAATATTTTATAGTGACGGTTGCACATACCAGAACCGCAATTGTGTGATAAGCAATGCCTTGTTGAATACAGCAGTTAAACATAAAATAACAATTGAACAAAAAATATTGGAAATTGGTCACACACAAATGGAAGCGGATAGTGTACACTCTACGATAGAGCGAGCCATGAAAAACAGAAATGTCAATGTACCTGCTGAATACATTGCAATATGTAAAGCAGCGAGGAGAAAACCTGACCCTTATGACGTTACTTATTTGGATTATTCGTTTTTTAAAAAATTTAGCAATGTACAATTTTGTAAAAGTATTCGCCCTGGTCGTGGAAAAGGCGATTCCAAAGTGACGGACATTCGTGGTTTACAATACACACCAAATGGTGAAATATATTTCAAACTAAGATTTCCTGACGAATGGAAAAAGCTCCCCCATAAAAAAAAAGAAAATGTTGTTGCACTGGAGTGGTCGGATTTCGTCAAGAGAGAATAAAAATAAAGACTCGAAAGTTCGAAGGCTTGCAATATCTAAAATCTATTTTGCCTACAAAACACCATCAATTTTATGACAATTTGCCATACGAATAAAAAATTTTCGCCAGTTATCTTACTTTTAAGTACATTAAAAAAAATTAATTTTTTTTTTTATAACAGCATTGAAATAAGACTGTATAATTTTTGTTTTCATTATGTACAAGTATAAACAAATATCGAAATTGAAATGAATTTTTTAACATTTCTATCGTTTAAATAACCATTATAATGTTAATCATATTTTTGAATAAAATCTGTTTCTTTCTAAATAATCTTTACTTGTTTACATATTTTTATTAGCTTTTTAAATGTCAACAATAAAAATGCAACAAAAGTACATTTTCAATATGGTAAGTATGAAATATAATGGGAAACAAGTTTTAAGAAAAGGATCCAAGTCCATGAAAACATTCAAACTAAGCAACAGAAAAAGCTCTAAGTCCAAAAAAGCTTTAATCTCGCCAAATACTTAATTTTTTCTTTTCGCTTTTACGCAAATAAAAAACAAAGACAAATACAAAAACAAAATGCATTTACAGATTCCAAAAATTTTTATTCAAAAAAAAGTTTGATTGTTTTTTGTCTCTCCTGTAAAATTGTAAAATATGGACTTAGAGCCTTTACATGTTAAGCCAGCGATATCTTGTAGAGTGATTAAATGCAATTTGTAATTTTAGTTGGGACCTCGAGTCAAGCTTTCTGTATACAACTTCGGAATAAGTGATCACAGGTAGAATAAGTTGAATTAATAATTTACGTCTCGTAGCAATTGGTGTAAACTCAGCTGATCTTAGATTATTCTTAGATTACGTAGAATAAAATATATTTTACGAATTACATCATTAATATGGTCCGTACACGTCAAGAAGTAATTGATGATGAACCCTAAACTTTTCACCTTGCTTACAAGCGGAAGCTTCATATCATTTAGACATAAGTCTGGAATATCCTCAAGAAATATTCTGTTTTTAGAAATAGGTAATATAAAGGTCTTCTGAGCATTTAATTGTAGTTTGTTTTTTATGGCCCATTGACAAATAGAATTTAAGTCTTCATTCAATTTGAACGCTAAATATTCCATTAAATTTTCTCTACCTGTTAGATAGACGTTCAACGTCATCGGCATACGCATGCATTGAAGAGTATTTGCAGCACTGAAAAATGTCATTAACAAATATTGAAAAAAGCAGTGGGCCAAGCACTGCACCTTGGGGCACACCACTACTTATAATCTTACACTGCGAAAAATTATTTCCAGCCTTTACCCTTTGCACTCTATCTTTAAGGTAACTACTAAGAAGATGAATTGCATTTTTATAAAAACCGTAAAAATACTTTAGTTTATGACAGAGAAGAGTATGACTGACAGTATCAAATGCCTTTGAAAAATCCAGTAAGCAGAGCAGCGTTAATTTTCCTTCATCATAAGATCATCTTATATCATCCAATACTTTTACAGAAGCAGTCGTGCAACTATGGCCAGCACGAAAACCAGACTGAAGCGGGGACAAAAGTTGATAAGATGTAAGAAAAATAGAGATTTGATCTGCCATAAGAGCTTCACAAACTTTAGACAAACGGCAAAATGCTTACAGGCCTAAAGTCCTTGGCCTCACAAACTGTAGATTTTTTTTTTGCAATTGGGATAACTAAGTCAATTTTCCATGATTCAGGAAAGGAAGACGTAGTAAAGCAGTGATTAATTATGTGTGTTACAGAGCTAAGGATATGGGCTAATATAATTTTTATGATTTTCATATTTACACCGTCTTCACCAACAGCATTGGATTCAATGCTCATTACTTTCTTTGCTAATTGATATTGCGTAACGTTGGAAAATTGAAATGTTGGCTGAAAAAGAATGTCTGAAAATTCAAAGGAACTACAGTGACACATATTCGTTTAAACGCACTCACAGTTTTAATATTCTTTTCTTATAAATCAATGTTTAATATGTTTTCAACCATAAAGCTTTGTCTGAAACTGTTCGTGAGAGTAACGGAAAATTTTTATGACATAAACAGTATTGTTTTTGTTTTAAATTCAGAGGCACGCGTAAAAATATAAACAATACACAAAATATGTGCACATATTCGTTTAAACGCAGTGGGTGAAACACCGAGTAATTAACGAATATTTTGAAATTATTACAATTATTTGTCTTAAAATTTAAAAATTGGTGAGTTGTAGCAATTTATTTTATAATTTAAATTACATTAAATTTATAATTTTCATTTTTGAATTGTTATATCACAGTTGCAACCATAATGCCGAAAGCCAGTTACCTAAGCGATGTAGAAAAGGTTCAAATCAAGCTGTACAACAAAGAAGGCTACTCAAATCGGGAAATCGGACGAAAAATTGGAAGATCGGAGGGAGTTATTCGTTTATTTTTAAAGAAAGGCAATAACTACGGCATTAAGAAACCTACGAAGGGGAATCAAAAGCTTTCAACCCGCCAAAAAAATCAAATTAAAATGGAAGCTACACGAAATTATTTGAATTCCACTCAAATTAAAAATAAATTAGATCTTTCAGTTACGGCTAAGCACATTGCCCACATACTGCGCACAACAGAAAACGTAAAGTGGAAGAAGCCAAAGTGCAAGCCCGAATTGAAGTTACACCATAAAGAAGCTCGCTTAAAATTTGCACGTAACCACATTCACTGGACTAAGGAGTGGGACAATGTTGTGTTCTCTGATGAGAAAAAATGCAATTTGGACGGCCCAGACTCATACGCCTGTTATTGGCACGATTTAAGAAATAACGACGTACGCATGTCAAAACGAAACTTCGGTGGCGGTAGCGTTATGGTATGGGCAGCATTTTCGGCTTCTGGCAAGGCAAATGTTTGCTTTGTTCCACCGAAAATGAATTCGTTGATATACACCGAATTGTTGGACGATGCTCTCATCTCATTAATGGATGAAAAAATGGATGAAGACAGCATTTTCCAACAAGATAACGCCGCTATCCATGTTTCGAAGTTTTCGATGCAGTGGTTCCAGGAACACAACATACCACTTTTGGAGTGGCCGGCATGCAGTCCTGACCTGAACCCCATGGAGAACCTTTGGGGGTGCATTTCTCGTAAAATTTATGGCAAAAAAGCACAAGGACGTAGGTTTGACACCGTGCTTGAGTTAAAACTAGCTATCAAAGAAGCCTGGAAGGATATATCGAATAATGAGCTAACAAAACTTGTGCAATCTATGCCCAATCGTTTGTATGAGGTTATCTTGAAAAATAGAGGACCTACAAAATATTAAAATTCTTTAATTATTTAGATAATGTAAGAAAATTGTTAATGCGTTTAAACGAATATGCACTTAAGTTTCTCTTTATTTTCTTATTTTTTGCGTAAAAAAGTGTTAATTTGGTTATATTTAAATAAAAAAACATACGATGAAAAGTAATTCGCAGTATTTTATTCCAAAAAGAGAAAGAAAAACAGTTAAGTTTATAGTTGATGAAAAAAATGGTAAAATATGTTAAAAAATATGTTGCGTTTAAACGAATATGTGCCACTGTAGACGAAATACTTTGAGGTAGGTGGGTGTTAGATAAGAAATAGTCGTTAAGAATTTCGGGATCTAATTGACAAGCAGCAGTTTGTTTACCACCGATGCTAAATTTTTTTAAATTATTCCACAAAATCTTAGGCGGAAGAGATATTTTGAGTTTATTAAAACAATATTTTATCTTATATTGCCATTATTATAAAAATAGGAGCATTTCTTGCGCACCTATAACTCTCCCATTTCTCTGGTGAAGGGTATTTCAACCCTACTTGTAAACCAAGGACAAGATGTATTTTTGACGGTGACAGTCTTAACAGGGACATACTTCCTAAAAATTGTATTTATTTGGTTATTTAACAAATATAGTTTGTCTTCATTAAAATGTTCATTATTTATTCTTTAAACAGAAAATTTTGCAGTTTTATGTTTTATGATTTTTTTTTTTGGTTTTAATTGCACAATATTGTTTAAAGACTTAAAATTGTTTGTATTTTTTCTTTTTTCGGTTGTTGTTGCAATAAATCAATCTTTTTTTTTCGTTTTTTTTGTTGTCCCCCACTTTCTGCAGCTTTTCCTTTATTGTTTCATTACACTAAAAAATTTTGCAATATTTTTTCTATGTGCACAATTTAGTTAATATTTTTATTTATTTTTAACACTAGCTTCACTAGAATTATTTGCTTTGTAGATTTATTGCATTTTTTAGAGATTTTTTTTTTTTTTTTTTGTGTGTGGTTTCAAAAAGTTATTTAAACGCGCAAGACGAGCATCGACGTCCCTTGCCGATTATGCTTAGGTATTATTTGCAAGTATTATACTTGTAATTATTTGAATTGTTGGAATGAAGCCCCAAATTATTCGAGAAATTGCTAAGAAAGCTAAATACATCGTCAAAACGAAAAATTAGACCGATACCAATCCTATTGCTGGTACTTCTACCTTAAATTTTGATACAACTTTAATACAAAAAAATAATTAACAATCTTGCATACTAAACTTAACATATTTTTGAAATTTCTTTTTTCCGCTGTAGAAATCTAATGTGAGATATTTTTAAGAATGTTTTGATGAGGAATGATTAGATTTAGTTCCAGCAGTCGAACAAAACTTTCCCCTAGTGATTATCTTCATTATTAAGGGATATATGAAATGAATGGACTTACGCCACTTGTCGTCTGTACTTTTTTTGGAATTTCTCATTTCCGCTGTAGAAATCTTATGCGAGATATTTTTAAGAATGTTTTGATGAGGAATGATATCATTTAATTCTAGAAGTCGAACAAAACATTCCCATAGTGATTATCTTCATTATTAAGGGATATATGAAATGAATGGACTTACGCCACTTGTCCTCTGATCTTTTCTTGAAATTTCTCATTTCCGCTGTAGAAATCTTATGCGAGATATTTTTAAGAATGTTTTGATGAGGAATGATATCATTTAATTCTAGAAGTCGAACAAAATATTCCCCTAGTGATTATCTTCATTATTAAGGGATATATGAAATGAATGGACTTACGCCACTTGTCGTCTGTACTTTTTTTGGAATTTCTCATTTCCGCTGTAGAAATCTTATGCGAGATATTTTTAAGAATGTTTTGATGAGGAATGATATCATTTAATTCTAGAAGTCGAACAAAACATTCCCATAGTGATTATCTTCATTATTAAGGGATATATGAAATGAATGGACTTACGCCACTTATGCTCTGAAAAAATTAAATAATTTGTCAGAACAATAACAAAGTTTTGCATTTTATTCAGAGATTACGTAAGCTAAGAGTTTCTAACCCGGACACATAAATAGGTTACATTTTCCTCTTTACTTCTATGCACTTAACTCAATTTCATTAAAAAATGGACTTACGCCAGTTGTGCTCTGAGCAGCTCATATGTCGTAATTGTTCTCATTATGAACTTCAATTGTTGCAATTGTTGCTTCAGAAGAGCCAACAGTTGAGCTTGATGATGCGACGCAATTTTCTTGAAGTTGTTCGGTACAGGTACTTTTTGAATTTGAAATGGTCATTGAACCAGGTGATTTGGTGATTTACCATTTTGAGAATAAAATACTTCAGATGATGATAAATTGTAAAATTTGTCTGGACTGAAAACTATATATTTAGTGCAGTGATGGGCAAACCAACATATAAACGTGCATACTTGTGTGTGTGTTCGAGAGAGCGCGGCAGCTCTGCTTCAATTTTTTTTGTAAGTAAAACAGTTTCGTGAAAAAGTTGTGCAGCGATGTCTTACCTTCATGAATGCTTATCGTCAACTGACATGCTTTGTTCTGAAGAATTGATCTTACTGTGCGACAGAATGCCATTGTTCGTTCATTGTTCGTTACGTTTCAAGAAATTGCTCATAGCGTAGGTGTGATAGCATTGCGTCGGCAGCCAAAAGCAGCCTATGCACATGTGCATTGAAAATTCGAAATGCCCTTCACTGAATTAGGGTTATTTTTCTGTTGAAGTTGGAAACAAAATAGAAATCGAATTTCCATTAGCTGTAAAAGCTTACATTAGATTTATGGGTACGACTGAAGGTGCAAAAAAGCTGATTCAAGTATAAATTCCAAAAAATGGACCTGCTCAGTTTTTATTAGACTAATACAGGCATCTATAGCAAATGCGACAACAATCAGGAACATATGTAGAGAAGATGGAAAGAATGCTGTGAAACGAAGAAATTATGTATGAAGGTAAGTGACCGTTATTTTCAGCAAATCAAAATTGCTCACTGTCCATCATACGAAATTAATTCCAAATCGGTTAAAATTGGAAAAATTTGTCGGCCATATTGGATCCGTCATCTTAGATTTTGCAAATCCGACTTCAAATTTATGATCAGCGATCCCAAAAACCCCTATATACCAACTTTGGTCCAAATCGGTTGACTTTGTAACAATCCTTACATTATCAGTCCTATCTTTTAGAAAAATCAGTTATGCCACCAGATACGAAGTATTTGCCTCATATCGTAAGTGACTTCCTGTTCAAATTTACGATTGCTTAAAAAAAGAATTTAAATTTCACATTTATTCTGCTTTCAGCTGCTGCTTTCAGCTGCCATAGTTCTGTTGTCGGATTTGGAGAGCGCAGAAAAATTTATTATAGAATGAAGAAACACAGAAAGCTTTGGTTGAAAAGTTTATAAGTCGTTTGGTCGTCTGGTGGAGTAATTTTAACCTCCTGGCGTAACTATCAAGTCATGACTTGACACAAATTTGTGTACATTTTAGTTTATATCCACTTGCTTGAGTTGTAAAGTCTGCAAGATGAGTTGGTCGGCTCTTAACGATGTTTTCATTTTTATATCAAGTTTTGATATTTTTTCCAGCGAAATTCATTTATTTTTATTGTTAAATATAAACTAAACATAAGTAACAGTAGCAATACAACAAAATAATTAAAAAAAAAATGCTGAGTGGCAGTAAACAATTGCAGCTTGTATAGGAGCATGACTTAAAATATATTACAGAGAAAGCCTACAATATTAAAATGCAAAACTTTCTCTATTATTCTGCATAAACTTATTTATGTATGAACTAGAGAGTGTGCATATTTGATGGCATGCAAGCATGTTTGTATGTATTTATATTTAAATATATGAAATATCTTGTAAGCTCCCTGTAGGAAAATCAACTAATTTAAAAGTAGTTGATAAAGTAGTTTTTTGTCAACCACAACTAGTTGAAATTCTGACTTTTTTCCATAGAACGAACTAACTTATTTTGTATGGTGATGTCCGCTAAATAAGTCAATTGACTGTCGTCTGCATATATTTTCAACTACTTGTTAAATTAGTTACATTTAAATTATTTTTTTAATTGCTTTAAAATAACCAATTGAAAACTATTACTGATGGCCAAAAGTTAATAATATTTGATGAAATAACATGGTTAAATATATATATAAGCTTGTAATCTAATAAAAATTTTCAATTAAAACATGCCAACATCAGAGTAGTTGCCGCCTTAATATAATTCAAAGTAGTTTATCAATCACTGGTTTTTAAGTAGTATTTCAATTACTTCATATATTGAAGTGGATGCCGCCTTAATATAATTCAAAGTAGTTCATATACTGGTTTATTTTAAACTAGTTTTTTAATTAGTTACTTTTAAAAACAAGTTAGTTTGTTCCTATAGGGCTATTTGTAACGTGACATGGAGTTTATTTTCTAATATTTAAATATTTTTGAAGTGTTTCAACTGAGCATTGCACATGTTTCTAACTTTTCATACTTTGCTTTCTTCAGTGGAAACGGATGCTTAGTAAAAAATCAGTAAGAAAAACTGTAAAAAGAATTGTAGGAAGTCGACAAATGAAACCTCTCAAAAAACTTGCTGTACTTGAAGTGCACAAAAACACACTCATACAAAGACACGTCGTATAGAACGCATACAGGTGGATATTTTAATAATTGCTCAAATGCGCACACATTGGGGCCAAAAGAAGTTTCCATTTTTTTTTTTTTGTGACTGGGTCGCTTCTTATGGTAACTGCCAGAAATGCTATGGTCTAGCATATTGTATGCATAAAATTCTAATTTGTGTGAGTGAGTATTTGCGTGTGTGTGTGTTAAGGAGTTGTAGCCGGTCAAGTTTGGGACTTAAAACGAGAATTTAATTCATATTCATATTCATATTCATATTCATATTCATATTCATATTCATATTCATATTCATATTCATATTCATATTCATATTCATATTCATATTCATATTCATATTCATATTCATATTCATATTCATATTCATATTCATATTCATATTCATATTCATATTCATATTCATATTCATATTCATATTCATATTCATATTCATATTCATATTCATATTCATATTCATATTCATATTCATATTCATATTCATATTCATATTCATATTCATATTCATATTCATATTCATATTCATATTCATATTCATATTCATATTCATATTCATATTCATATTCATATTCATATTCATATTCATATTCATATTCATATTCATATTCATATTCATATTCATATTCATATTCATATTCATATTCATATTCATATTCATATTCATATTCATATTCATATTCATATTCATATTCATATTCATATTCATATTCATATTCATATTCATATTCATATTCATATTCATATTCATATTCATATTCATATTCATATTCATATTCATATTCATATTCATATTCATATTCATATTCATATTCATATTCATATTCATAGTCATATTGATTTTCATTCAAATCATTTAAATCATCAATACCATCAACATCGTCAATATCATCAGCATTGTCCATTGGCTCAATTACATATCGTCCCCTTCATGCCAAAAACGCCTTTATGCATTTGTATTATTTTTTTTGGGAAATCGAGTTTAAAGATTCGAATGGCTCAGAAAAAATACAACTTTTCCGAAAGTTGTTGAATGCCTTTGTAATGGACAGTTAAAATTTGCTTCCCGTTGCTCCGCAAAAACATTTAGAAATACTTCTTGCATGAAGATGACGATAATAAAATCTTTATGAAAATAATTTAAGGAATGTTACATGGAAATTTATCAAACTTTCTATTTTCCTAATACAAAAATAACATTGAGTGTTTAATATTTAGAAAGACAGAGACAAACAAACGTTCTGTTCGCATTCAGCTGCATTAACATGGCGGAAATGCATAAAAAGGATCACTTTTTATAATGTTGATTTTTCGTTTTGAATGTTTTCTTTATGAACTTTTATTTTTCCAAGCACACCCATACTCACACATACGATATCTTTATAGCAAACCCAAATACACACGCTACTATGCAACGATGTGCAGAAAATGAAAATGTTTGATTAAAAAAACTTTGCTGTGAACTAGAAATATAGGAATAATAAGTAAAAGGAAAATAAAAAAAGACTATAAAAACTATTTGCTATGATATCGCACAAAATAATATTAATTTAAAAAAATGTTTTTCCAAGCATTCCGGAAGTACTAACAACAAGAACAACAATAACAACTCGACTATGGCAACAATAACAAAAACCGCGCAAAATAATATTCAGAAAAATTCATTTGCAGTTTAAATGAAAACTTTAAATGAAATGCATAGATGCCAAAAATGAAATCTCCTTAATTTATTGGTATCGTAAAAATGTTTTTGCAAACAAAAAATTTTCTTTTGTATATAAAGCAGAGTTTTAAAATGATGCCGATAATATGGAAAAATTAAAATTATTCATTTAAGTTAAAAAAAGTTTTCCTATCAAATCAACAATAAGGAGATGCAGCAGCAGCTGTTGAAATGAATTTAAAAACATGTTTCACGTTACGCGTGACTTAAAGTTTGTCAATGAAAAAAAAAAAAAAAATAATGTTTGTCAAGTCATGGATTTATTTTAATGTTTTATAAAATAAAAAGAAAAAATTTTGAATTTGATTATATAGACAAACAAGCGACTTCCGGTGTAAAAAATTACCAATAATCATAAAAGCTACATATTGTTGACAACTGTTTGCTTGCAGCAACTCTTGTTCCCGCCGACGCTGTCGTTGACATGGTTGCCAACCACATTCTGAAAACGAGTTAATTTCCATGTGTCATTGAAGTGTGTGAGAACTTGTGCAACGGCTACACCCTTCACAATTAGCTCCTTGCTGGGCAATAATGTCAACTGACAGGTACCGAAATCTGACAGTTTGAAGTTAATGAGCTGCTTCATGAGCACACATTGGCTTTATTCGATGTCTTCTGCTTATCAGTGGATTTAGGAATAAGAAGTAATTTTCTCTTATTTATGTTTGTTTTCTTATAGAACTGTGAGACTCGAATGTATGGGAAATTTAATCGAGTTATTTTGGTGAATTTTTAACTAGGATTGTTAGTAGGAGGTCGTAAAAATTAGAGAAATATTCGATGTATTAAGATGAAAATTGAAGTTATTGAAATCAATGAGATTCTTTCTTATGCTTACTAAGCCCAGTAAGGTCAAAATAGCACTATAAATTAACTGAGACAGTTTTTGACGTTATTATAGACGATTATTTTAAATCATGGGGTTTTGTGAACTTGGAAGTATTTGAAAAAAGTAATTGCGTTGGTTTTCAACTATTTTTATGTACGGTTGAAATTTCTATATGCATTTATAAAAAATTTTTTTTTTGTTTGTAGGTAAGCCTGTTCTTCTGATCATTATAATTACTGTTATTCTTATCGTCTCTCAGTGTTTTGCCTAGAAGGAACTAGCTGAACAAAATTATTTTACTAGTTTTTATATCTACCAAGTTAAAACAAGAAACAATTATATAGTATTGGTTAATTTATACAGTGAGAGTCAAAAATTAGTATACAGTAGATAACTACAAATTCATTTGGATATTGTTCATATAATTAAAGTAGTACATAAAAATGTTAAATGCATAAATTAAGGTCATAACTTAGTGTTTCATTATTCAAAAAATTAAAATAACAATTTAAATTTATCCTTAAGATATGCCGCCGCAATGAAATAATCACCTGAAAAGTGCAGTCAAAAGTTAGTATACAATTTACTACACAGCAACCCATTTTGTGAAATACAGTTAGGTCTGCAAATTCTTTCTTTTGCGACGAGAGTTGCATACTCATTTGTCAAGTTTGTTTAAGTTTTAACACAGTTTGACTTACAATGGCGCGTGGAAGAGACCTCCCGGAAGAAATGCGAAAAATAATCGTGCAGCACCGTGAAGAAGGCAAATCTCTTGGAGAAATTGCTTCAATTGTAAAAAAAAGTCGTGCAACAGTTCAAAAAGTAATCGAAAGATATAAAATTCGTGGATATATAAAAAATTCCTTGCGAAGCGGACGTCCTAGCGCATTGACAGAAGGCGAAGTTCGAAGAGTTGTAAGAGAAGTGAAGAAAAAACCAAGGTCCAGTGCGGTACAAATCGCTCAAAACCTCGCCACCGAACGTGGTAATGAAGTAAGTGCCTCAACTATTCGTAGAGTCCTAAATGCTAGCGGATTGCACGGAAGAATACCTAGGAAAAAACCATGCATTTCGGCTGCAAACCACCTTAAACGCCTCAATTTCGCAAACTCCCATAAAACTACCGTGCAGTCGTTTTGGAACAACGTAATTTTTAGCGATGAAAGTAAATTTGAGATTTTTGGAGCTAAACGAAAAGGTAAGATCTGGAGATCAGCTAACAGTGAGCTTCTTTCGCAAAACCTCATTCCAACCGTTAAGCACGGTGGCGGCTCAGTGATGGTTTGGGGTTGCATGTCGGCTGCTGGGACCGGAAATCTGGTATTTATTGAGTCCACAATGAATAGCCGAAACTACCTGCAAATTTTAAAATCAAATTTAAAAGACAGTGTGCAAAAGCTGGGTCTTACAACGCCTTGGGTCTTCCAACAGGATAACGACCCAAAGCATACAGCCCTAATAGTAAAGGAATGGCTCTTGTATAATGTCCCTAAACAGCTTAATTCACCACCGCAATCTCCAGATCTTAACCCAATCGAACACTTATGGGAAGTTTTAGACAGAAATATACGAAAAAGGACCATATCTTGTAAGCAAGATCTTAAAACGGCATTAGCAGAAGAATGGGCTAAGATTTCACCAGCAGTGACACAGAATCTGGTTAATTCAATGCCAAGAAGAGTGGAAGCAGTTATTAAGGCTCGAGGTGGACCCACAAAGTACTAAAACTTGCCTTATATTCACGTCTAGGTAAAAAGAAATGGAGTTTTAAATGAATTTAAATGAAAAACAAACTAACTTTTGACTGCACTTTTCAGGCGATTTTCTCATTGCTGTGGCATTTCTTCAAAACAAATTTGAATTCTTATTTAAGTTTTATGAATAATTAAACACTATGTTATGACCTTCATTTATACATTTACATTTTTTTTTTATAACGTAAAATATATGAACAACATCCAAATGAATTTGTAGTTATCCTCTGTATACTAATTTTTGACTCTCACTGTATATTTCTAAGGAAGATTTTGTATGTTTTGCAATAACTTCGAAAGAATTTGGGCTAAAACTTAAAGAAGATATTATTCAAAAGATTACTGTATGAAAAAACATGAGGTTCTAACAAGGTTTAGAGCCTAGAGTGCCAAAAAATGTACCAGTTTTTTGGAAATAACTAGCTCGAATAATTGGCGCCTCCCGGATCTGGTGTGTCAATCAAGGTGTGTAGAATTAATGGAACGTGATACAACCAGCAATACAAAAAGATTAATGGGTCCAATCTGAAAGTCATATTTTTGATCATTATTTCTGGAAATAAAATTTTTAATTTTAGGACTAAAAGCTTCAGTTGTATAAAAAAGAGGCCAGTTGAAATTATTAAATAAACTTATTTTTTCGCAGTCATTTTCAGTCTTTATAAAAAAGTGGCTCTTTGTCACTAAGATATCTATTTCACTTAGTTCCCGGCCCAAATTGTCTGAAATTTAAATTTAGTCACATTTAAATACAAACATATTAAATATTTAACCCTAGAATACTAACGTTATTGTACTCTACGTGTTATTACTAGGTTGGAGTGGGTAAATTTTACGTAGGTTAGTATTCTAGGGTTAAATGTGAACACGCATGGCAAGGTAGATGCTTGGTGAAAAGCTTTTAATTATTTACATCTCCTTATTGTTGCAGTTATTTGTATACCCCAACGCGTACTGCGTAGGGAGTATATTAACTTTATCATTCCGTTTGTAACGCCAATAAAGAGGCGTGGCAGGTATAGAAAAGTATATATATTTTTGATCAGCATCACCTCCTGATTTGATTTACGTCTGTCTGCCCGTCTGTCTGTCTGTCGACACGATTACAGCCGTAATTTAAAAGCTATTGCGATGAAGTTCAAAATACAGCTTCTTCTTAAAAAATGAAGATCTTGACTTTACTTAAAAAGTAAAAACGCTTAAAAATCACCAAAAATTAAAGAAATGTCTTCAAATTTTCCACATGAGCTTTGATATATAGTATGAACCATCTCTATGATATTTGGCAAAATCGGATCAAAGCCACGACTATCTCACATACAAAGTGACGTCATCAAAATAGAAAAACTTTCGTTTCCAAATTCCACCCACATCGTTTATCCAATACATACCAATTTTTGCACATATATTCTATATACACATATGGTGTAATGTGAAGTCCTTAGACTTGGAAAGTGGGCGTGGCATCTTACTTTTTATCGAACTGAACACCGTGTGTCAGGCATCAACAAAATTTTGCACATATTATTCTTGGTAATTTGAGCAATCTTACGAGTAAGTTTATAAAATAGGGCGGTACTAGGTAGGGGGCGTGGCACTTTACTTTTAAACTAGCTCAATCTACTCCGATTGTCCGATTTCAACAAAATTTCTTACATATATTCTTGAGCATAATTGATTGTACAAGGGGCGTGCCAAATTAATTCTAATCGAACTCCCTCTACACTGTTTGCCCGATTTAAACCAAATTTTGCACACATATTATTTGGCATACGGATCAGTCTGTAGTTTATAAAAGTGGGCGGTACTAGACAGGGGGCGTGGAACTTTATTTTTAATGTATTTCCATTGACACCATTTCTCCAACGTCAACCAAATTTCGCACATATTTTCTTTAGTATAGTGAGAAGCTATAAGCTTACAAAAGTGGGTGGGATTGGACAAGGGGCGTGTGAATTTTAATTCTAATCGAACTCCTTCTGCACCGTTTTTCTAATTTCAAACAATTTTTGAAAATATTTTCTTTGAAATAATGAGCAGTGAGTAGTCTAAAAAATTAGACAGGGGCGTGCCATTTAAATTTAAATCAAACTCCTCCTATAGCCTTTAGCCGACTTCTTCCAATTTTCCATATTTTTTGTAATAATGAGCTGTCAGCAGTCTAGAAAACTTGCTCGAATTGAACGGGGCGTGGTACTTACATATGTATATTTTCTTTAGCATAATGAGCACATATATATTCTTTTTTACACATATATTCTTTAGCATAATGAGCAGTCTACAAATTACTCTGGGTGGCAGCTATGGGTAAAACAAAATTAAGCGTGAAATAAACATTTTATAGACGGCTAAAGACTTCGAATATACTTCAATACTGCCACTGGGGGAATGGGAGATGCGGGGTATTTTAGTTTCGGTACCCTGAAGAAGCTCCATTCCTTACTAGTTTTACATGAGTTTACGCAAAGCTTTAACCCTGATAAACCTAACAAAGTTTAAAAAAAGCAATTTTTTCCCTTAAGCTTTTAAGCTGTACGGTCATGAACGATGGAACTATGAATTTAAAAACTGATCTATAATATATAAAAAAAAAACCGTTATACTCCTTTGCTAATCGCGTCCACTATTTGCATGGTGCATGGAAAATATCCTAGTCACCCCTATGCCAAATATTAGAGATGTGACGGATGTCTCTATGCGGATGCGGATGCGGATATCAAACAATGACGAATGATAGTTTTTTTAACTAAATAACATTTATATTATAACTTTTATATAAAAAGTACAGAAAAACAAAAAATCTAAACGAAGGTATCCTAACGAAGAAACCAAAGTGATTAGAAAAAATTAATATAAAGCAGATTGACTACACAAACCACAATTAGGACTTAAATGATCAAAATTATATTAGGGGTATTCACGCTGACTTGTGTTGTTGGGTAGATTGGCAAATGCAGTACATTTTGTTTTTCTCAAGTGCCACTGTACCCAAGTACTAAGATCTAAGTACTAAGATCTGTACCCAAGATCTAAAAATCTACTCTAGCTGACCCCAGACTTGTTTGGGTAGATTGATTTCTTGCCTAATTGAGTACCTTTTATAAGTTTTTATTTTTAAGGTGAAATTTAGCATGAATATGTAAGTTCGGTAACAAACCGCTCACAAATCAATAAAAATGCTATCCACCAAAACTAAAAGGCCGATTCAGCTGAAATTTTGGACAGTAAATTTCCCTCCAGTAGAAAAGGGTTTGAAAAAAGATTTTGCTTCACCCCTTTTACAGCCCACAAATCAATTAAAATGATACATCTCCAAAACTACAAGGTCGATTCACCTGAAATTTTTACAGTAAATTTCCTACCAGTAGAAGATGGTTTTGAAAAAATTTGGCCACTCCCCCTTGTACCAACCACAAATCAATTAAAATGATATATCTTCAAAGCTACTGGCCCGATTGAGCTAAAACTTTGTCAGTACATTTCTTTCGAGAACGAGGTGATTTCGGAAAATGGCACCGCCCACAAGTTAACTTAATAGAAAAAGCCAAAAAATTAAAAAAAAAATTAATAAAAGGTACAGAAAAAAGGAGAAAACAAGTTTTTATTTAAAAAAAAAAACTACGTTAACTAAAAAGATAAAATAAATTCAAGTGACGACACTCGTATGCTAGATTTCAGCGTTATCGGATATTAAAAAGTTATCGAAAAATGGTTTGCAAATTTTTGACGGACATACACACATACTGGAGCGCAACCAGAATTTTTTTTGGGGGGAGTTTTGAAATAGGTCAGACTTACATATAAAAAACACGTTACTATAGCGGCTATTGTGTACTGGTTAGTGAGTCCGATTTTTGCACTAAAACTTCCTGCCAAGGCAAGCAACATCTTACCATTCAACTTCTTCAACTCCAGTGGCGGACTGGCCATACTGGCGGATTTGGGGAATTCCAGAATGGCCGGTGCAATTTGGGGCAGGTTGCCGTATAGCACATAAGACAATGATCCCTAACAGTTTTAATTAGCAAAATTTAGTCTTTGTTCCACATTTGCATTTATTACATATCTTTCAAATAGTTAATATTTAAAAGCACATTTATTAATATACATATCAAATGAAAACAATTTTCCAAAACAAACTTATGATAAACTTTTATAAAAACTTTATAACATAGCATTTGCTGGTATTTTTGATACTTTTTTGTGGAAGGGTGGACCATAGCGGTGGAAAAATGGATTTGCTGGGAAGATAATTAACATTCTCGCCTTCAGTGCAAATAAATGGTTAAAAAGCAGTCTGCCTTCATACCAGTATTAGTTCAAGAACTGTCTTTTTTCATAAAGCCAACTATTATTTCAACATGTCGATATTATGGGAAATATAATTGTCCCTTTTGTTTATTGACAGCAGAGATGCAAAAGATTGCATTCATTTCACGTTTTAATTCTTTTGATTTTATTGAAATTGATTGCAATACATAATTCTTTTTTGGTAATTCTGACTTGAACATTTGAAATCACCAATCATTTTTAATAATTTGATTGCAGTCTCACATTCATTTATGTGGCTATTGATTGCATTTACATAACTTCAAGTCAGCTGGGACTTCAAATCCTTGATTGAAATCTTTTTGAAGTTTTTGTTATGACCAATGCTGAATTGCTGTTGATTTGGTTGTTACGGCTCTATTGGTCTTAATGTGATAAATGAAAATACACAAGAAGAAGAAATATTTCATTATTTCTTTATTAAAAAAAAAATGCAAAAAATTGCAGCCACGTTTTTTGGCAAGGAACGTGAAACGCAGAGTGAATATCGAGATTATTGTTATTGATAATTTCCATCCAAAAAAAAAAAAAAAACGAATAAGAAAAAAAACACATGTGGCCGACGACGCAGGCCACACGAGAGAAGCAAAGCTATTTTATTCCCATACTTAAGTTAATATCTGTGAAAACTAGGCGTGGTGGAGCGAAAAGGAAACTGGATTCAAAATCAGCACAAAATTTTTCTTAAGTATATAGCGAAAAAACTTTTAATTTGTGTTACTTGATTGCATTCACAAGTCAAATCAAAATTGATTGCGAATGCTGACAATGAAATCAAGTTATGATTGCACAAAATGATTAATAAATCAGAATCATTCAATATTACTGGGACTTAATTCACAAAATTGAATAAATACGGCAATAAAAAAATTTATTCATTGATTGTGACTTCAAAGAATGCAGCTCCAAATGATTGCAATCTTTTACAGTTCTGATTGACTGTAAAACTTCAATATTCACGTACAGAATTCGACCAGAGTTTTTTTTTTAACTTTCGTGACACAGTTGATTGTCAAGAGAATTTATTATTTTAATTTGATATCTTAAGTATTATCCAGGCTGGATCCTCATAGAACATACGAAAGATCGTGCTGCTTTATTTTTTGTTAATTATATTTTTATTTATAAATATCTAAAAAAAAAAAATTGTGGAAAAGCCTGTGGCGGGAATTATGTACTTTTCCCTTTCCGTACTCGCATCGAACCACGTACAATTCGGATGCAAGTTGAACGTGCTACTATCGCTTCATTGCCTCTCTTGTACGAACAAACTCGAAATCAAGCTAGCATACATCTTTCAATTTATTTCATAGGATTAATGATAAAAAATTTATTGTTTATCAAAAATAATTATTAATCGATTATAGCTCGGGCTTTATTTATATAATTTATTTTAAATTTTTCTTAAAAAAAAAAACAAAAACTGCAAGTATATAATTGAACAATTTTTAATTAAAAAAAAAATCACAAAATTTTGACTGCAGAATGGACCACTTAACCTTTGCTTTTACAAACAACTTTTATTTCGAATTACATTCGGAGTTGAAAAAAAAACCGTAAGTAACTTCGTTCCTGACTGGGAATCTCCCACCGCATTATTTTTTTATTTGATTATGGCGCTCAAGCAACGTGTACTTTTATTTCAATGATGACGCGAGTTCTCGAAACCTAGATTAGGAGATAGTTTAAAAATTGTATATATTTATTATCTATTTATTTAAAATTTAGTGCCAAGTTCTTAACATCTATCTTCTATCTATAAATTTATTCCTGTAAGAGTCCCTACAAGCGCTACAGCAACACTTGATATATCATTAAAAATAGGTCTTGAGCTGCAGGTACGCCAAAAATTATTAGATTTTTGATAAGTGATAGCCTTTAGCAGTTATAAGCGCTTAAAGTTGGAAAATGGCGAAAAGACTTTAGACACAAACTCGCTCTAATGTAAATGCGAAAGAGTGATTCCAAAGCGAAGTTGGTTGTACACACGATTTTCGTGGCTTATCACTAGGTTGAACTTTAACCAAAATCAAAACTTAAATTAAATACGAACTAAGCATTAAATTTTAATACAAATTTCTGTTAAAAATCAAATTATTACATTCGACTGCAAGTATTAAAATTTGATACAATTTTGGTGTGGTCATATGTGTACGCCTATGTATTAAGGCTTATTCCAAAATAAATAGTATAATATTCTCCAAAGTTTAAACATTATTCCAAAGGGTATAAAATATCGCTGTAATTTGAACTGTGCTTAAATTTAATACCAAATGTTAATTTAACTATTTTTGAATTTAAAATCTTTATAATACTTTGCTTGTACACAAATTTATTTCTGAATTTCTAACCGTACAACTATTTTTCAGCAAGAGCAACGTTAAAATTTTTTTTTACAGTGTAATATTTATTAAGTTCATTAATTTTAAATGTTTATTTGATTCAAAAACCATTTTTTAAGAAATTCTTTTACTAATATATCATCGTTTCATTTTCTCCATGAATGTTAATAAAATTACTTTCATATTTTTATAACAAAACTTAAAGACCTTAATCTTGAAAATGTTCTTATCATAATTTCAAAGTACAGACTGTTAGACGCACGCCTGAAAATCACCAATCGACTCAAGAAAAGTCGGTAAATTCAGTATTCTGCTTTTTTTATGTATTGGCGGACCATTTGTTTTTATTTATATCGTAAAATTTTAATGGTTGTAGTATAAAAACTTGTCTACTGGTTGGTTTCTGGGTGGCTATAATGCCCGATGCAGAACCGTTAATAAAACACCAAATCAACTTAGAAGAACATAATGGTTTTATTGCCAAAAATGCCCTGAGTAAGCAGTAGGTAAATCGCTGAAACGCAGGTTTAAATTAAGTACAGCAATAATTAAAATTTCTATATCAAGCATTTGATTTACAGTCACAAACCGTGGTTTAAAAAATTGAAATCTTTTAAGCGGTCCTCAAACTTATTCACAATATTTCGCTGCATTTGTTGTTTTTCAGGAATAAGTTAGTATTTTTTTTTTTTTTAAATCCATTTGTTGTGATGTAATTTGATGCCACTGATGCCTAAACGCTGTGATGTGTGTTGCCGTCGTCAATATGAGCAGCTGTCAAAAGTGCGTGACTGTCAAAGTGACAAGTGGATTGTTGACATATGTATGCATGAGTAAACGTATATGTGTGCGGTGCTAGTATATGTGGAGTGTCAATGCAAGTGAAGTGAAAACTGATTTAAATTAATTAATGCGGTATTTTGAACTTGAGGGCATTTAATGTTGAAATATATAAAATTCTAATTAAAAACTCAAATACTGCTTCTTTTCAGCTTAGTTATTGCTATTTTTTGATGCAACACAACAATTTTTTTTTGTTCTGTTTTTGGTTAATGCCTTTTTTAAATCCTCTCCTCTTTTATGTTCTTGCACATTCCTTTAGGGCTGCAATATGTCAGTACTTATGTTTTTACTGCTTTTTATGTCAAGTTTTTCATGACATCGCTTTCGTTTTCTGGTTCTCTTCTGACATGTCTGCTTTTCTTGACCTTCTGACACTTTACAGCTTGTCTCAAAATTTGACAAAAAATCTGAACAATAAAAAAAAAAAAACGCTCCAACATTTCATGCTTAGAGTTCAGAGTTTGCACCAAATTGACTATATTTATAAACATTTCCTGGTTTTTATGGCACAGCCCTTCGGTTCAGTTCAAGTTTTTATGATCGTTTTTTTCCTCCTGTTTCGGGTAGTCTGCAGATTTTTATATGGCTGAATGTTTTTTTTTTTATGGCGATCCTTAAAATATTAAAACATAAAAAACCGAAGTAATCGTCGAACTACTGTTGCACATAAAATGCTTTAGTCTGTGGGTCATTCTGGGGGCTATATTGTTGTTGTTGTTGTAGTTGTGTCTCTTTTGTCCGTTAATGAGGATGTGTGTGCAGAGCTCTTCTTAAAATCACCGATACAAAACAAGCACGTTGATTTGCTTTGGCTTTATGTGTTTAACCACTGACAAACACACATTTACCGTATATGTTGACATTTAAAGCGCTTTCAAAGGACTTGTTTTTCATGGATTTCTTATGACCGCGCATTTGTTTTGTTTATGATTTGTGGACACATTAAATAAATCATGCTGTTATTTGTCGTCGTTTGACGTTTATCGATTTTACTCGACGACTGAATGTCGATGGATGAATGTAACTAATTTATTGCTCTTGTAATTTAATATGTTCGGCTTTGTTTAATTATGTTGTAGTTAATTATTTATTTAAATTTCAATATTTATTTCTAGGTCTGCTAGGGTTTTAGGTTTCTAATTAATAATAGTTTTTAGTTCCAATTAGAATAACAAATTTATTATTTCTAAATTGATGGCACAGCGATTTAATTAGGAGAGACTGGGGTTTGGGTCTTTGGCAAAAAAAAAAAAAAACGACATAAAGAAATATTTTTGCCCAACCCAGGTGATAATTTCAACTAAGTTATCCTTGACTAAAGCTTTGTATAAGGAATTTTTGTAGGAAGGAGAATTTAAACTTTCTTGAGCAGTTCTTGAAGCAAGTTTTAAAAAGGACGTATGAAATTAATTCCTTTATACAAAACCTTGGTGCCCGGTCCAATGTCATAGTCCCCAAATTCGGTTTGGGGGTTCCCAGATAACAATTTCACCTAAATATTTGAAGTTATTCATACTCAACTTGAAAAGGCCTTGTGTAAAAGTAATTATTCATGCTTTTCTTGAAAGAGCCTTGTGAAAGCCTTGAAAATTTAAATTTCTAGTATAAGTTTTTATATAAAGATTTATTCAATGACACATTTTAAGAAGTAGTCAAGAAGATTTTTACTCAAGCTAAGATTTTTTTTTTTTTTTTGACAAACAAAGTTTCAGTTTGTGAAAACAATAACATTAGAAATTCCTGATTTAAATAAAAAACATTCACTATCATAAAAAAAACCTATAGCAATACAAAAAAAAAAAAAAAATTTCGTCTGATAAACTTTCACCTTAAACCGCTGGGCTACCGAGGTAATTTATTGCATTGAAATTAAGTGCGTATATGAAATGATTGCTATCGAGAGCTTTATAAAATTGTTTTTAAGGGAATTAATAAAAAAAATACTAGTTAATTTTCAACGTCGCTCGAGTAAAGTCCTGAATAGACGAGTGGTTAGAGCGTGCGGCTGGCAATCGAAAGGATCCGAGTTCAGTCCGTGCTGGTTGGGACATGGTAAATATACAAAGATTTTTAAAATGTATAAGTTTTTCTGTGCTAAATAAAATGAATTGAAGATACGTAGAAAGCAGATTACTACAAACAATTAAATTTTTTTTTTCTTAGTTTCAAAATCTTAGATCAAATTTTATATAAGTTCTTGTATAAAGGAAATAATTTCATACGCCTTTTTTAAAACTTGTTTCAAAGATTGTTCAAGGAAGTTTAAATTCTCTTTGCTATATAAATTCCTTATACAAAACTTTACTTAAGGCTTATTTAGGTGAAATCGTTATCTGGGCTATGACCACAAAATTTTCGGCCATTGCACTCAAACCGATTTTTGGAATTATGGCCGCCCTGCAAGTGGTCATAACCTCCGTTGGGGCTAATGTCCGTTTTTCACGAAATACTTAGTAATTTCCCTTGTGCGAAATATTTCCTTTCTATTTGTATTCCTTTCTATTGTATTTGTGTTCTATTTGTAATTGGGAATTATGTCACTAATTGTTTGGGTCTCATGACCTATTGCAGGAATGGTAACAATCCTCAAAATCGTTTCGGGTGTTGTGGCCGAATATTTTTCGATCATAATACCCAAGACGGTTTTTGAGCGTTATGGCCTTGGGTGTTATGTCACGGCACCTATAAAGTTTGACATTGGTTCTTATTCAAGGCTTATTCAGGAATTTGGAATAAGCCTTGTTTCTTATTCTCAGGAATGCTGAGACGATTTGAACCAAAAAAGCAAACGCAAAACACGCACTAAAAATTTTCATAGTTACGTGTCGTGCGATTGCTTAAGCTGTGATTTCCCGAATTTAACTAAGTTTCCGCAGTTGCTTAACTTTGATTACAGCAAATCGATTACATTTTTCAGGAAATTTTGTTCTTGCGTCACCAAACAAGCAATCTCTCAAACTATATTTTCTCAGAAGTACACACTAGCAGCAGTGCATATAAATGAAATAATTGTTAGCAAAAGATACCAGTCATCATCTTATACAGGCATTTAAAGGATATGGGATTATATTTTCTAATTAATAGATGCAAGATTAAACTTTAACTTTTTTAAATCAGTACAAAAATGCTATCGAAGGGAGGGGATCTATCTCATAAATTACCCCTATCTACGTTACTGCAACCAATAGTACACAGCGATCAATGTGTACAATCTCGACCATATATTTTTTGGTCAATATTTCTGGTAAAAAACCCCTGTTTCCAATTTTAAAACTAAATAGTGAGTCATTATTAGGAAGAGACGTTTAATCAGGTCCATAATGTCGAATAGATGAACTTACCCGGTGTTGCCTGTTTTTAACTAATAATTAATAGTTAATAATGAAACGGAATAATGAAAAAAATATATATTATATAACTTTATTTATTCAATGCAATCCAAATTGCAAATAACATAAAGGGAATAATCAAATTATTGTCAAGTAAAAATATAAAATGAATTATTTCGTTGAATTAAATGTTAGCAACTGTTCAAAGTTTTGTCTAGTTCAAGGTACAAATATTGGTAATTCCATCGAATTTAATGTCAGCATATGCTTTTAAAATATTATTCATAACTAAAATGTTGGAAGGTAGACAGTTGCATATTTATGAAGAATATATTAAATGTCTGCGATTTAAATGTTGAATGGAATGGATTCCACGCACCTCTATGCGAAATATTAATATTGTGCATTGTGCAGATATCTACTGAGACTAAAATTTAAGTGACACGTCCCCTTGACTAATCCAGACCACTTTTTAAGACTACGAATTACTCATATTTCAAGGAATTGTACAAAATTTGGTAAAAGTTGGGCAAACGGTGTAGAGGGAGATCAATTAAAATGCCAGAGCTACGCTTTCTTGTCTAATTATTTTTTCTAATAATTACTAATCTAAACTTTTCCATATTCCCACTTTTCTGGAGTGAAGACTGCTTATCATACCAAAATTATTGGGGTATTTCTATTCTGTCTACTATTCCTAAGCGTTTTGAAAAAATTATATGTGAAAAACTTACATATCTAGTTAATCCCTTACTTAATGAACAGCAACATGGATTTCGTAAAGGCAGCTCAACGAATGCAAATCTCGCAATCTTAGTCTCTGATGTTCTTACTGAAATGAAAAACAGACATCAGGTAGACGCAGTCTATACAGACTTCAGTAAAGCATTTGACTGCATTGATCATGATATCCTAATTCTTAAATTGCAAAATTTTGGAATTACGGGGACCTTGCTCAACTGGATTAAGTCCTATCTCTCCGAAAGGTCCCATTTTGTTAAGTTCCAGGGTATCTTGTCGAAAAAAATCGTCGTGTCATCTGGTGTTCCGCAGGGCAGTCACCTTGGCCCACTTCTTTTCAACATCTTCATCTCCGACCTATCGGTAGTATTGGGGGACATTCCGCATCTTATGTATGCTGATGACCTAAAAATTTACTATGTGGTTAAGTCGGAAGAAGATTCAATTTTCTTGCAATCAAAAATGATCTCCCTCGAGCAATGGTGCAATCACAATAAACTCTATCTTAACACTAATAAATGCTATATTATCAGCTTCTCGCGTAAAAACTTAATAAAACTAAATTGTTACTTCCTTAATAGCGTAGAATTAAGCAGAACAACTCATATTGTAGATCTCGGTGTTGTCTTAGATAGCAAGCTAAGATTCAACGTTCACTATGACAAAGTTTTATCCAGGGCTTGCAAACAGCTTGGATTCATTAAAAGGCGAGCAAAGGAATTCAGGAATGTCTGGGTCCCAAAAACCCTACATTGTGCATTGGTTTGACCACTACTCGAATATGCTTGCCTAATTTGGAGTCCAGCTTTTGAGACACACAGTGACAGATTTGAATCAATACAGAAGCAATTCTTGCTTTTTGCACTGAGAGATACATTTGACCCCCGCGATTTTCTCAACTTACCACCGTACGAACAAAGACTTTCCCTTCTTAGTCTGATGTCACCATCGTCAAGAAGAACGTTACTCAGTTCATGTTTTGCCTTTCATATAATTACTTGTGCTACAGACATCGAATTCCTTTCCAATAAGTTTACATTTATCGACCCGGTAAGGCGAACCAGGCATACATGCCTCTTAAAGGAATACCAACACCACACTGTCTATGGACACAATGAGCACATAAGTAGATGCTGCAGAGTATTTAACAACTTTTGCGATTGCTACTCCCCTTCCATGTCTAAACCCACATTTAAGCGGATCCTTTCCAATTCCCTATTCCCTTCTTAAATCTCTCTCCCATTTATATATCATATCTTAGATATGTCCCATTTGTTTCCACCTCTTCTTTCTTTTTGACATGCTTTTTGAAATCATGTCAATCTGGTGGGCGGAGTATGCCCACTTGGAGCATCAAACAAAACAAAAAAACAAGGAAAAGAGGAGAAGGAAAAAAAAAACTTAGATTAAGTTAATTAAGAAAAATCTGTTAGAATAGGTATTTGCTTTGCCTTGTTTGGCCAATAAATAAATAAATCAAAATATAATTGCAAAATTTGAAATCAGAAAAACTGTCTGCAGAGGAATTGGATTCAAATTAAAATGCCACGCTCCCTGTGTAATACCGCCTACTTTTCTAGACGGCAGACTGATCGTTACTCAAAAAGTAAATTTGGTGTAAGTCTTTTGTTAAAAATTAAAGTGCCACGCCACTGTCTAGTCTCGCCCCATTTTCTAGACAACATACTAGTCTTTTTACTAAAGAATATTATGCAAAATTTATTTAGAAGTCGGACAAACGGTATAGAGGGAGGAGATCAATCGAAAGTGAGGTGCAACGCCTCCTTGTCTAATCCACCCACTTATCTAGACTAAAGACTGCTCATTATACCAAAAAATATAATTACAAAATTTGGTTGAAGTCGGAAAAACGTTGTAGATGAACTTCGATTAAAATTAAAGTGACACACTCCCTGTCGAATTGTAGACTCCGCCCACTTTTGTAGACTTAAGACATTAAGAATACACATACCATATATAAAAAATCTGGTTGGAAAGAGAATATAGCGTCGCCATATAAATTAAGTGGCATTTAATCGGTTTGGAGTTAGCATAGGTTCCTTATGTATTCAGGGTGTGTCTCTTTCGTTTGGCGTGGTCAGTTTTTTTGATATCTTAAGTCGTTACCGAGATTCAGAGACACTTTCTTGTTGTATGTGGCAACTTATTATCAAATCGGGAAATTAAATGCCGTATGTCATAGTTTCTCCATAGGTTTTCAAAAAATGTACGTCGTATGTTTCTAGGTAATGTAAAAAAAAACTGTGAAATCACCACTTATGACAAACCAATTCTAAACAAATATAACATTAAGTCCCACATTCGTATCCTGTATAAATTTGAAGAAAATCGGTAAACTATAAAAAAAGTTATAAGCTCTCAAATTTTGAATTCAATTTACTCAGAACTATCGAAAGCAACACACGACACTTGATTTCTCAGGCAACGATATGTATATAAGTACTATAAAATATATGTATATGCAAAATCGGGTTGAAGTAGGACAAACTAGACTTGGTCTATAAGAAGCTCGATCAAAATTAAAGTGTCAAGCTCCCCCTACCCAGCCCCGCTCACTCTTATTAAGTATGGACTGCTGCCCTGCTCGGAAATTTCAAAGTGCTTTATTTAAAAGCAAGTAAAAAGGGCTTCACTCTACCTATGCTCTCGCAACGCTTTGCTCTCGCAACGCATTAAGCTTTAAAAAATCGCTTTGCTTTTGTTCGTAAATCTTGTCGTTGCTGTCGTACTAGTTCGATATATGTATTTTTCTCATCACTACTTGTCATTACTCATCACTAGTATGCGCGGGAAGTTTAATTCGTGAAAGTGTTTCAGCAAAATAGTGCAAAATATTGAAAAGTAAAAAGCGTTTATAAATTGTTTTAAAGTAATATTTTTATAAAAAAATAATAAAATGAGTTGGAAGTGATGCGGTTATTCAAAACGCCATTTTAAAATACTAGTTAGGTCAAAAATACACACCATAAAAAATGAAGTTCCGCTTGCAGGTGTAAACGAAGAAGGCGCAACAGCAGCAGAAAATTGAAGTGGTCATAGCAGGGCAGATTATATGCAAAGTGCTGTAGAAAATGAAACACCACAAGTTTTATTAGATTTCTGCCATGGCGGTGTAGATTCCATACAAAGTGCCAATAGTGAAAATATAGAATGTGAAAGAACAATACAAATTTCGTCAGAAATTGACATTCAAATAGAAATTCGGGAATGAGCAGTTCAATTTAAACTTAGACGAGACGCGAGTGAATTCTACAAAGAGTGGGCTTAAAAGTGCTCTCATAAACAAAAACTTTATTTTCATAGGTGCAAAATAATACCATTCATTATTTGCACGCGTGACGTCAGTCCGGGAAACTACTTCCACTATGGTCTAGAGAGAAGTATTTGCCAGGATTTAAGTTGTCGTTAGCAGAAGTTATTGAAATTTTGGAAGACGATATTGGAATAGACGGATTGCACTTATACAAAAGCTCTGCAAAAGCCTTGTGGCGTATTTTGGGTTCCTATTGGATAATTTTTCATAGCGAGAGCAAAGCGCTTTTTTAAATCTCTTTCCGTAGCGAGAATAAAGTTCATCTTCGCAATGACATGCCAATGTTAAAAAAATCACTATTAAAAACGAGAACAAAGCGCTATTGTGATTTTTTAACCCTGGAATGTCATCGTTCGTCGTTTCGAACGCATTCTAGTTTGCATTTTGCTGTTTTTCTCTTTTCTCTTTGTTTGCTTTGTGCTGATTTTTCGCAATATGTAAGTTGCTGATATGCTGTTGCTATGTGCAGTTGCTCGGCTTCATACGATGCCTGTAAGTATTTATTTTCCAACCACGCGTCGTCGAAACTACGAACGATGATCTTTGTGTCAGTTTTTTTTTTCGAAGTAAACAGAAAAAAATTTTTAATTGGATATTTTTTGGGTTTTTGCAGTAAAAATTGTAGCATTAAACAAGCGCATTGTCTCCAGCCTAATTAACAAATAAAGCTTAATAATCTAAAAAAAAAAAAAAAAAGATGAGTGCCACAAAAATGTTAATCGACAAGGAAATTGAAAAATTTCTGGCTATGCCTGATGACGACTTCCAACAAGATGATGAAACCGACTTTGATGACATCGAATCAGAATCTGACGTGGAGATCGAAATTGAGGAAGATACAAGCGCTGCAGAGGATTCAATTGATGATGATGAGGATAATATACCATTACATGTACTGAAAGCCAAGTCAAGCATAATATATTTGAACAAAACTATTTTGCGGGGAAAAGACAAACATAAGTGGTCAACCCAAAAAGGCAAGTCTCATCGTAGTGCGATAAACACGTTGCAACAAACTCGGGGACCAACGCGCCAATGCAGAAATGAAACAGACCCGTTGAAGTGCTTTCAAATGTTTATCACAACAGAGATCATTGATGAAATCGTTAGATGGACAAACGTTGAGATTTGTAACCGTGAGTCTACCTTACTTGATTCTTCAAATGAAGCCCAAAGAAAGCAATCATCTTCAAACGAAATAGCTGCCTTGATTGGAATTTTGGTATTAACAGCAGCCAAAAAGGACCAACATCTGTCTGCAGAAGAAATGTTTGATAGATCCTACTGTGGAATGACATATATTTCAATAATGACAAAAGCAAGATTCAGATTTCTTATGTCCTGTATTCGATTCGATGACAAATCTCTTCGCTTGAAATTGATTGGAGATAAGTTTGCTTCAATGAGAAACATTTGGGAGATGTTCATTAAAAAATGCCGCGAAAATTATACTCCTGGCAAATATCTAACGATTGACGAGCAACTGCTGGCGTTCAGGGGAAGATGCAGTTTCAAGATGTACATTCCGAACAAGCCAGCGAAATATGGGATCAAAACGATTATGATGTGCGATAGTGGTACGAAATACATGATCGACGCTATGCCGTATTTGGGGAAAGGCTCAAATAAATCTAACCTTCCACTTGGTGAGTACTATGTCAAGGAATTGACGAAAACCGTACATGGCTCAAATAGAAACGTAACTATGGACAACTGGTTTACATCAATACCCCTGGCGAAAACACTTTTATGCCCGCCATACAAGCTGACAGTTGTTGGAACTCTCCGTTCTAATAAAAAAGAAATCTCGAGCGAATTAAAAAATATAAAGGGGCGGAAAATAAATACCTCAATGTTTTGCTACGACAGTGAACTGACACTTCTTTCCTATAAGCCGAAGCCAACAAAAATTGTTTATTTATTGTCATCTTGTAATGAAGAAGGCGCTATCAATCCAAATTCAAACAAGCCATACATGATTGAATTTTACAATAAGACAAAAGGTGGCGTTTATACTTTTGACCAAATGTGTAGCGTCATGAGCTGCTCACGCAAGACAAAGAGATGGCCAGTTTGCTACTTTTTTGGAATTTTGAATATGGCTTTCATAAACTCTTATACAATATACTCACACAACATGTTTAAAAAAAATCAAAAACCTATCACTCGCGCGGCTTTTATGCGAAAATTGTATTTTGCACTTGTCAATAAACATATGACTGACAGACTTGAAATACCAACAATGTCTACGCCACTGCGATCAAATATTGAAAATTTAATTGGTTCTGATAAGAATAGCGAAGTCGAAAACAACAAAAATATAAAAAAACGCAAGATTTGCGCTGTTTGTCCTCCTGCTAAGCGACGAATGACAAAAACATCCTGCCAAAAATGTGAAAAACACCTCTGTGGAGACCATAAAATTGTGCTTTGTGCCTCATGTTCAAAATGAAAATTGCGGTTCCTAAAAACGTGTTTCTATTTAATTTCAAAGGATTAATTTTAAGAAATAAATATGTTTAATGAATTTTTTTACTTTAATTTACTAGCTTTTTATTTATTTTAAATGTATGTTTTGTATAACAAGCCAAATGAAGAATAGCTGTGAAATCTTTATTTATAATAAAAAAACTAAAGAAAAGCGACTTGATATTCTTTTTTTCTAAAAATATATAAACAAAATTATAAAAAAATAAAAATTTTTATGGACTTCTATGCGTAGGATTGTTTTGAAAAAAATTTAAAAAGTGTCGTCGTCGATTCGACGAACGATGATATTAACGTTATGAAAATAACGATGACATTCCAGGGTTAAAGTGCTTTGAAAGTAGCTTCGAAGCGCTTTGTTTCCTAAAGGGTCATTACACCAAAGAATATATTTGCAAAATTTGGTTGTGGTCGGACAAACGGTGTATGACATACAGACACGAAGATATTTATCAAATCAACACATAAATTTTTATAATAATTTTTTACGGAATGAGGCGCGAGATTTCATTACATTTTGTCAAATTTAATGGTGAGAGTTTATATTAAATATCAAAGCTTACGCACAAAATTTCAAAATATTTCTTTAATTTTTGTGGATTTTAAACATGTTTCACCGTTCAAAGAAGTCATTTTGTGTAGGAGGTAGGTGTGGTTTTCATCCAATTTGTTTCATGTTCGAATATCTTTATTTTTTTTATAGAAGTAATTTTTTTCTATAAATAATTTAAAATTTCATCACGATAGCTTTAAAAATACGGCTATTATCGGGATCATGATGACGGGCAGCCAGACGAACATGTCTATACTGACTCAGGTAGTGATGCTGATCAAAAATGTATATACTTTTCTATGCCTGCCACGCCTACTTGTGAGTTTTACAAATGGATTGGCAAAGTTAATATAACCCTTACGCAGTAAGCGTGGCTGTATGAAAAAAAAAAAATATAATTAATGCATTTTAAATTAGGAAAAAAAAAGCCAAAGACTTTAAAATGAAATTAAATTATTTCATTTTTAAAAATTAAATCGTTTTTTTCAAATACTTGCTCAACTTTGCATAATTTAAAAAAAAAAAAATGTGTAGTTTTTGCTCTTGCTTTTGCTTTTGTTCTGATGTATTATCAGCTCATCCTTAATTTAACGTTATTTATCTACGTGAGTTCATAAAAGTTAATGGAAAATTTGTGTGATGAAATAAAAATTGTTTTTTAAATCAACGCATGATTATTTTGTGTGGCGCCCAGTGGCTCCTCCTGTGACATAAACATTAAGAACAACAAAAAAAAAAACAACAAAACAAAAACAGAAAAAAACAACAAATAAACTTAACATATAATAAATTTAACCCATTTTGCCGTAATTTATGCTTTTCATTAAACACAATTACTCACAACATAATGTGCGACATGTGCAGCGAACGGACGATGGACGGACAGCCAGATAGACAAACCGCGGTTCAGTTAACGACAGAACAACTGCAACAATAAAAAAAACAAACACTTCGTAATAAACACAATATTATTGAGAAAAAATGAATAAAAATAAGCAAACCGAAACATAAACTGCTGTTCCGCTTGGCTGTTTAGTGTGGGAGATTGTGGGAGGAGAAGGATGGGAGGAAAATTAAAATTTCCTTGTGTCCACAAAAATAAAAGAAGATATGAATTACAACTAAATAACATGCAGCTATTTTGCACTATATTCTTTTTTGCGCAAGTGTGCGTATGTGTGCATGCAGTGGCGTAGATACGATTTGGCAAATGAAGGAGCAAAATAAATAACTTAAAGTTTTATTAATAACACTTTTAAACAATAAAAAGCTAGTATACGTTGCATTTTACATGAAATATTCAATGTTTATAAAATTAATGCACATAAAACTAAGGCAGCTTGATAGTCTACGCTTAAAGAAAATCGCACATAAGAAAATCAAATATTTTTCTGGAATTATTAAAATTACTCGAAATATATGTTTTTCGGTTTTTTATAATTTTTTTGTGATCGAAATGCTAGTGATCGAAAAAGGGCACTCTAAATTTTTTTGAGTTTCATCTCTAAATTTCAAAAGGTATAACTTTTTCCCGAATTTCGGTTTTTTTAAGTTCTTGCGTTAAATAGTTCAAAACAGTAGTTTTTTTTCCATATTTTGCATTTTTGGATTTTTGGGATTTTTTTTTTTTTTTGTAAAAATACTCAAATACGAAATTTTCAAAAAGGAACACTTCTAGCAAAAAAATTCATATCGACCAGGTTATTCCACATAATTACCCAATTCTTTGTACCTGCATATGGTATACTTTAAGAAAATATTTCCACAAGATTTCATTGAAATTTTTTCAAATTCGGATTTTTTAGATTTTTTCTCTCGTAACCAAGTACGGGTTCCCGTGGTCCTAGGTACATACAATTTTTTTTTAACATTTATATCAACATATTACGAAAAATCGAGGGTGTACCATATAAAAAAGGAACAACTTCGACTTTTTTGGGCGTGTCCCTAGTGTGCGTGTCAGCTCCGATGCGTGACTGTAGTTTACTCCTCTAAATTGATTACCTTGGATTTTGAGATGTATATAAAAGGTAGAGGGAGTAAATAAAGACATCTCTTATATTACTAGCATAAATTGTATACTTTTTAAATTTTAAAATATATTACTATCATATATTACATAAATTCATTATGAGGTAAATTGATGAATTTCATAAATAGTAACGTCATTATTAAGTACTGTAACAATTGGTTTGTGGTAACCAAAATATGATACGTGAACATTGAAAGTTACATAATTTACGAATAGTGAAAACATCGCATCAATACTTGTACCATATCTAGTCGTTCTCAGTGTTCTGCTAGAGACTAATAGCCTTATTCTGTTGATTGACAACTGTAAATTCATTGACAAGCTAGTCTTTTATATGCTATTTTTTGGTCCAAGGGGTTGAAAACATTCAAAATGTTTCGCTTATTTATTTGTTCTGAATATTTTTTTTCATGTTGCTAACAGTTGTGTAATGTTATGAGCTTTTGTTTATATTTAAGAATAAGTCATTTTTACAGTTGTCAATAAATTTACAATTGTCAATCAACAGAATAGGCTTATAAGTCTACATTAACTTCTTCTTTAAAAAATTGTTTTAAGCGCAATCCTTCATTTGTATGACGAAACAATAAAAAATTCCTCAAAATTTTCATATATTTTCTCTTTGAGATCAATTTTGCTGCGCATAGTCGCACGGCTGAGAGCCGAGCACCAGAACTGTCAAAACGAAGTTTCTACCATTGAGCAGAGAGTCACTAGATGAATGACAGAAAACGTAACGCTTGAGTTTTTATTCAACCCTTGATTTTACTCGCTACATAATTTTCATACAGCGGGCCATGGCAGAATTATAAGGTAAGGTCATCACGGAGAGGAATGGAGTAGAAAGCAGAATAAAGCTACATTGATGTCAAAATCAGCTGTTCATCGCGAATTTCTTTATGCTCACGTTTCGCAGTTGTTTTTAGGTTAAAACTGTTACAGGTTTTTTTTTGCAATTTTAAGACTTCTTTCACATTTTATAGTTTTTATTACACTTTTTAAATAATATTTTCACTCAAATTAGCACAAATTTAATACAGGAAAGATAAAATATTTTCTTCATTTGCAATTTCTACGAAATTCGTCGTTTTGACATTAATGTTGCTTCTCATTATCCACTCTTCGTTGACGCGTGAGAGCACTTAGTATCATGGTGTGATACTTACACTTAGTATCACCTTATCATTGTATCATGCAGCGGGCTATATGGGCATTTCCATCGTAACTGACACGACATGCGTACGACTTAAAGCTTCGTTTTCTCGGAAGTTTATGGTATCAATGTTCAAAAAGTTCTTATATACATATGCCTTAAAAGAAATAGTAATATACCAAAATTGTCGTTCCTGTAACTAATTAAGAATAACAGTGGTAAATATGGGCGTAACTCACGCGACAAAAAAAGGAACTGTGTTCTACAAGCACGTTTATATTGTAAAAACTCAGCGAATTTTTGCCATATAACCTGTTTTTGTTTTAAATTTTTAAATAATGGGAAAAGAGTGAAGTTCATAATAATATATATAATATATTATATTATATACTCATAATAATATATTGAGTTTCCAAAAAATATTTGCCGTAACTCACGCGACATATCCCGCGTGACAAAATTTCTGTTAAGAAAATGTGTAATTAAAGAAGAGAGAAAAGAGCTTCAGAAGAGTAACTAATATCTTAGTTCGGCCATGGTCGAAGCTTACTAGGTGTCATGTCCTATATCTTCAGTAGACGAGGGTTTTAATATTAGTCAAGATATTGAAATTTTCAGAATACGAAGTTCATATATATCTGAAGTGTATTTTTCTAGATAAAAAAATTTAATTTCGAAATACATTAAATTTTATTTTTTGTGGATGTGGATTTATTTTTGTCATTTTTGTGGAAATGCCCATATATTAAATCGATTCTAAATTAGTAAACTCCAAAAAATATGTATTTCTGAGGATTTTTGACAAAATAAATTCTTTCGAAATTGCTTAGTTTTCAGGAGAGAGCAAACAGAGAGTTATGCTTAAAGTTAAAGTTAAAGTTAAAGTTAAAGTTAAAGTTAAAGTTAAAGTTAAAGTTAAAGTTAAAGTTAAAGTTAAAGTTAAAGTTAAAGTTAAAGTTAAAGTTAAAGTTAAAGTTAAAGTTAAAGTTAAAGTTAAAGTTAAAGTTAAAGTTAAAGTTAAAGTTAAAGTTAAAGTTAAAGTTAAAGTTAAAGTTAAAGTTAAAGTTAAAGTTAAAGTTAAAGTTAAAGTTAAAGTTAAAGTTAAAGTTAAAGTTAAAGTTAAAGTTAAAGTTAAAGTTAAAGTTAAAGTTAAAGTTAAAGTTAAAGTTAAAGTTAAAGTTAAAGTTAAAGTTAAAGTTAAAGTTAAAGTTAAAGTTAAAGTTAAAGTTAAAGTTAAAGTTAAAGTTAAAGTTAAAGTTAAAGTTAAAGTTAAAGTTAAAGTTAAAGTTAAAGTTAAAGTTAAAGTTAAAGTTAAAGTTAAAGTTAAAGTTAAAGTTAAAGTTAAAGTTAAAGTTAAAGTTAAAGTTAAAGTTAAAGTTAAAGTTAAAGTTAAAGTTAAAGTTAAAGTTAAAGTTAAAGTTAAAGTTAAAGTTAAAGTTAAAGTTAAAGTTAAAGTTAAAGTTAAAGTTAAAGTTAAAGTTAAAGTTAAAGTTAAAGTTAAAGTTAAAGTTAAAGTTAAAGTTAAAGTTAAAGTTAAAGTTAAAGTTAAAGTTAAAGTTAAAGTTAAAGTTAAAGTTAAAGTTAAAGTTAAAGTTAAAGTTAAAGTTAAAGTTAAAGTTAAAGTTAAAGTTAAAGTTAAAGTTAAAGTTAAAGTTAAAGTTAAAGTTAAAGTTAAAGTTAAAGTTAAAGTTAAAGTTAAAGTTAAAGTTAAAGTTAAAGTTAAAGTTAAAGTTAAAGTTAAAGTTAAAGTTAAAGTTAAAGTTAAAGTTAAAGTTAAAGTTAAAGTTAAAGTTAAAGTTAAAGTTAAAGTTAAAGTTAAAGTTAAAGTTAAAGTTAAAGTTAAAGTTAAAGTTAAAGTTAAAGTTAAAGTTAAAGTTAAAGTTAAAGTTAAAGTTAAAGTTAAAGTTAAAGTTAAAGTTAAAGTTAAAGTTAAAGTTAAAGTTAAAGTTAAAGTTAAAGTTAAAGTTAAAGTTAAAGTTAAAGTTAAAGTTAAAGTTAAAGTTAAAGTTAAAGTTAAAGTTAAAGTTAAAGTTAAAGTTAAAGTTAAAGTTAAAGTTAAAGTTAAAGTTAAAGTTAAAGTTAAAGTTAAAGTTAAAGTTAAAGTTAAAGTTAAAGTTAAAGTTAAAGTTAAAGTTAAAGTTAAAGTTAAAGTTAAAGTTAAAGTTAAAGTTAAAGTTAAAGTTAAAGTTAAAGTTAAAGTTAAAGTTAAAGTTAAAGTTAAAGTTAAAGTTAAAGTTAAAGTTAAAGTTAAAGTTAAAGTTAAAGTTAAAGTTAAAGTTAAAGTTAAAGTTAAAGTTAAAGTTAAAGTTAAAGTTAAAGTTAAAGTTAAAGTTAAAGTTAAAGTTAAAGTTAAAGTTAAAGTTAAAGTTAAAGTTAAAGTTAAAGTTAAAGTTAAAGTTAAAGTTAAAGTTAAAGTTAAAGTTAAAGTTAAAGTTAAAGTTAAAGTTAAAGTTAAAGTTAAAGTTAAAGTTAAAGTTAAAGTTAAAGTTAAAGTTAAAGTTAAAGTTAAAGTTAAAGTTAAAGTTAAAGTTAAAGTTAAAGTTAAAGTTAAAGTTAAAGTTAAAGTTAAAGTTAAAGTTAAAGTTAAAGTTAAAGTTAAAGTTAAAGTTAAAGTTAAAGTTAAAGTTAAAGTTAAAGTTAAAGTTAAAGTTAAAGTTAAAGTTAAAGTTAAAGTTAAAGTTAAAGTTAAAGTTAAAGTTAAAGTTAAAGTTAAAGTTAAAGTTAAAGTTAAAGTTAAAGTTAAAGTTAAAGTTAAAGTTAAAGTTAAAGTTAAAGTTAAAGTTAAAGTTAAAGTTAAAGTTAAAGTTAAAGTTAAAGTTAAAGTTAAAGTTAAAGTTAAAGTTAAAGTTAAAGTTAAAGTTAAAGTTAAAGTTAAAGTTAAAGTTAAAGTTAAAGTTAAAGTTAAAGTTAAAGTTAAAGTTAAAGTTAAATTTAAAGTTTATTTGGACACTAGGCTGGACCCAAAAATTTTTTCACTCCAGTGTTCAAATAAACTTTTTATGTTCTGACATGAGATTCTAAATAATTGGCCCTACATTGCAAGAACTGGCGTAATCGGTCAAAATCACAAAAAAAATTTTGAGGGTCCACCCTAGTGTCCAAATAAACTTTTTATATTCTGACATGATAGTCTAAATAACTGGTTCAACTACATTGCAAATACTGTCGAAATCTGGCGAAATCTGTCAAAATCACAAAAAAATATATTTTTAGGGTCCACCCTGGTGTCCAAATAAACTTTTTATTTTCTGACATGATATTCTAAAGAATTGGTTCAACTACATTGCAAATACTGGCGAAATCTGTCAAAATCACAAAAAATATTTTTGGGGTCCACCCTAGAGTCCAAATAAAATTTTTATGTTCTGACATGATATTCTAAATAATTGGTTCAACTGCATTGCAAATACTGGCGTTATCGGTCAAAATCACAAAAAAATACTTTTAGGGTCCACCCTAGTGTCCAAATTAACTTTTTATATTCTGACATGATATTCTAAATAATTGGTTCAACTGCATTGCAAATACTGGCGAAATCTGTCAAAATCACAAAAAATATTTTTAGGGTCCACCCTAGTGTCCAAAAAAACTTTGTATGTTCTGCCATGAGATTCTAAATAATTGGTCCGACTACATTGCAAGAACTATCGAAATCGGTCGAAATCACCAAAAAAAAAATATGTTTAGGGTCCACCCTAGTGTCCAAATAAACTTTTAATGTTCTGACATGAGATTCTAAATAATTTAGCCGACTGCATTGCAAAAACTGGCGAATTCTGTCAAAATCACAAAAAAAGTATTTTTAGGGTCCATCCTACTGTCAAAAAACTTCTTAGTGTTCTTTCACCAGACTTAAAAGAATTTGTCTGGCTTTATTTAAAAATAAAACAAAATCTTGCAGGAACAAAAAAAAAAAATAAAAATTTTTAGGTTCCAACCTAATACCAAAAAACCTTTTATATTCTGACATCAGAATCCAAATAATTGGCCCGATTGACAGCACAAAATATTTTTTGAAAACAAAAAGCACAAATAAATCATTTTTAAGGACCAGCCTTATCAGCGACCCATATTTTTCGCAAACTATTTTTAAAACTATTTATTTGGGTTCGCCCTTGTGCCCAACAAAAATTTTTCTTTAACTCTGCCTTCAGTAACAGTAAATCACTTTCGCACTCAAAGTAAGTAAGTTGAGTTAGTTGAAAATTCACAAACAAATTCAAGCTTTTCAATCTCTACGACGTACGTTTCAAGTTTGCTGCCGCTTGTTTTTACTTCGTGTCGTAGATCATGCGTTCATAAATTCGGGCAACAAGCTGACGTCGACTTGACTGTATACTTGAATTGATTGAAAATTATCAAGTTCAAGCGCGCTTGTATTCATAAATTTAGCAAGTACTTGAAATTGCAAACGAATAGGGTTGTGCAGTTCTCTGGTCCCAACACCCAATCTGAAAACGTTCAACGCTGCGCATAAGCTACCGGCTTCAGTCTTGGGTCAACTGAACCTTGTCAGTGTGTCAAAATACGCAGCAAGCTCTTGCTCCATTAACGCCCATTTCCTGACCACGATGACGTATCCACGTTGTTGGGTCATCATTAATTATTTTTAAATAAAGTGTTAAGAATTAAGTATCAAAATGCATTTGAAAGCACAACTTCTTTTAAAAAAAAGTTTTTTTTGTGAAAGTAGATTTGGAGTACATGGCTTAGTGTTAAAGAGTGATAGGTTGTTTTCTCAAAATATCTTTTGAATTGTATACGTATCTGTTACTTTTTTTAAATTTTTCAAATGTTTGAGAGAAACTGTTTTATAAAATGCAATTTGGAAAAAAAGTCAAAAAGAGCTGAATTAGCAATGCTCTCTTTTACGACAATTATATCAAACTGAAGGGATATTATCATTTAAAAAACTCGCTTAATGGGCTTGTACAAATTGTTTTTGTTACTAAGTTGGAAAAACTATCCTCTAACCTGTCGTGAAGTTTGACCGCGATCTGTCAATTAGCTCTTTACAGTGCTCGATTTTGTCAATTCATTTCAAGTGTGTTTGGCGAATTTAACAATGAATAAAAATATCAAACAAAGAACTTGTCTCAAATTTTGTATTTTTAATGGAATTTTGTGTGCTGAATCGGTGAAAATGTTACAGAACTTTCACAGAGAATTGACTTTTTTAAAAAAACATGTGCATATACGTGATACAGTGCATTCAAAAGTTGCCGAGATGTGGTGGAACATTTGTCTTGGTCTGGTCAGCCATGAACGTCTTTAACTGAAACTAATATCAATAAAGTGAAGGAAATGGTGACGAAAAATTGTCATTTAAGCTTGAGAAAGATATCAGCTAATGTTCTATTTCTCATAAATCAATTCGTACCACTGTTGTATTTAAGAAAATTTAAAAAAAAAAAAAACAACCGACTACAAAATCACTTCAAAGTAAAAAATAATTTTAATAAAAATACTTTTACTTTCAATTTCTTGGTCATATTTGATAATTTATTTAAACATATTATTATATATGAAATTTTATTATCTTAATTTTTGTCTTATTTGTGTTATTATCATAAATATATTAATTTCTTGATGAATACAAATACTTTTAAGGTCGGCGCTAATATAATCAGACTGTTAATCAGAAGCGCCAACTTCAAATATTCAAAGTTATTTTGTAGTCGGTTGTTTTTTTTTTTTCTTAAATTTTTATTTCTTCCTTTTAAGAGAATAAGATAAATTTTCGAAAAAAGAGTATAAACAACATTAGCACAATTGTTCCGAAAAAATTTGTCCCATTAAATTCTGAAAGTTTGTTGGTTATTTCAAATATCTGCCTCTTAAATTTAAATGAGATGTCACATGTTTTGAAATTATTATACCCATTCTTGTAACGAGTTTTATTACTGTAGTGTCAATATTATTCGAATATAGTGTTTTTCTAATATTTCCACGCCCCTTTGTTATATAAGCGCCCACTTTCTTGAGCATTATTTCCAATAATTGTGTACTTTACTTTACCTCTGTACTTTTTTTCAGTACCCCAGCGTCAATATTATCTGCGATAGTGCTTATCTAGTATTGCCACGCCCATTTATCGAATAACGCATACTTTATTGACCATAATTTTTAATAATTCTGCCTACCCCTGTACTACAATAAATTTCAGTGCCCTAGTGTCAATATTATTCAAGATACACTGTTTTCTAATATTGCCACGCCCAGTAGCCGAAAGCCGCCCACTTTCTTCACCGTAATTTTTACTAATAATGCCTATCCCTATACCAAATTGCAGTACCATAGTATCAATATTATTCGAGATGTACTCTTTTTCTAATATTGCCACGCCCATTTCTCAAATAACGCCCATTTTCTTGACGGAAATTTGTAATAATTGTGCATACCACTACACTAAATTTCAGTACCCTAGTGTCCATATTATTCGAGATACAGTGTTTTTATAATATTGCCACGCCCATTTGTCGAATAACGCCCACTTTATTGGCCATAATTTGTAATAGTAATGCCTACCCTTATACTAAATTGCAGTACCATAGTATCAATATTATTCGAGATATACTTTTTTTCTAATATTGCCACGCCCATTTGCCAAATAACGCCGTAATTTGTATTAACTGTGTCTACCCCTACACTAAATTTCAGTACCCTAGTGTTCATATTATTCGAGATACAGTGTCTTAATAATATTGACACGCCCATTTTTCGAATAACGCCCACTTTATTGACCATAATTTGTAATAATAATGCCTACCCTTATACTAAATTACAGTACTCTAGTCTCAAAATTATCTGTCTTTCTAATATTGCCACGCCCATTTGTCGAATTACGCCCATTTTCTTGCCCGTTATTTGTAATAATTGTGCCTGCTCCTACACTAAATTGCAGTACCCTAGTGTCAATATTATTCGAAATACAGTAGTATTTAATATTGCGAGATCTATTATTGCCACGCCCATTTGCCAAATAACGCCGTAATTTGTATTAACTGTGTCTACCCCTACACTAAATTTCAGTACCCTAGTGTTCATATTATTCGAGATACAGTGTCTTAATAATATTGACACGCCCATTTTTCGAATAACGCCCACTTTATTGACCATAATTTGTAATAATAATGCCTACTCTTATACTAAATTGCAGTACTCTAGTCTCAAAATTATTCAAGATACACTGTCTTTCTAATATTGCCACGCCCATTTGTCGAATTACGCCCATTTTCTTGCCCGTTATTTGTAATAATTGTGCCTACTCCTACACTAAATTGCAGTACCCTAGTGTCAATATTATTCGAAATACAGTAGTATTTAATATTGCGAGATCTATTATTGCCACGCCCAGTTATCGAATACCGCCCACTTATGGCAATCAGGCATATGGTTTAGGAGTTATCGATGTACATACATTAAAAAAAAAAAAAAAACAGAAACCGACGAACTTGAGAACCTCCTCCTTTTTGAAGTCGGTTAAAAAATCGCAAAATATCCAAATTTTAAAAAAATTCAGTGAAATGTCATGAAAATGTTTTCTAAAACTATACCTAATACAGAAACAAAAAATGGTGCTATTATGTATAATAATTTGGTCGTTACGAAATTTTCGAAACTGAAATATATTTTTAAGAATTATTGAAGTCATTTCAGAAGAGAAATCTATGTTTTTTGATTTTTTATGATTTGTTTCTTTGTTCGGTATGCCAGAAAAGGCACTTAAAGGAATTTTGAAAAAAAGTCAAGTTACAACTGTTATAACTTTTTGATCCGATTTCGGTTTTTTTAATTTTTTGTCCAAAATAGCTCGAAACTATTCTTAGTTTATTTCTGGCAATGTCTTTTATTTGGAAAAGTGTTCATGGGACATATATTCATCGCATTAATTGCATTTTTCTCTCTTCGCATTTGCCGCTCAGATATTGCTTCCACAGTTTCACCTGAACAATTGCTGTTTGGAGATAATTTTCCGAATTATTATTCTCAAAAAGTGCCTAAAAGTCAATAAGCAGTTTTTTTATGGCTTTTAATCTTCACAGAATTTTCTGAAAATTTTCATGAATATGTATTTCTTTTGGCAGGTTGCTATTCTTCTGATTTCTTGTTAGTCTTGCGCTTATATCAACGCACTCTGCCAACGAAATCTACAATTTGATTTTAGAAATTTAAACAATGCCAATGAATTTAAAAAAAACAAAACCACAATTTTGGTAGTTGAAAATATAAAAAAAAATCAATTGCATTTTTAAATTATTTATCTTGCATTTCTTCAGCGACCTTGCAAGCGACTTCTATGCTTGACACTTTACATTTCATTTACTTAAATAATTTTTTTTCCAACAAAATTAAACAGCGTAGAAGTCGCTTGACACTTTTCAATTCATTTACTTAAATAAAATTTTTATTTTTTTTTAAAATATCGAAATTTTTAAATCTCCAAATGTCCAATGTGGGGATATATCCCTTGTATTTCCCCGTACCTACGTCACTGTGTATATGTATCGTGTATGTGCAAATTTATAATGTTTTCAGAGTTTTTTTGTTGTTTGTGTAGCATTTTTTAATTATCACGCACTGCACATTAAAAATAACAAGAGCGACAATTATTAATTTACCACATTCTCATTCGTACACACACTTGCATGTATGAAATGAGGACAAGCAAGTAACAAAGCGTAGGATTTACAATATTGTCGCCGCACCCCCATCCAGTCAACCAAAATTCACTGATTTTGACGCGCTTGTAAATATATATTTTCTTCATGAATATAACCCCAAAAAAAGCAGGGACGTAATAAAAAAATAAATATACAGGGTGTCCCGCAATTGAGTGCAACTATTTACGGACCTGAAAGGTTATGGCGAGCTTAGCAAAAAATTGTATCGGAAGGGGGGGTCTATTTTCACATTCTTAGGAGCAACAGTTCTTCTTCACGTTATTGTTTCTAGCAGAAAAACAACGTACATAAAACTTATTTTTATAGCTCCTTATAAAGGCAATGAAATTACCTTTCCAACGGTATATCAACAAACCCCACCAACTTAACCGTTACCGATCTGAGATTGTGTGAAGATGAAATCAATCGGTTGAAACTACCAAATTTCAATTTTGAGCGCAAACTTCTCAGAGTTTTGCGTAATAAATGAAATTTTTTCTTTAGATCAATTTTGTAACTTATTCAATTTTCTTTTCAATGAAACAAAAAACATAAACAAATCTTTAAAAATAAAAAAGTTGGCTGTACTAAAAAAATTATACTTATCAACAACATTTTTATTTTTTAAGATATGTTAATGTTTTTGGTGTCATTGAAAAGAAAATTGAATAAATTATAAAATTGATGTAAAAATTCTGAGAAATTTGCACTCAAAATTGAAATTTGGTAGTTTCAAACGATTGATTTCATCTTCACACGAGCACAGCTCGGTAACGGTTAAGTTGGTGATGTTTGTTGATATGCTGTTAGAAAGGTGATTTTATTGCCTTTTTAATGAGCTATCAAAATAAGTTTTATGTAAGTTAGTTTTTCTGCTAGAAACAATAACGTGAATCAAAGTCGTGAAATATTAATTAACCTTGTAGCTTCTAAGAATGTGAAAATAGACCCCCTCCCATACGATTTTTTGCTCAGCTCAACATAACCTTTCAGCTCCGTAAATAGATGCACTCAATTGCGGGCCACCCTGTATAAGGGGTCGTATGCACCATTTTTGCAATACTTGCTATATAAAGTTTACTTTACTACCGCCACCACTGTCATTCCACACTGCGTGTGAGTGCCTGCTAACAATTACAAATTTAATTTATATCGATGTTGAAAACGATCGCACAGTTTAAGCCGTATGAATGAGGAACGCCTTACCGAGCAGCAAACCCTTCATTTTGGCCAATCCATTTCGGAATAAAGCAGTTTGTCTCTCATTAATTAGATACTTAATTAAATTGTGTGAATGATTGAGTGGGTGTCATGTTTCCATTAATGTTGTTTTGTTGATGTTGTTGCTGTTGTGCACTTATAATTTTTATTGTCAAATTGATTATGTGCGTAACAAATTACATGAGTTCGCGGGTTAAGCAAGAAATCGATTTCTTGTCGCTTATATAAAATCAAAGACGCAGTATAAGAAGCTCAAATTAAGATAGATTTCAATATTTTAGTCTCTATACAAAAACACATCGCGGCAAAACATGATTGAAGATTACGCGCAAAATCTGAACTAAGCACCAAAAATTGATTTTTACAAATTTACCACAAATATTTCTCTACATAACAAAACTTTTTTTGTGTACACACCTGACTGACCCCTGTCAGTATAAAAAGAAAGAAAAATTTTAAAATATCAAAACATTAACTCAGGATTGTCAGGATTGTTTAATTTTCTAAAAATGGTCCAACTTTCTTATGAACACACGTGTCATGAAGATCTGATAACTCAGTCTTATATTTACAGCTGTTCAAAGTAGACGTGTCACAGTGTTTTTAATATGGAAAAAACTCAAGAATCGTGCAGTGGTCGAATTTTTATAATTGTAAGGTGTACAATATACCGTATCATCTTATATGGAGAAAAGGTAAACCTATTTTTGACACCACCTCAATCGTTAGACATTTGAAAGACATTTTCGAAAAAAATATTTTTTTTTTTGTAAAAGGGTCCCTATGGTGCTACTTTATTGTTTTAGTTATATCTTCGGTGTTTCTTATCCGATCCTTAAGGATCTAGTCCTTTTCATTTTAAGGTTGCGAAAGACGAGCCGAAAAATTCATTGGATCAATAAAGAAACCATCTCTTTTGCCCCAGTGTTTTTTTCGGCTGGACTCAGCTACAAGCGTTCACTGTGTTCTCAACCTAATGTGATAAAACACTGGGTTAACTTCCAGTTGACTTTTTCAGCCCACTGACCGAACGTACGACGCAAACGATGCTCATTCGGCTGAATCTTAAAGACCGAGATCTTTTAGTAAAATTTTCCATAAAGTGGATGCCCACAGCACAAGTTGCTGCGCGCGATGGCGAATTGACTCATTTGAATCCTCCTCAATACTAAGCCCTACGAAGGCAGAAAAACCCCTATAGGAACAACCTAACTTGTTTTTAAAAACAACTAATTAAAAAACTAATTTAAAATAAACCAGTATATGAACTACTTTGAATTATATAAGGGGGCATCCACTTCAATTCTAAATAGTTTTTATTGCATTATATATGAAGTAATTGAAATACTACTTAAAAACAAGTGATTGATAAACTACTTTGAATTATATTAAGGCGGCTACTCTGATTTTGACATATTTTAATTGCAAAATTTTTATTATATTACAAGTTTATATATATTTAACCAAGTTATTTCATCAAATATTATTAAGTTTAGGCCATCAGTAATAGTTTTCAATTGGTTATTTTAAAGCAATTAAAAAAATAATTTAAATGTAACTAATTTAACAAGTAGTTGAAAATATATGCAGACGAAAGTCAATTGACTTATTTAGCAGACATCACCATACAAAATATGTTAGTTCTTTCTATGGAAAAAAGTCAGAATTTCAACTAGTTGTGGTTGACAAAAACTACTTTATCAACTACTTTTAAATTAGTTGATTTTCATACAGGGACATTATTAATCTCACGTACAGAAAGATCTCAGCTTCAGATCTAACGTGAACGTCAATTAAGTAAAAACCTGCGCCTGCGTGATAGTACACGGTATAAAATTTACGAGATAGTACACGGTATAAAATTTTATTTGTTTATGAATTTAAGAAAAAAAAATAGTTAAATTTTTATTTTTTCAACACACGACACTATTTTAAAAATAGTTTCTGAACACTCGACTCAAAGCGATCCTGAGTCAAAATTAAAAATTTTTTTTTGTATATATATTGTAAAAAATCATTGCTTCTTTGTTTGAAGATCTTCTTTGTTTGTGTGTTAAAAAAAAAATCAAATCTCCAACATAGTTTGGTTGGTTTAAATGGTGATACTACTACGAGTAGTATCCAATTAGCTCTGATGAGCCGTTTTGATGCCACAACCTCTTGTTCCTGTATATTGGGTACGTTGCACACCAGGAGGTTGGTGGTTGCTTCATAACCACCCAGTGCGGTTAATAAATGTGAGTAGGTTGCAAATTTTCGCTCCCGAGAGTTCTTCAAAGTTGCTGAAGAACGGCTTACCTAGCATGCTCAATCTAGATTTGGCTAGTGCAGGGCAGGTGCATAGGAAGTGTGTTAGTGTTTCTTTTTCATTTGGGTAGTCGCAGCTGCGACAATGGGCGTTGAAGGGGATTACGATCTTTCCGCGTGCACTCCAATGCACCAGTGCACTATGGCTTAGAAGACCAGTTTTTGCGGCAAAAAGGATTTTTTATATTTGTTTTTTTTGTAAAGAGTTTTTTTTGTAAAAGGTTTGAGATACTTGGAATAAGAAAAAACTAATTAGAAAAAGATGATAGCTGGCAACCCTTTTCCTTAACGGGATCTCAAAGCTGTTGTTTTGTGTTTTCTTCGTTTTGTAATTTCGTACGCATGAAATTTAGTACTGATTGAGACGCGCACTGTTACAAAAGTATTTTGAGATTGATTGTTTTTAATAATGGAAAGTGTTGCTAAAGGTATGTTAAAAGAAGTATTCATTATACTTTATTTAAGTTATCTTCGTTTTTGTGCTGCACTGCTTTGAAGTGTATCATCTTTTGCAACTTTTTTTTTTTCAATAATTTTGTGTTTCGTGGAGTAGAAGTAACGGGATTGTAAGGGATTGTGGAAAATTTTTTTTTTTTTGGAAAGGCTATTGTATCTACTTTCTTATGATTATAAAATTATTTGCATATATTTGCCAATCATTTGTGAAATTATAATTTTTCAGAATCCATTACGATTAAAAACTCAGAAATTTTTCAATTTTGGGTCGACAATAATAAAGATAATGATGCTGTTTCTAATTGGGTCGCTCTAAAATTGAAAAGACATATTGATCATGAAGAAATGGCATTAACAAAACAAAAAGTAAAAAATTTTTGTAGTTTTGCTAGGCAAAAGTGGGTCAAACATAGGAGGTGCTTATCAATGTTTCGCAAATATGAGCAAAGCTGGTTGGACATTGAGACTGAGTTTTCAGTACTTGAAAAGGAACGCAAAAAAGGCCGGCCTCATGTTGATTATAGCGATGGCAGTGAACGTCACAAAAGAAAACTTGCATCAAACCTCTCGTCTCAACAAGAAAACAACGCTATGTTATTAGTCCATGCTGCGTCCATATCAGCACAATCTTCTAAAAATAATGATTTAAAATATGTCTTAAAAGAAGCAGCTGCATCTCCATCGCGTCCAAGTAAAATTCGAAAAAGACTTACTGTTGATTTAAAAACTCCGTTGCCATTATCACCTGAAGAGGCTTTGGCATTTTTAGTGGAAAATGATTTGACTAAACAGCAATATATTAACATGAGGGATTTAAATAAAGCACGAAATTGCGATATTTATCCCGCATACTATAAATTGCTTGAATGTAAATCGAAATGCCGACCAGAGGGTATAATAGCAACAGATATTTCCGTAAAAGTTCCTCTTCAAAATATGGTTGATCATATAGCAAATAGAATTTTACTTCGTCAGCAAGATGTTCTAAGTCAAATGCAAACAATAAGTGACGCAAGCTTGATTTTAAGTTATGGCTTCGATGGATCAACAGGACATAGTTTATTCAAACAGCAGTTCAAGGAAACTACACCCGAATCATTGGACCATTCGCTTTTTATTACATCGATAATACCTTTGAAATTAATATCCTCAGAAGATAAAATTATATGGCTTAATCAGACTCCTCAATCCATTAGATTTTGCAGACCACTAAAAATAGAATTTGTTAAAGAAAGCAAAGAGCATATTACAAATGAAAATAAGAGTTTAAACAAGGAAATATCCGAGTTGAAACCTTTTGAATATATTTTGAACGACGATAAAAAAATTACCGTTACATATAAACTCTTTATGACACTAATAGATGGAAAAGTTTTAAACGTTTTAACTGAAACTAAATCATCACAGTCTTGCGCAATATGCGGCGCAACTCCAAAGCAATTTATGGCAACAAAAGATTTAAATTCAAAAGTTTTTCAACCAAAACCAAATACACTTAAATATGGCATAAGTCCACTGCATGCATGGATACGATGCTTTGAGTTTGTGCTTCACGTTGCTTATAGAAAGGATCTAAAGAAATGGCAAATCAGAAATGACAAAGAAAAAGAGATTTTAATGCAATGCAAAGCTGAAATTAAAAAAAAAATGTGGGAATTAATGAGCCTCCACGTTGATAAGCCCAAATCAAACGGCAGTGGCAACACCAACGATGGAAATACTGCGAGAAAAGCGTTTTCTAATACAGAATTGTTTGCATTTATTACTGGTATTGACATTAGGTTCTTGGACCGTTTATTTACAATTTTGGTTTCCATTTCATGCGAGTATGAAGTCGATGCAAAAAAATTTAAAGACTTCTGTGAAGAAACTGCAAAGTTATATTTAAAGGAATATGACTGGTATCCAATGTCAGCAACATTGCATAAAATATTAATACATGGCTCACAAATATTAGAAGCTGCCGTTTTGCCTCTTGGGTTTTTAGCTGAGAATGCGTCTGAAGCGCGAAACAAATTTTATAAAAAAGATCGTATTGCACATGCTAGAAAGGATTCAAGAGTCCATAATATGATCGATGTTTATGGTAGAGCAATGGATTCGTCAGATCCTCTGTTATCCAGCCTGTGCTTGCAAAACCGAATTAAAAGCAGACATCGAATGCAGTTGCCGAGTGCAGTGATTGATCTTTTAAAAATTCCCGATGTTCCTTCTAATTCGGAGTTGCCATCTACATCAAGAGCATGTTTAAGGGATTTTTCTTATTCCGATGACAGCGTTCCAAGTCTCACAGATTATCCATTTGAATTAGACGTTGATGAAATATTGGAAAACTTCGAGGGTAAACATTAAGTTGATATCTCTTTAAAATTTTTCTAAAAGATTTTTTTATTTTTCAGATTAATTTCAGTTTGAAGTTCGCACCATTATTATTACAAATTAATTAAAAAAGAAACATTTATTAATTATTAAATTAAATTACCTTAATTTTACAGTTGGGTAATTATTTATGTTAAAAATGCACTAACTATAGTTATATCGCAAAACGTGAAATATATTTTGTTCCAAAAGTAGGCGTGGCAGCTTTTGAAACATTTTTTATGGAGACTCTTTGACAATCATAAGAGGCAATCAGGTGAAGTTTCGTCGTTTTTTATAGGCTCCCTGATTTTATGCCGCAAAAACTGGTCTTCTGGACCATAGTGCAGTGCCCCGTTATGATAGCTGTGATCCCAGCTATGTCGGTCCGTGATCTGGATAGCATATCTCGGGTTCTACCTAAGTTGTATGTTGGCCACATTTGTCTCGATATGGTACATGTTGTTAGCCCTCTCTATCTATTAATAGCTATGGCAAGGTTGTAAAAGTGAATCCTTCCCTTCACTGTACTTAGTGGGACTGCTACTGGTTCCGCACTTGTAACGTCAAGGGAAGAACCCAGCCTAGCTAGTTCATCCGCCTTTGCATTGCCATAAATGTTCCTATGGCCGGGAGCCCATATTTGCCATATTTGCCACTTGCCCATATTAAGGTGATGGCAAGTTGGTAACTCAGTCGGGCTAGTTCCTCTTTACATTGCCTAACCAGCTTGGAGTTCGTTTTGACCGCAGCTAAAGCTTTTATGGCGGCTTGGCTGTCTGACAATATTGCTGCATTAAGGTTGTTTGTGTTGGCTCGACTAATAACTCGACAAGCTTATCTTATCGCTAGAAGTTCGGCTTGAAAGACGCTAGCCGAATCCGGTAGACGGAAGCTTTCGCCACACTCAGTTGCTCTGAGTAGACACCGGCTCCAACTCCGCATTCCATCTTGGATCCATCAATGTAGATTGATATGTCAAAGACTCTATCAAGGCCTCCATTGCGTCATTCTACCCTGGTAGGGACTTTAATGTTAAATTACATTGTAAAATCAAGCATAGGGATGTCATAGTTCGTTTTCTTTGCTACCAATTTCTGTGGTAATGAACGTAGAATGTTGCTGTGTCCATATGGTCTGTTCCTCCAGTTGTGGGACTCTCTGAGTCTGACTGACCAGTTTGTTGCGCAGATTTTAATATGGAGAAGTGCATCGGTGGGACAAGATCGGATGCCCCCCGTAATATCTATGCACGCTGATCGCTGAATCCTTGCCAGTTTTGATATGTTGTATGCCTTATTCAGTGCCGGCCACCAAACTCCCTATGTCAGGATAGAATATTTTTCGTTGAATACCCCATTTTTTTCCGAAGGTCTTCTAACATGCGTAGAAGGCTATGCAGGCCTTTTTAACTCTGTTTTCGACGTTGTTTTTCCAGTTTAGTTTAGAATCTAGCAAGACTCCTAGATATTTGGCATTGTTGGATAGTGGGAGTGTTTGGTCGTTTAGTTTCGGTAGAACAAAGTGTTGCACCTTGGTTTTTGTGGTAAATAGTTCCGTCTTGCTAGGATTCACTCCTAGGCCGCACCTAGCAGCCCAGCTGCTGAGCTTGTCCAAAGCTCCCTCCAGAATCTCGCTGAGGGTGGAGGGAAACAGTCCGGATACCATTAATACTACATCATCTGCGTATGCCACCACCTTGACTCTGTTACAATTTAGTAAATTAAGCAATTCGTTGATGGATATGAGTCAGAGTAGGGGAGATAGCATCCCACCCTGAGGTGTGCCCCTATTAACGAATCTTGTGAGTTGGCTGCAGCCCAGGCTTGCCTGGACTATTCTGCTGCTGAGCATTGAGACTATCCAGTTTCTCACAAGTACTTCCACACCTAAATTGGTCATAGAATCCTGAATTGTTCTCCAACATTTTTTATACATTTTTTTTTTTTTTTTAAATTTAAAAAGTCAAAAATTAAAAAGTGAAATTAAAATATTTAAAAAGAAATGGATACGAAAAATATTTTCAGGTTTTTTGTTATGGAATTTTAAAAACGAACAAAATTATTACCTCTAGACTAGAAAACTGTCTTAACGCTGGTTGATTTCATGTGGACTGTCCCAATAAACAAACTTTTTTATTCCTAAAAATAGCGGCATGGCGCATCAAAAAAAAAAAAAATCACGGAATGCCTTTAAGATTTCTGCAATATACCGCTCTAGCACTTCTTTGTTTTCAGTGTTCGTTATAGAAACCGTAAGAGCGAGAGATAGCTGTTGTGAAAAGCAACTGTTGCATATCCAGCATATTATGAAGATTGTTTATAAAAAAATTTTATTTTATGTTACTGCCAGCAGCTATACAATTGCTTAGGAAAAATCAAGGCATATTTAACAAGGTAGCGTCGTTTCGGAGCGGAGGGTACAGCAGCTGTCAAAAATGGAATTATATAATTTGCAAATTTTGTTATTTGTTTTGCTTTTATTCGTAAAAACCTGATTTTGACAGGTGCTGTACCCACCACAAGAGAGAATTTTAACTACTAACACTACCTTTTCTTATTAAACCATGGGAAAAATAAGCTCTTGGCATATTTACAAGGGTTTCGCAAGACCATGCTACTACTATAATTCTACATCTGCCTCTGAATCACAAAAATGAATTGATGATATCTTGTCAACTGAACTTTAATTCTTTTTGAAAAAACACAATTTCGTTTTGTTTTTGGTGAAAAATTGGTATATTTATTACTTTTACATAAAAACAAACGATTCTTCGTCCAGTCATCTTCTGAAAACTTATTTTGAAAGATATCCTTACTTCTTAAGTTGTTTCTTACTTTCCAGGTCAATTTGCAGAATTTGATGGTTATAGGCACTTCTAAAAATTTACAATATTCTGAAATTTTTGCAATTTATTTTTGTAACCTAAAGGTGTGCAAAAGCCTCAAAGTCAGAGCTGCATAAGCTCACCCGTTAATAATATCTGATGGTGAACTCCTTTTTCTTTTCTTTCAGAAGCACATTGATTGTAGAATCCCTCTTTTATTTTAAGTAAGAGGCCGCAAATTTAGAGAGTAACAGTAGTTTAAAAAAATATTGAAATCACAAAAATATTAAATTCAATATGATTTCATAGCTTGTGCGTCAGACCGCGTCTGCCCTCTAACACCTCATTATGACACACGTCAGGCCCGTAGACAAGGGAGGGGTTTTGGCTGTTCAAACCCCCCCCCCCCCCCCTTAGGGTCCAGAAAGTATAAAAAAAATAAAATATAATCATTAATATGACATTTCTTATATGAGTATACTTAACGCTCCTACGTCTCTCTTCAGTAACAGTATTAACAGCAACAGCAACAGCAACACGCTTAAGATATCGAATAAAGTTCGATACATTCAATTGAGCCTTGTCCATCACCAGTGATCTAAGAATCTATTGCGTTGGAAAGTATTAAATGAAAGTGAGGAAAAAATTTACCTTTTACATTTGTTTTAATCGTGGTTTTCTTAAATTTAAACCATTTATGTTAAGTGTTATTCCATTGATTATTTTATTGTGCCAAAATACTAAAATGATGCCACTTAATTAGCTGCAGAAACCGCCATTAAAAAAGGCCAGAAAGGAGGAAAGTAAATCTTTGCTATTAAGGAATATTTTCCTTTTATCAATTTCCGTCCTTATTATGGTGACTTCTTGATATTCTTTAATACTTGATTCAATGTTACAAAATTAAATACGAGTAATTATAAAAAGAAGATGACACCGATGATGACCGCCGAAGTCGAAGCGGCATTAGATTAGATACTTTGCTGATGTACCAACCAAGTGCAGCGCTGCCAGAATAGTATAGTGGTCAATGTGAGCGGTGTCCATTCCATATTACAATTATTTAATTGTTACAATTTTAGCTAAAACATAATAATGTAATGTTGTATTACGTTTGCATTGTAGAAAGCGGTCCAATTTTATTTCATTTCAAGTTTTCAAAACATTTAAAATCCCCTCTTTCCCTCCCACCAATTTTTAATTTTCCTGTCAGTGGTTCGCTAAATCTACGATTTAAGCAGTCTTGGTTGAGGTTATTGTAAGTTTTTTAGCTCTGATGCGGGATCTCAATCTCTTGGGACAACAAAACTTTTTAAAAATAAAATTTTCAAACCTTTTGAATGTTGTCGAAAAAGTCAATTAAATTTAAAAATTTTGCTAAGTGATCTGTTAAAGTTTAGGAGTTGGTTACGGATTTACTTATAAGAAAATGTTAGTCTTCTTATCGTGAAGATTTTTCTAGCAGTTTCTAGAAAATAACGTTTGAAAGGAATTTGCATTGTAGGTCACATTTCTAATGGTGTGGAACATTTATACAAAATTACTGTTTATATACCTTTCCTCGTTGCAACAATTTACAACATGCGAGTACTATTTACAAAGCACAACTGGCTTTTGTCATCGTTCAACTTGATTTTGATGACATCCGAAAACGAGGAACGATACAAATTTTTAATTAAGCAATATGCAAGAATTTTACCTTGCTCTGGTAATACTACCATACGAATAAATTAAATTAGAATTCAGCAGCGGATAGGTGAAGGAGTGCAATTGATATTTGAAATATATTTCTAGAAGATCTATGGGCGAGTACCGCTTAAATGGTTGTGCATCCTTAAGAGTACATAGGGATAGCAAAGTCACAGAGGATGATGTCTTGTCAGAATTGGCAAAAAAAAAGGGAAGACTTAATACAAAGATATAAAAACAAATAAAAGTAAGTTTTATTAAAAATTCATTAAAGTTTTATACTAAATTTCTTTGATTCATCGATATCAAAAAATATCGATATATTTATTATGAAACCCCCCCCCCCCCCCCCTCCCTTGGGTAAATCCTGGCTACGGGCCTGACACACGTACAAAATTTTTAAACAATAAGATATACAATTTCACACAGTACTTGTCAATTCTAAACAATTTTGCTAAAAATTTATAAATACATAAGTGTTTAATAAATGGCAATCCTATCCTATACATATCACGATCTATATTAACCCTATAGGAACAAACTAACTTATTTTTAAAAACAACTAGTTAAAAAACTAGTTTAAAATAAACCAGTATATGAACTACTTTGAATTATATTAAGGCGGCATCCACTTCAATTGTAAATAGTTTTATTTGCATTATATATGAAATAATTGAAATACTACTTAAAAACAAGTGATTGATAAACTACTTTGAATTATATTAAGGCGGCAACTACTCTGATTTTGACATGTTTTAATTGCAAATTTTTATAAGATTACAAGTTTATATATATTTAACCATGCTATTTCATCAAATATTAACTTTAGGTTACATTAGTTATTTTAAAGTAGTTAAAAACTAATTTAAATTTAACTAATTTAACAAGTAGTAAAAAATATATGCATACGAAAGTCAATTGACTTATTTAGCGGACATCACCATACAAAATATGTTAGTTCGTTCTATGGAAAAAGTCAGAATTTCAACTAGTTGTGGTTGACAAAAAACTACTTTATCAACTACTTTTAAATTAGTTGATTTTCCTACAGGGAAGCTCTTGCTTACGCTCTATCTCATTATATTTGCTCATGTCCCGCGTTTCCTTTATCATCGAATTTATGAAGCAAATGCTGTGAAGCAAGCAGCGTGCACTCAAAGTACACGTACGGACAAATTGCACGTACGAGCAATTTTGCCCACCCCTAATATAGGGTATACAGGGTTGCCCATATTCGACGGACCCATGTTTTTGTTAAAAAAATCAAAGAAAAAAATAAAAATTTGGCGGGTGGCAATCTTAATCATTTAATTTGTTCCAAGTAGATTTGTTTACATCAATTTTTGGATATGATATCTCTCAAATGGCCGCCTCTGGCGTTGATGGCGTATTGTGCCCTTTTTGCAGCATTTCCATCGTTTTCGCCAACATTTCGGCCGGAATAGCGGCTATTTCTTCACGAATGTTATCCTTGAGCTCTTCTACGGTCCTTGGCTTGTTAACGTAAGCCTTTGACTTCAAATATCCCCACAAGAAGAAGTCAGGCGGCGTCAAATCGGGCGAACGCGGTGGCCAGTCCAAATCACCACTTTTCGACATCAAACGGCCCGGAAACAAATTCTTCAGAAAATCGATTGTTATGCGACTTGTGTGCGGTGGAGCGCCGTCTTGTTGAAACCAGAACTGCCTCATACGCTTTCGACGAATAATTGGCATCACAAAATTGGTCATCCTGTCGCGATAACGCTCCTGGTTGATGGTAACAGCATGGCCATTTTCATTTTGGAAGAAAAACGGCCCAATGACCGTTGAATGAAACGGCCATGAAGAGGCACTTCTTGAATCTCCTGAGGATTTTCAGTGGCGTAAATACGGCAATAAACGCTTAATGGTGTTCTTAGAAGGCGCACTTCTCACATTTTTTAATATTTTAAAAGCACGTTGAGTTTTCACAATTGACTTCTTCTGTTGAATGTAAATTTCAACTATTTCAGAGCGCTCGCGTGGCGTGTATTGTTCCATGGTAAAAATCTGCTTGGACTGACGCTTCAAACGCGGTATGTCATTAAGCGATCTGACATGTCTGTCAAAAGTTATGGCGTTGCCAGATGGGTCCGTCGAATATGGGCAACCCTGTACAAGGTGCAAAAACGATCATGTTTCATCGAATTATTGGCTCGGATGTACGATTATGTTGAGCGTAAAATGAAAGTGGCTCACGTTAACATACCCGAACAGATCCACGATTTTCGAATTAAATTTGCGTAATATCTAATCATGTGAAAAGATTAAAGCAAACTGAGAATAAATAATAACATTATTGCCAGATCTGACCAATTTATAGCAGCTTAATTCCTGTCGGGAAAGGGTACCTCTAAAAAAAAAATGGCCGTTATTAATATAAAGTATATCGATTACTGATATTTTTTTCAAAGACTGCTCAAATTGACACAGCTGGTGCATCTGACCGCGCCTGTCATCTAACACCTCATTATGACACACACACAAACACACACACACGAACAAAATTTTTAAACATTAAAAAATGTATGTTTTTGCTTGTGCCTGCTTAGATTGTTGTTGTTGTTATTGTAATTGTTGGAATTGGAATAAAGACGGTCTGTGCTTTTGATCTGTTCACATGTAAACATAATCACGGTGTTTATGTTTCGATTTCAAATCCAACAATCCAATGGTTAATGGGGAAAGGAAAATATTTTTTTTTTAACAAAACAAATCAGATATAATTAAAATGAATTTTATGGTATTTTGCAAAAATTCATAATATATGTACAAGTCACTGATATAAGGGTATACAAATAAATCAACAAGTAAGAAAACAAGTTCGATTTGCTTTTGGAGAAGAACACTTGGAAACTTTTATCAAATTTTCAAAAAAATTAAAAAAACATTTTATTCGTTAAAATTGCTGTGTTAATGACAAATGGTGCTATAGAAAATTTATGGAATATATTGACAACACTTTAAAAAATAAAAACACATCATTTTGCTCAGAGTGTTTCGCTCTTATTTTTTTAGTTTTTTTGCATTGTTCTCCTCGCTGCCACTTTAGTTGTTCGTTTCACTGTTCAACTTCTATCGTAGATATTGCAATAAATTTCTTAACAATTCGCACATAAAACTACAACAGAAATAAATCGCATCAAATTTACGACTCCCTCCAAATAAAGTGGCCATTTTAACGCTTCATTAAAACTAACGCAGCTACAGCTAAAAACAAACAAACAAACTAACATACTAATACTCACACACACACATAAAAGTTTCGCCTACATTTACAGAAACATCAAAACTTATATGTTGAGGGTTAATTCCGCGCCATTTCAACAAAACTAATTTTGAAGGCAACAGCAGCAACAACAGCAGTAAAAACTATCACCAGAGCTACTTTGGAAATAAAAACTACTAGAACAATATTTTTTTTTTTGCAACATTTTAAAGAATCTTTGCATTTTCTTTCTAATGTTTGTGCCTTACTCCGCTTTAAAGTCAAACTGTCAGATACACGTACTTTTGCATCGCCAAGTATGCGTACGTATCTTTTGGCACCAATTGCATTCATGTTATTGTTGTTGTTACTGTTGATTTTTCTGTTGCAACAGCAGCATTTTTTGTCGCATGTGTGCAACTCGGTCATTTTAGCTGGATGTGTTTCTTCAGCTGGTTCTCTTTTATTACGCGCATTTTTTTTTTGTTTGTATCTAATTCTTGCTGTTGCAGTGGATAGTTGCTGTTGCTGTTGTAGCTGTTGCTGCTACAGCAAATGCAGTGTGTGCAACCGTGAAAAATGTTCTGACAAATACTGACTATAACGTTCGTCATGTTGATAATTTATGAATTTAAAATTTCAGGAAGTAATCGAGTGCGAATGAGTGGGCGAACAAGTGTGTGTGTGTGGGTGTGAATCTTTGTGTGTGTAAGTGTATAAGTGAATGAATGTGCGTATAGAAGACCTTGAGTAGCTTGACCTTCTCAAGGAGCATACAATTTGTAGGTATTCTTGTTATCTGTTCAAAAGTACTTGGATTTTTTTTTTAAGTGAAACTTCTTTAGTCACGTGAAAACAACACAGCGAACTAAATGGCGAGTCAAACCGATGAATGTCCCCTTTCACATTGGTGAAGAATTGAAAGCAATTTTTTTTTGACGTTCCCTTTTGGACTTGACGAAAGCTTCTACATTGGTCAAGAATTGAATGCAATTTCATATCTTTTTTGCATGTTTTCTTAAAATTTAAATCAAGCCAACGTAAGCGACTGAAGCCAACAAATTAATAAGAGAGAGAGAGATGCACGACGATGCATCGACAAAAAATAAAATGAAGTAATCTAAGAAAAATGCGAAAAGAACAAAAGGGAACACGAACAAATTGACGGTACAGAGACATCGAGACCGTCAACTTTTTCTCCCCTTCGTCGGTTCCGATTTGCGGCGAATTGCCTATAAGCTCTGAAATTGAATTCAATTCTTGACCAATGTGAAAGGGGTCTAACGAAAGTTTTCAATAACAACAAACAACAATAACAAAAAAAAATCGCTTCACTCAGAAAGTATAAAAAAGACAAACTTGTTTTTTTTTAGAGTATTTTGTTGACAGTGGGATTTGAACCCACTAGATACCTCTTGATCTTTAGATGGATCTTCTATCCTCTGAGCAACGTACTTATGTCAAGTGAATTACTATAAAGTATTAATTTCTGTTTTCTTAGCTATATTATTACACAGAAAAAAATCGACATGTTTTAAAATTGAACGGAATGCTTTCATTTTCAAAATATGTTTTGAATATAAAATTACAAAATTTTTTTTTGACAAAATTTGTTTTACGCTATTTTTTTATTAAAACTCGTATTTGTTAAATATTTAGTTTAAAACAAATGTCACCAAAGTAATTATATATTGTATTCAATACGAATGCTAATATTTAACAAATTCTAAAATTTGATATGAAAAACACAACTTGAAAATAAAAACATTGTTTTCAATCTTAAAGCATGTAGATTTTTTTCAGTGTAGTGATGCACAAACCACAAAGCTTTAAACATTGAACTACCAAAAATGTAATAAAACGTATTGTCATTATACAGGGTGTTCCGCAATTGAGTGCAACTATTTACGGAGGTGAAAGGTTATATCGAGCTGAGCAAAATAATGATAAATAATGACATTACAATTAGTTATGCAGTAGAAAATATCATTGTTTTCTAATAAGTATATTTTTTTTAGTACAGCCAACTTCTTTATTTTTAAAGATGTGTTTATGTTTTTGGTATTATTGAGAAGAAAATTGAATAGATTACAAAATTAATCATGAAAAAATTTTATTTATAACGCGAAATTCCGATAAATTTGCACTCAAAGTTGAAATTTTGTAGTTTCAACCGATTGATTTCATCTTCAAACGAGCACAGCTCGGTAGCGGTTAAGTCGTTGGGGTTTGTTGATATACCGTTGAAAAGGTGATTTTATTGCCTTTGCAATTAGTTATCAAAATAAGTTTTCTGTGAGTTAGTTTTTCTGCTAGAAACAATAACGTGAATCAAAGTCTTGAAATATAATTTAACCCTGTAGCTCCTAAGAATGTAAAAATAGACCATTCTCCCATACGAATTTTTGCTCAGCTCGACATAACCTTTCACCTCCGTAAATAGTTGCACTCAATTGCGGGACACCCTGTATAATTATAATCTATACTATTAATAAATCTGTAGCCACTTTTTATGTTCACTCATCACGTTTAAACGACAACTCAGATTTTTATAAAATTTTGTACACATATTTATAGGTCAGCAGAGAGTGCAATAGGATACTTTATTTTAACCCATCAACAACCAATGTTAATGTTACTATGTGTTACTATATGTTTTTTTGTCTAATGGATTAAATTGCACTTCGGTTAAACGAGAACAAAATCAATAAACGCTTTTAAATTTCCTTCAATTTTATACCAAAATCATGTATGTAGTTTGAAAACTGTGAACAATTTTAGTACCAGATCTTTTTAGTATTAATTATAAGATGAGAATGAGAGAAAAACGACTTGAAATTCACACTTTTAGCTTTGAAGGCAAATTTTTCAGTCAGTTTGCAATGGATTTCAATAATTTTTTTTTAAAAATGTTGTTTGTTAAAATATCCCTCAAACATAAGTTGAAATTTTTATTAAACCAAAGTATTATTATTTTTAAAAATTTTTTTAAAAAATGTTCAAAAATTTTTAGTTTAAGCCAAAAAATTGGATAAAAGTTGTTTTTGTTGTAAAAAAAATTAAATCCAAAATTTAGGTTTTCGATTTCCTATCAGATCATATTTCAATCTTAAGGTTAATAATTTGTAGTATTACTTAAACAATAAAAAATCGTTTTAGTAGCGAAAAATCAAGCCTACCCACTATCAATTTTTGAATGAAAACTTTTTGAAAACCCGGCGAAGCGGCGGGTTTAAGCTAGTATAGAATAGATGCCGCGAATATTCACAACTATGCTGTTCATATAGCTTGGCAATCGATTTGTAAAGGATCCGCCAAATAACTTTTTTTTTAAAAAGAAACTACTGGATATTTTCTCAAATTTCTTTTTTTATTTGAATGTACAATCCTTCCGGTTAATAATGGAAAATAATTTCATTTAAATGGCTGCCTCGGGTGGCCATGCAGTAGCCTACATTGTGTGCAGCTGTATTTCACCAATGGCTTCACGAATATTGTCCTTTAAAGCGTCAATTGTCTCTGGCTTGTCGGCGTAACACTTATCTTTGAGGGCACCCTACAAATAATAGTCCAACGGTGTCAAATCGCAGCTCCGAGGTGGTCAAACGACATCAGCTCTGTGGCTGATAATGCGATTTTCAAAAACAGGGCGCAAAACATCGAGTGTAGCTTCGGCTGTGTGGCACGTAGCGCCGTCCTGTTGAAACCAAATGTTGCCAATATCCTCCTCTTCAATTTTTGTGAACAAAAATTCGTTCAACATGGCCCGATAACGATGGCAATTGACTGTAACGGCCACTCCTTGCTCATTTTCGAAGAAAAATGGCCCAATTATGCCTCTGGACCAAAATCCGCACCAAACAGTGACTCGTTTTGGGTGCATCGGCTTTTCAATGTATGCGTGCGGGTTTTCTGTGCCCCAAATGCGACAATTTTGCTTGTTTACATACCCGCCAAGATTAAAATGAGCTTCATCTGAAAAGATGATTTTTTTGGCAAAATCGGCATCTTCTGTAAGTCGATCGCAGGCAATATTTCCCAGCGTTGTTCAAGCGTATACACAACCATATTCGTTCAGCGGAAGGATAAAACTAATAAGTGTTACCATTCACAAAATAAGCACTACTTGAAAAAAAAAACGTTAGATGGCGGCCCCTTATATATATACAAAATGGCAATTTCAGCCCTTGAAAGGACTTTGACCGAGCTTTTCTTGATCAATTGTGTTGTGTGTGTTCCGAAAATTTTGGCCACAAATGATCGAGAACTGAACCTACCAACGCATATTTAACAAGGAAGTGTCGTCTCGGAGCGGTGGCTACTGCAGCTGTCAAACGCATATAATATAATTTGCAAATTTTGTTATTCGTTTTGCTTTTATTCGTAAAAACCTTTTGACATGTACTGTTCCACCACAAGAGAGAATTTTAACTACTAACACTATCTTGTCTTATTATACCATGGGACCTACAAGCTTTATGCCGACTCCGAACGGCTTATGTTCTCAAGAAGCTTTTCATAGCATTTTTTTTTACTCTCTGAGGTTTTTCATTGCCTGAAGAGTGGTTATGGCCGAACAGAAAAATTATTTCAAATGAAAAAATATTCTTTGTCAGATGGGATTCGAGCCTAGGTTCTATCGCATACAAGCCACGCACCTCAATCAGTATGATACGGCCGCCACATTTGCAAATGTATAATCTATAGAGGAATTCCATCCGTTTTCGACCACTCACTCAACCTCACCATCTCCGATTTTGATAAAATTTTATACACCTATAGCCTAAGTCGGTGTAAGGTCTGGACATTTTTTTTTTTAATTTTTTGCATGACTGGTTACCGAGTTATGGGTAGTCAAAAATACAAAAAAGTAAATTTTCTTTTTGTAGAGTGATTTTCAAAAATTGATATGATGCAGCAAATCACAATTATCTATTAATAGATAGAAGTAGAAGCAACATTTTTGTTAGTTTTTGTTGTTTTTAGATAGCTTTTTTGTGTAAAAAAGTAATACCAAATTTCAGGTCTGAAGAGGAGGGCATTTTGAAAAAAAATCAGTGCTGTTTTAAAGGAAAGGGCAGGCCTCAGTCATGTGTGTCAGGACTGAATTCTAGCCTGATCAGAAATTTCTGGGTAATTTATAAAAAATTCCATTAAACTGAATTGTTTCGAAAATCGAAACCAAAACTACAGCTATTATTTCTGGCTATTATAATAAAATGAAGATTATCGCTGATATATTAAAAAAAACGAACTGCTTATTACAAGCTTTCCAAGGGAGGCTTTTTGAAGCACTATCGATGGTTGCAAATTCCAAACTTTATTTTGAACGGAATCAAAAATCTCTCACTCCTGCGGCAAGCAAAACCATGATATAATAATTTACAAGGTAGCCTTGACAACCACCTTTTTTCTCACGAGCGGCGATCGGGAGTTGTCAAATCAATACAAGTTTAAATTTTCTTCTGTTTTGCTGCTTCTTCGTTTTCTCTTTTTCAATTTATTTATTTATTTATTTATTTATTTAAGCTTAATACAAGCAATTTAAATACTTAAACTTAAAACTTAAATTTAAACAGCGAATATGTATCTTCATTAGTAATGGATTTAATATAAGTACATTATCTTAGTTGTAAGAAGACATTAAAGAGGGGGAAGAAGTGGCGTTGGAGTTAAGAAGGGTGTTTCGGAGTCGAGGTCTACTAAGATGAAAATCGAATTCGCTGATCAAATTATTGGTTATGCGAAGCATCCTGGTTATTGGTTCACTGCATCCATAATCGGTGCGATGAAAGTTAAGGTGCAAGAGAGGTATAGACCTAAGGTTGCGTGGGTTTGTATTAAGTGATATTAAGTGGAGCAGTGCAGGGCAGTTGATGGTTCCGCATACTAGTTGATGAATGAAGAGTACATCGGCAACCTCCCTTCGTTTTTCAAGAGTATGCATGTTAATCAACTTCAGACGGTCGGCATAAGGAGATAAGTTGAAACTGTCAGAACCGGGAAGACCACGTAGAGCGAAACGAATAAATCTACGTTGAACGGCTTCGATTCTCATTGAATAGGTGATGTAAATGGGAGACCAAACTGAGCTGGCATATTCGAGAATGGGTCTAACAACGGTAAGATAGAGAGATTTTGTGACGTAGGGATTGGAGAACTCTCTGGACCAGTGTTTCACAAAACCAAGTGCAGAGTTAGCTCTACTAATAATATTATCCATGTGAGACCTATGTGTGTTTTTGACAACTCCAAATCGCCAAAAGGACTGTCACTCCTACCTTGTAAATCATTATACCATTAGCAAAACCAAAAATCATTCAACAAAATGTCGACAAATCGAATTGTATGAAGAAAAAATTAAATTAAGCCATTCGGTTTTTCAAGAGATAGAATAACTCTTTATATACTCTCTCAATTAATTATTGCCTTTCTTTAACAAGATCAGCTTGATGAAAATTTATTTGAAAAATTTACTTTCTCGATTTAAGAAACTATTATAAGATGAGTCATAAAACTAATAAATCGATTGAACTAGTAAGTTGTGAGTTGTGCTCTACACAGCATAGCAGAATTAACTTTTAAAATATTCCTTCTATATGTGAACATAAATAGTGCTCAGATTACCCAAAATCTCCTACTCCCTCCCGAGCACCCGCTGAAAACGACATGAAAATTATTGCATCTCTAAATTAAATAAAAACAAAGCTGATGAGTCTCTTGATAGCGTGAAATACAGCGCTAATTTTATCAATGATGCAACCGTTGTCACCTAAAAGACGACATGATTTTGGCCACTCGCCCAAAAGCAACACAAAAACGCGCGCGAGTGCGTTAAACGTTTTTGAATTGAATTGAGACACTTTTGTGACGCGCCGCTGATGGTCGTGTGCCAACATAAAGTGTTTGCCAAAAAATCTGGCGAAGCCACAACAAAAACAAAAATAAAAAGAAAATTAACATTGAGGAGGATTAGTTTCAATGACGCAGTTGAACAAGAAGCAGCAGCAAAACACCAACACCTGACTCATTTCCAAAAACTACAAGCAAACGTGCACACACATGTACATATGTCCGCACAAATGGCAGCGGAAATGACTGTTTAACCCTTGTAAGACATACATTGTTTTTAATGTTTTTTTTTTAGCAACATTTTAAACTCTGATAAGAAAACACTTTTTACAAAATTAAATTAAAAACATATTGTCAAGTGGTAAAACAACAACAACAACAACATTTACAACAATCAACTGCAGCAACATCTAGCTAGTTCTTAAAATATCACAATTGTTAAACATAGTATCTATATGGCAAAATAGCCAACATGAAACACTTGAGCTGAGTGCTCGCTGCATGCTGTTCCAGCTTCATTCTGCCGAACGCGCGTTCATTAACACCGCTCAGCAAATAGTTTTGCATTACAACTTCTGCTTTTTTTATATACATACATAAGTGCTTTTTTTTAATAATTTTTTTTCATTAAATTTATATAAATGAACTTCAACTTCATATAAGTTTTTTTTTGTCGTCATAGATTAGCTCGACACAAAAGTGCATTACGGTTAAAACAACAACAACAACTACTTTTAAACAGCGATACTTGCGGCTGTACTTTAGAGAATCGTACAAAATATGACAAAAACAATAACAATAACAACAAAACGAAAATTTTGTAGTCCTCATACTAAAAACACACTTGCACCATATGTTCAATGCTCGAGTATATTGCACCGGCTGCATGTTAAACACCCAGCAGGGAAAACATTTGACTAGTACTAAAATAGTTTGTGTGTACGAGTGAGCAAACGATAGTGGCTATTTCAGCCCTTGAAAGAACTTTGATCGAGCTTCTTATGATCAATTAATTTGTACGTGTTGTGAAATGTTTGAGCACAAATGATCGAAACCTAGACCTACAAGCTTTATGCCGACTCCGAACGGCTTATGTTTTCAAGAAGCTTTTCATGGCATTTTATTTACTCTCTGAGATTTTCCATTGCCTGCAGAGAGGTGACGTCCGAATAGAAAAATTAATTCAATTGAAAAAATATTCGGTGTCAGATGGGATTTGAACCCGGGTGCTATAGCATACAAGCCACGTACCACAACCAGTATGCTACGGTCATATTTTGTTTGTGTGATGCTTAATTATACCATAAATAAAGCCCTGAAAAGCTTATGGGGAGGGTTTAAAGACAAATATTTTTAATTTTACTTATTTCATATTATATTTAAATATAAGTTTTATTTATTTCATTAGAATTGCGACGTTTAAGCAGTGAACTAAAATAAATGCTAACGTAATGTTATTTAGGGTACTGTAGGGTAGATTAAAGATAACAGTGCAGCGACGATGTGTATTGCAGATGTCTGCATACATTTTTTTGTAACATTTAAGTTTGTGTGCTTGAACCCAAACTTGTAGACATGCTGTCTACAAACAAGAGAGCGCGGCGTCTAGACTCACACGTTTCATCCGGCAGCTATAACTTTGAAGTAGTCAAGGAGTTTGTGTATCTTGGCAACGCCATTAATAACAGCAACGAAGTCAGCCTGGCTATAAAGCGAAGAACAATAATTGCTAATAGGTGACACTACGGGCTCAGTAAGCAACTAAGCCCTCTTTCGGTCGACAAAACTAGCACTCTAGAAGACGCTCGTTCTACCTGTGCTGCTTTATGGTGCTGAGGCATGTGTAGTTTCGCAAACTGACGCAGCTGCTCTGGGGGTGTTCGAGGGAAAAGTTCTTCGCAAAATCTTCGGTCCTGTTCGAGTCGGCGATGACTATCGGATCCGAATGAACCACGAGCTGTATGAGCTCTACGAAGACATTGACGTAGTTCGGCGTATAACTGTGCAGCGACTACGCTGTTTGGATCATGTCCATCGTATGGAAGATGAAGCTCCAGCGAAAAAGGCGTTCGAGGCGAGGGTCGTTGGTCAACGACGACGATGAACACCATGAGGAAGCCCTAACCGCACTTGGTGTATCCGATTGGAGAAGGCGCGCGCAAAGCAGAGGCGCCTGGCGAGAGCTGATGAGGTCGGCCGAAACCTGGACACGGGTTGTGACGACCACCTAAGTAAGTAAGTAATGTATAAATATATATATAAACTTATTTTTTATTTTTTAAGTTATGCTTTAATTTGTTTTTTGTTCTGTTTGTTGAAATGAATTTATTGTTTTATGTTTTATGAATTTTGTTTTTGTTTTTAAATGAAGTTTTTGTTTCTTAATTAAAATATCCTATTATACTCTTATTACAATTTTAAAAGTACGTATGTGTTATATAAATAAAAGTTTGAATAACTTATATGTTATCATAAAAAAATTAACTCTTTTTCTTGGCTACAATGCTACAATAAAAAGTTTTAGTCTTTTTATCTACTTTTTTTATTTTCTAGCTCCTTTTTTATCAGTTTTAGCTACAACCTTAAAAAATTTCTGGCAAGAGTGGCAAGACACAGCACAACAAAAAAAATTGTGTGTTTGAATATGTGTGCATTTGCAACGTAGCCGATGCTCAAACTAGTAGTTTATATTAAAGTGTGCTTTTATTATAATTGATAATAATATAAAAGCTTGGTTAATTATAAATCCAACAAGTCTTATTTCATAAGCAGTAATCTTTTAAAATCAACACAAAATCGTTGTTTTTCATGCTGCTTTGCATAACTGAGTTTTTCGCAAATAAGATCAAGCAAAACATAGTTATTTTAGTGATTTTGTAGTAAAGTAGAAAAACTTCAAATTAAATAAGTCGACGAATTTCAACCGATTTCAATTAAATAAAACTTGCTGGATTTAGAATTAGCTAGAATTTTTATTGCGATGACATAACGGGACAATTAATACAGAATATGTCCACAAATTGTTCTTAAATAAAAAATTTAAGGACAGTTTTACTCATACAGATGAAGGATTGCGCTTAATACAATTTTTTAAAGAAGTTAATTTAGATTCAGTTTCTGGAAAAACAATGGGAACGACTAGATATGGTACAACCATTGATGCTATGTTTTCACGATTACCACGAACCTAATATTGCAGTATTTAATAATGACGTTACTATTAATGAAATTCATCAATATACCGCATAATGAATTTATGTAATAAATATATATTAAAATTTAAAAAGTATACAATCCATTTACTAATATAAGAGATGCCTTTATTCCCCCCCTTTACCTTTAATATACATCTCAAATTCCAAGGTAATCGATCTATAGGAGTAAACTCCAGTCGCGCGTCGGAGCTGACAAGCACACCGCTTTTTTTGATTTCATATGACGATATGTACATATTTTGATTGTCAAATTCATTAAATTATTTGTTTCATTTCGCAAACGTGAACGCTCTTGGTTTTAATAAGTTCACCTTATCGTAAGTGCACTGTAGGTGTCTTTTTTCTTTGAAAAACTATCGGAGGCTCTTAAACAAAGTTAGGCTGTGAAACATGACATTCTTCGCCACAAAACACTCAAGTAATCAGGTATTCAAAAGAAAATTTTTAGGGTTATTACTTTTTTCTTATCCCCCACTACGAAAAACTATCTACGCCACTGACTCATATCGAAGACAACTTGCTTATTAAGATCCAACTGTTTTTTTATATTTATGATATTGTATAATATACTGAATACTTTTTTTTACATGCAATAACAATAGAGTTCAGCTACTACAGCTATATCGCACTTCCTCAGCATTAACCCATCTAAAGCCACTACCCAGTAATCATTGAAAATATGAATGTTGTGGATACCCGTGACCACAAACAAGTTAATGTGGGAAAAATTTACCCACCAATAAATGGGTTGGGCTCAGGGACAACACAAGACGTAACAACTAACCATGCGTATACATAGATCTAATTACACAACTAATTTTAATCTACTTTTGAGTTGACCTTTTGACAAATTAACATCAAAAACGCTACAATTGTTAACAAAGGAACTCATGCGACTTAAAGGAGCAGTAGCCATATAATTTGTTCTACTAAATGGCAAATAAATTAAGTTGTTAGCGATTCTACTGCTTCTACGGTTAGTGTTAAAATTTATGTGAGAAAGAAGTTCTGGAGAATCGAATACACCTGTTATGAGCTGGTGTAAATATACGATATCTGCCGATTTCCTTCGATCACCTAAAGACTGCATTTTTAATAGTTTTAAACGATCCGCATAAGGAGGAAGGTCTAATATGTCAGTTCCACTTAAGCCCCTTAGAGCAAACTGAACAAAACGTTTTTGGATTCTTTCTATTCGATCAACATGCACATTGTAACTTGGGGACCACACTTGACTTGCATACTCTAAGTGAAGACGCACGATTGCATAATACAACGTTGTAGTTGTAATCATGCTATTAAATTCTTTGGCCCAGCGTTTTACAAAACCAAGCATTGAAGATGCTTTTTTACAAATATTATCAATATGAATGTTAAACGATAGCTTAGAATCCATGCATATACCTAGGTCTTTGACGGTGTCTACACGACTCAAGGCAGTATCTTTAATCTTATAATCAAAAATAAAATTATTCCTTTTTCGCGAAAAGGTCATAGTTTGGCATTTATCTGGATTTAAAAACATATTATTTTTAGAACACCAAACTTCAAAGGATTTTAGATCAGACTGGAGTAGATCTGAATTATCTCTAGAATTAATCGTTCTGTATATTTTCATATCATCGGCATAAATAAGCAGATGAGAGTGTTCAATGACGTGAGTTACATCATTGATAGCTAAAATAAACAGAAGAGGACCAAGGTGACTACCCTGAGGAACACCTGATCCAGCAATAAATTCAGAAGACAATGCGCCTCGGAAACGTATTTGATAAGATCGCTCCACCAAATACGATTTAATCCAGTTCACAAAATATTGTGGAAATCCCATTAACTCAAGTTTAAATAAGATTAGATTGTGTGGTAGCTTATCAAATGCCTTACTAAAGTCAGTGTAAACACAATCGACCTGGTTACCAGAATCAATAGAATTTAAGCAGAATGTTGTAAAATCGAGAAGATTAGACACAGTGGATCTGCCATTCACAAAACCATGCTGACGAGTTGTTATGACTTTGCCACAGTGAATTTTCACCTGATCGTACACCATCCGCTCAAAAAGTTTTGGAATCGATGAGAGCTTAGCGATAGGCCTTTTAACATAAAAACATTTTTTCAAAGCTAAGACAATCATTTTTCATTGTGATTTATCGTATACGTCACATTTCAGTCTCAGCTGTTTGCAATTGTGATGGTAAAAATAATGTAAGCGCCAAAACAAATTTGCTACAGAAATCCTCTCCTGTAAAATTTGCTTTTTGGCACTCACGTTATTTTCGGGGTTAGAGCTTGGTTTTAATTTTAATTTTGAAAAATTTTGAAACTGAAAAATTTCCTGATGGGTGTGAATGTAGAATGTTAACGCATTTTCTTGCTTATAAAATAAACTTCATTTTCACAAATGCATAAAAAAGTATCAAAAAAATCAAATAAACATAACAACAAAAGACAACAAATACAACAACGTGCACTCAACATGCAGATGAGCAGCATAAACAACACTTTTAGTAACAACGGCGACGGAGATGAAGCGCGTGCAGAGCATGTGTGCGTCGGAAAATCCAGCAGAAAAAACAGCAGAAGCAGCAGCTAAAGCAACATCGACGCACCAACGTTGATCTAGTCAAAACATGCCGAGCAGAGCAAAGATCCAAATTGCTGCAGAAGATCCTTGCGTCGATGAAGTTGACGCTAACAACAGACGTAGTCGTCGTCGTCGTCATCATTTAAATAACGTGCAACATAATGAGTTGAGTTTTATTTAAAGACAAACCGTGGTGGCAGCAACATCACCAAAAGAAAAAAAAAAAATCATCAAGAAAATTTTTATTGTAAATTAACTTCAGCAGTGATTATTTCGAAACATAAAAGATTTGTTCAAATGTAGCAGCAACTTAATTAAATTTGTTGTTAACTAGTGGCAACAAGTCTTAAGTGCGAGCACATAGTCATTGGGATTTCCCACAAAAAAAAAAAAAGAAATAGAAAAACATTTTTTTTTTTTGGCAATACTGCCAACTTTTGTGAGACGGAAAAATCATCAAACCACACAAGTGACAAAATAAGCGAGCCCCAGCGTTAGAGTGACATGTGATATAGTTTTATTAATTTAATTTTCATTTGGTGCCAGTTGTGGCTGTAGACAGCAATAACATTTCAATCACACTGCAAGAATATAAAGGACTATAAAAAAAAGAGTTTTTGTTATAAAATCGCACCTATAAACATGTTTTAACCCTTGTGCTGCCCACTGAAGAAATAAAAACAAAAAAGTCCAATATCATGTCTGAAGTATCGGTCTTAAATCTGCCAAACCTCAGCAATTTAAACATCAAGTCGTTGAAAATGTTCAACACAAACACCAACACAACAACAGCCAATGACTTCATAGTGCCCACCACGCCACCCTATACACCCTACGGCTCAACTACTCCCACAATGACTGAACTAAATACGTCAGCCGTAGCAACATCAGCCAGTGCCAATTGCAACGGTTTCACCGTTTGCACATCTTCACCTGTGATTCAAAAGTTTCATGCACCTTTCAATTGCGATCTAAAGTCTTTCAATATATTCCAGGACTTTGCTACAGCAGATGCACATTTTTCGGATTTTTCACTCAGCTACGTAGCTGAAACACCGAATTCCGTGTACAGCGACTGCTTTGCTAGCGGTGATGGATCCGGTGGTGACAACACCAGTCAACGCAGCTCCATATGTTTTCAGGACGAAGAAGGCATGTCCTCCGGTGATGATTGTGCTGCTACCATCCATTCTGTGCAACATTTCAAGCGCAATGAAGACGTTTTTCGTTTCGAACCAGAGGATATAGCCAGGCTTAGCAAAGATAGCAGCAACATGGTTGTTGGTGCAACCCCACCAACTCCGCCATTTGCCAACTATGCACCCTATACGCCGCCTATGGACAGTGGTGAGCACAGCTACAACAATTTTCAGCAGCAGCAGCAGCAGCAGGAGTTGAATGTTTTCAAAGACCACAACAGTTGCCAGCAACAGTTTCTTAGTGCCGAATGTCTCGATATCGAGTATTTTAATTATGATGAAATCAACTGTCAGTCAAAGGACCAGTCACCGTGCTCTACACCGCCCTTAGATCCATGGATGAATCTACATCTAAGTGAGTTGAATAGCAACAAAGAACAGCAGCAGCAGCCTCAACGACAACATTCTCCAAAAATTAGCAACATTGTGTACGAGTACGATAACAACAGCTCTTGTCAGCAACAGTCACAGCTTACGGTCAAGCAGGAGCTGCTTATTGAAGATAATAGCAGCAATAGCAACAAAAACAACAACATAAACAATGATAATAATTATAGCAGGCTGCCCTCGATGTTGTCAACATTTGGTACTCCAAAATTTGAGCCAGTCAGCAATATACTCTTTAGCGTGCAGCATGAACAAGAACAACAACAACATGTTTTCACTACAACAACAACGTTTGTGCAGCAGCAGCACCATCAACACCAGCAACAATATTTTGGTAATTACGACAACTTATTGCCTTTGGAAAAGCCAAATCGTGAGCACAAAAATATTTGGACCATTCAGGAAATCGATGAAATTAATGAAGAACTCATTGAAGGCTTGTGCTGCGGCAGTAACGAGAAACTGCAACAGCAACAGCAACAGCAACAGCAACAGCAACAGCAACATCAACCACAACAACAGCAAATATTTGACTATGTCAGTGAATGCATTGCCGATGAGGATGAAGAAAATATTAGAGATATCATGCTGGACGAGGATAATGATGGGGATGATGATGATGATGCAGTGTTTCTCACAACAACTATCAGACCACAGCAGCAGCAGTTTATCTATCAACAGCAGCAGCAGCCGCAACAACGTCGTCGTCGCTATTCCTCACAATCATCAAACACTTCAGCTGGTTCCATCGTGTCGCAAGCAAATAGCTCTGTTTGCACTACTGGAACACCTACACCAACAACAACAACAATGCAATTACAGCAACCGGCTTTGTTGCTGCCCGATCCTCCTTTAATTTGTCGCTGGACCGACTGCAATGAAGTATTTCCAAATCAGTTGGAGTTTGTGTCTCACATTGAGAAGCGTCACGTAGACGTCAAGAAGGGTGAAGATTTTTCCTGTTTCTGGCTGGATTGCCCGCGACGCTATAAGCCCTTCAATGCACGCTACAAGCTGTTGATACACATGCGTGTTCATAGCGGCGAGAAGCCGAACAAGTGTCCGGTGAGTTCTTTGAGTTGGAATTAAAATTATTAAGTTTTTACACACCCACGCCTTCTCAATTCAAATAACAACAATAATATCAGTTAATAGTAGCAACACGAAGTTGAAAGTTAGGGCCAACTTATCGATCCTACAAAGAAATGTACATTTATTTTGATATTTGTAGTAATTTTTCAAGTCTTTAGAGCCAATTAACCAAAAGTTACAAAGTAATGATAAAATGTGCCAGTGAAAAATAATTCAATTTAAACTTAATACATTTAAAAAAAGAGAAAAAAATTTTAATACAATTTCAAAACTAAATATAATTTAAATCTAAACATTATTAAAAATAATCTAATTTAAAAAAAAATCAAAATCAGCTTTTCCTAATAGTTCTTAAAATGGATGCGTACAGGGCTCTAAGAAAACCAGCTAGAAAAATTAAGATGAAGCTACTTAAAAGCTTAAATGCTGAGTAAGATTACTTCTGAAAACACTACTTGAAGCAGAGAAATTCCTTAAATTGTTAGGCAAGGCAGTTCAGAGTATTGCCGTTCTAATTACAAACGATCTTTCAAATAGTGATGAGGTGATTTTGGGGTAAACAATCTGAGTGTTTCTTACAGAGCGGGAGAAATTGAAAAACTGAACAATGTACTCAGAAGTACGGCTTTTGATAATTTTGTGAAACATAGACAAAAGTGTAAGATTGACAAAATGCGAAAACAAACATTTTAAGAATCGAAAAGCGGGGTTAGAGAGAGATATGATCTCTATGTCCGACGTTATGTACAAATCTTACAACCCTATTTAGCACATGGTTAAAAATCTTGGAGTAATTTTTAAATCAATGGTTGGAATAATGTACTTTTACAACCATTTTTTAGTAGAATTAATACTTATCAATATACTAGAAATTTTTTTACTCAAAGCTGTACTTAAATTTAATAAAGATGCAATAACCTAAGGTTGAAAATTTAATACGAAATAACTAATAAGTAATAAAATCGGTTTCAAAAATTAATACAATTAGAATAAATTTTGAATTAAGATAGCCATGATATTAGATTTAATACAACATGTATTAAACCTAATATCACGGCGGCCGTGGCGTAGTGGGTAGAGTGTGTGACTCTTACGCCAGAGAACCCAGGTTCGAATCCTCCATCTGACACAGAAAATTTTTTCAATTGAATTAATTTTTCTGTTCGGCCGTCACCTCTCTGCAGACAATGGCAAACCTTAGAGAGTAAAAACTGCTATGAAAAGCTTCTTGAGAACATAAGCCGTTCGGAGTCGGCGTAAAACATGTAGGTCCAGTTCTCGATCATTTGTGTGCAAACATTTCACATCACACACAACACAATTGTTCACAAGAAGCACGGTTAAAGTCCTTTCAAGGGCTGAAATGGCCATTTCGTTTTTTTTTTTTTTTTTACAACATGTATTATATTTTAAGTCATTCTATATTATATTTCAATACTTTCCGTTTTAATTTTCAGACTGTTAAGATTCAAAAGTCTTATGATTCAGAGTTACTTTTTCGGTTAACAAAGCTTTATAATATACGTACAATTTTTGTAAAACATTTTTTATTTGAGTATGGTGCACAAGCAACGTTTACCACTTTTATTTTAATGATGACGGGAGTTCGAAACCTACAATAGGAGTTAGTTTAAAAATGATAGCATAAAAGAAAATAAAAAAAAAATTGTGTAAACAAAACCAGTTTCGTTGTTAGTACGCTATGGTTCAAAATCGAATACAACTTGTAATAAGGTTTTTAGTCCATATCGGGTATTGCAATTTAAGCCCATGCGCGAATAAAACTTAGTTTTAGTATTTGGCGTGGTTTAAATTTTAATGCAATTTCGGTGTCGTCATATATACAGTACAGGATTTACTAAAATTTAGTTCAAGATTTTTAACCGTGCATTAGTTGGACTTTGCGCACAACAAATGACACACCCAACTATCAACTACTATCTTTATTGTATCCTAAAGATTTCTTGAAGAGAAATTATTAAAAATGATACACTTACGATTAACTCCAAACGATATCTGTAAGATACTTGTAAAACTCTTCTTAGCTCATTTTGGCACTATATAAGTGCGAGTTGTAATTTTCAGAACGCCCTTATATCGACCTCTTAGACCTCTGAAACAAGAACAACACTCTAAAAAACATTGTCTTAGACACGACTTACAGATTTCTTGCAGATATGTACTCTTAAGAGTATTAAGATAAAAACTCATAAGAGAGTTTTATAGGAATTTATGTATATACAATACTATCAAGATTATTTTAATATAACAAAATTCAATATAACATTTTTTATAATGTTTGTAAGATATTATTATATCTATAATATTGTATATGCGTGGTGTAATATTTTATCACATAAACGCATAAATTTCATTGCGTTGGAAACTTTATCGTAAGAAGCTCATATTGCACCTTGGTTAGAAGCTGTTCCCTCTCGCAAAAACCAACATTAAAAGTTTTATTTAATCAGCAAATTATACTATACTTTCAATAAATGCACTATAAGGCAGTTTGAAGAGTTGATGTCTCCATACAAGAGTACAGCTCTTACTACAAAAGTAATATACCTAAGTAAGTCACATACAATAGTGGTACGAGATGAGTTGAAGCGAAATTTTGTACGTCCACCATTTTTAAAAAGCAAGCAGAATTAACCCTTTCATCACATTAGTGCAAGGTTAACCGAACTAATTTCATCGCGTTGATAATTATCAGCAACTTTGCGCTATAATCAATATAAAAAAAATCTTCCTTAAAATATTGATTTATGTAACAAAAAAATAGTTGTTTCTCGGTTCTGACTGTATGTCGAATCGAATCAGAATTTTAGTTCTGCTATGCTCGTCCTAGAATTCCTAGTAAAATTTAAAAATTTCATATATCAATTTTTATTTTTATTTTATTTGTCCATTCATAAAATTCGCCAATGGCCTACTCTATATTCAAAAAGAATATAAAATATTTACATAACCAAGAATTATAGTATTTCTCTACTTCCCTCATTACAATCACAAACAAAAAATTAAAAACTCTTTGTTTTGTAAATAAAATCTTTTTTACTCCCAGTTTGGGCTCACAAATTCCAAAATGCAAAATTCTGAATCCACAGAGCCACACAATTTGCACAGCACACTATCCTATTTGTATGAATTTAACATCACAGGCTAGGCTAATTTGAAATTAGTTCATGAGTGGAAGTAACAACAAAAGTCATGATTTTTTTCTTATTACACTGTTGTTAATACGTCATAGGGCACTGTGATGTGATAGCGACAGTGACAAAAATGTCAGTGATGTGGATGAACAAATTGCTTGAGTGCGTACGTGCATTGTAAAACCATATTTTTTCTACTATGAAAATATAGCGCACTTACTTCCAGGAAAATATAATATCTTATGAATGGAAGTGAATACGTTAATTGCAGTTAGAAATTGTCCTGTTCTTTCGGAACGTTTTTTAACGAATGAACCAAATTCATTGAATTTAATTTCAACATAATTCTGTTCATTTGTTATATAGTTACAATGAAATTTAAGCTAATTAAATAAAAACCCCTTTCTTTTGAAATATGATACATTTACCAAAAATTGTTAAGAAAAATGTATACAGTTAAATATTTTGTTTAGGGAAATTGTGCGATTATAAGAACCAACATCTTATTATCAGAGTTACAATAAGACTCTTCTAGTCAGACTGTTGCTCAAATCAGATCAGACCTCTTTAAATAAAACCCTTGGAGATGCCTATAAGACTTAATCTATAAAGCCAAAACTTTTCAGAGTTTGGCTCTGATAGCTGAAGTCTTGTAGAAGTCTGTAAGAAAGGGCTTGTAAGATACAGTGCCTTCGCAGTAATGCTCTTATAACACAACTCTTTTAAACTACTATGAGATAATGTGAAAGAGAACATTACTCTTGCTGAAGAAAGTTATAGGACCTAATTAAAAAATAAAATTGTTCGTCTAGTAGTCAACTCTTTAGAATTGTTGCTTGTGCAGTGCCCGTAAGCACTTCTATGCCGTTAGTAATCATGAACATAAGAAGAGCATGTACTAACCTAATCTTGACTCGTAACGGTAGATGTAGTTTACAGACTACGAGCACAACTTTCTTAAAGTAAGATTCACAGACGATTTTAAACTATTTACATGAGACTCGAACGACAGGTAGTTATCAATGATCAGACCTTAGCATTTAATTTTATTGACAAAATGAATGGGCACGTTGTTTAAATATAAGGAGAGATCAACAGACATTTGCCGCGAAGGCTTAAAGAGTATGGCTTTAATTTTTTCTGCATTTATACGCATCGAGTTATTAGTCATCCAAGAGGAGATACCAGAAAGATTGTTCTTAACAACAGCTTCAAGGGAATCAAGAAATTGGGAGTCACCTCTGAATACGAGCTGAATATCATCAGCTCATCAATTCTTGAAGTCATTCAGGTATAACATGAAATAATAGGCCCCAAAATCGAAGCTTGCGGGACACCACAGGTAATATCAAGCATCTCAGAAGAATGACCAAGTGAATGAACAATTAAGATGCAATCAGCTTACAAGATGACAGGGAAAAATTAAAGTCATTTTGAAGTTTTTCAACCAAAGTACGGTGACTTATATTGTCAAATGCTTTGCTCAAATCTAAAGACAAAAGAATGTAAACCTTGAAGTCATTGTAACATTTCCTGATGCAGTCAGTAAGACCAGTCAGAAGAGAGGTAGTATAATAGCCATTGCGGAAACCATATTGACAACAATGGATTTTGCTATTAACATGATTCATAATTTGAAACATAATAGTATTTTCAACCACCTTAGATAAAGAAGGTAGAACACTTATAGGTCTGAGACTATTAATAGAATTGGACTCACCACGTTTCTTGATAGGAACAACCCTAGCTAGTTTCCCTACCCTAGTTTCCAGGCTTCAGGGAAATGAGATGTGGCCAAAATGGCGTTAACGAGATGAAGAATATGATGCTATACTGAAGAAAAAAACTAGTAAAGAATTTAGTTTTGGCAGGGTACCGAAGCTAAAATACCACCCCGAGGTCGTATTGAAGTATGTTTGAAGTCTTTAGCCGTCTTAAAATGTTTATGTATAAGCTGCAAAAATATTTGTGTCAAACGCTTGATTTTATTTTACCCTTAGCTGCTACATAGAGTAATTTGTAGACTGCCTATTATGCTAAAGAATATATGTGCAAAATTTGATTGGTATGTGCAAATACATACCAATGATGTAAAATAAGTTCCTTCAAAATTAAAATGCCATGCCTCCCGTTAATTCCGCCCAATTTTCTAGACTTTTGACTAGAATTAAAGTGGCAAGACCCTGTAAACAAGTTTGTCTTTCTAAATATATGATACAAGAATAAAGCGTCGCATGCAAAAAATTATTCTTTTTCTTTTTTAATAAATGCATCAATTTTATAATGCAACTTGGGCCAATCACTCTTTGTGATTTCAAAGAGTGTATTTTCTTGCAAAATTTATCATATTCAAAATTTCAATCCTGTTTCCTGCTTCCACACACACTTTAAAAGTTGCTGAATTTTCCAGCGTTCACGAATTTTATCTCCTAAACCATTCACAAGCGAAGTTTCTTTGCATATTTGGGCTTAGGAGGCCCAAATACACCAGAATGAAACATGCTTCAAATACCTTCATTTAATTCTTTATAAAGCAATTAAAAATTTTTTCAGCTTTCCGCCATTTTTTTCTTTTTTAGAGCTTATTTAATCTCTGCAACCATTTGTCGAAAATTCTAAAGAGCTCCTATATGCTGCATGGTTTTATATGAAGGTTTTATTAAATTTAAACAATTTTTTTGATTACGAATTAAATACCATCATATACAATTGTCTTAAATCTGATAAACTAATTTTCGATTCTTATCCAAAATTTTATTTTTCTCTAAAGTTAAAATTTCCAGACAAACATCACTGCTATCACTTCATTTGTCAATGCATAGTTTTTTGTGGCATGTCCACTTTATAAATAAACCTTTCCATGCGCTGGCAATTATGTAAATATTAGTACTATCCAGCGGCATGTGTACCACATTAATATACATTAAGTTTTGCGTATTTTCTCTATTTGAATACCTTTCATGTGTTTTAACTGTAGGCATTTAAGTGTACCCACTAGATTAAGTAAAATGAGAAAAAAAACCTCGACAGCTATTTGATGAGCACGTGATGATATTTGTTGCCAAAATGATGAAACTCATGACAAGCAAATATATTAAAAATGTGGCACATAAGTGCATTTCATAGAGCCACGATATTAAATCTGGTAGTACAAAAATATCAAGGTAATCATTACTTACATCACCATCATTAGGAATTAAAAAAGCTGATTCATGTTTACTTCGTTCTCGGAAAAGCAGGCTCATTTTATTCATATTTTTTGCAATTTAATGACCTCTCATTGCTGTAATCTTTGTCATTAACATAAAATAATGTGCCGGAATGCGGATGGTTGAAGTAAAATTTGTATATTTCAGGAATACATACCATAAGTTAAATCACTGAAAATTAAAAAATTGTCGAACACTATCAGCCTTACCAATAAAGAGCCGCACACTTTCTCTTAAAATCGGGTTTTTCTTAAAACTGACTACTTTTTTAAAGCTGTACACTATTTGTTTGCTACCAATTAAAAACGGGTCGAACATTATGTAGCTAAAATGGGGATATTCTAAAGACATGACAACCAATTTTAATAGAATTTCGTATAATTTTGAACAAGTAAAAAATTCAGAAATACATTTTTTAAGATGAAAAAATATGAAAGGTAGAGGTAAGGTAAATCATAATAAACAGAAAAATACAAATTTTAATTGGAGTGAGTAGCACAAGGTGGTGAGTTGTCTACCACGTGTGGTGGGTCAAAGCCCAACTCGCCATCCATTGGAGATATGACAATGGCTGCGGTAAATTACTCTATAGAGTCACAGTTGTGCAAATCCATACTCCAGTGCGGCTATATTAATATTTTTGAAATGTATTTTTACTCTCGTAATTTAAAAGAAAAAAGGTATTACCTACGCAAATCTTCTTGATAAAAAACCCTTCGCAACAAATCTTAAATATGCACATAATTTTATTTAAGGATCTATAGCGGCTCCACGATTTGTTGAAGATTTAATTTTTGTATAAATCTTGTCCTTAATATAAAGCGCTGTTTCCTTATCGAACCTATTACTTATTACTTATCCTCCTAATTACATTTCGCATCCAATACATTTATGAATAGAAATTTTTCCAATCATACGAATACGAAAAGTAAACAGCAGTACCAGTGAATTCAGAAACCAGTTAATCGTGTTATCAGAAATAGTAACGTGCATAAATAGTAACTTCGAAAAAAAACGAAATGTCCATTTTAGCCCTTGAAAGGCTTCTTATGATCAATTGTGTTGTGCGTGCTGCTAAATGTTTGAACACAAATGATCGTGAACTGGACCTACAAGTTTTATGCCGACTCCGAATGGCTTATATTCTCAAGTAGCTATTCATGACAGTTTTTACTCTCTGAGGTTTGCCATTGACTGACGACTGACATCGCCCGGCTGAGAGCCGACTGTCAAACTGTTAACTGTAAAAAAAAAAACGCAAAAAAATAAAAACACCACGCGGTGACTCAGTTGAACTCAGTGTGTGTGCCAAATGACAGAAAATTATTTGTATTGATTTTGCCAATAATGGTATTGAGAAAAAGAGTACAATCAACCGTGATGCTACCTTATTTTCATTGTTCCATTTGTTTTGTTCCGTAAGAACCGAACTTTTAGCGTCTCAACTCACCAGACGTTCGGAGAGTTACAATCGTCTCGCTTCGTCTACTTTGGTCAGGCCTCTAGGCTGTTTTCAACTATGTTTTAAAAAATAGCAGTACTTTTTGCATTTGGGGAGTATAGTAGTTCTCACTACTCAATAGGAGTAAAATACTACAATTGTAGTACTTTCGACAGCGCTGCTGATAATTAGTGTATCATGGCTTTATTCTGTTTTTTCATTTTCTCTTTTCGTTGCATAGACAGCTGTTTTTGGCAGATGACAGTCGGTTAAATATCTGTCACTCCTACCAGACATGTCTAACACCATAGTCAAAACATGTTATATGAGCACTACCCTATAGGAACAAACTAACTTGTTTTTAAAAACAACTAATTAAAAATTTAATTTGAAATAAACTAGTATATAAACTACTTTGAATTATATTAAGGCGGTATCCACTTCAATTCTAAATAGTTTTTATTGCATTATATATGAAGTAATTGAAATACTACTTAAAAAAAAGTGATTGATAAACTATTTTGAATTATATTAAGGCGGCAAATACTCTGATTTTGACGTGTTTTAATTGCACATTTACAGGGTATTGCCCGCACACACACACAAACATTAGGTTTTATGCCTGCTTATTTTAGCATAAACTTCACCTGGAACATAAATTCGTTTTTCATTGCCATCCATATCTCGTTCTCGTCACTTAAAATAGAAATTCTATTTTGACATTTCCACTGCCAATGTTTCGTTACCTTAATTAGTTGCAAAGAGCGTTGCTAGATGTCGCTAAGTGCATTATTAAAATTTGCACATCAATTGCTGGTGTTTCTCCACCCCAAAGTTGCTTTTATTTTCCGGTTTCCAAAATGTCACACATCGCAAGCAATATAATACATTGCTTGCCTTACTCGACAGTTTTTTTATTTTTTTTCAAGTGTTCATATGCGCTCACAAACTTACACATACACGTCCACATACTAATATTCTTCGCTTACATTTTGTTTCCGTTTTCAGTTTTCCGGTTGTAATAAAGCATTTTCACGATTGGAAAATTTGAAAATTCATCAACGCTCCCACACCGGAGAGCGTCCGTATGGCTGTCAGTACAATGGTTGCCTCAAAGCCTTCAGCAATAGTTCGGATCGAGCAAAACATCAAAGGACACACTATGACACGGTAAGTGAATGTGGCACACTTATTGTGTGTTTTACGTAATAAACAGAATCGCACTGGCGAAACCAACAAAGTGTTTGAGTGGCATACACTGGGACTTTGTTAGTCAAAAATTTAATTTTTTCATAAATTAATTCATATATAAATCATAAAAATGAAAATTTTCCGAAAGGAACTTAAATTTGTATAAATATAAGTTTCACAGGAATATCAAGATAGCGAATTTAAAAACATATACATATGTCCTGTAAAAAGTATTTGAATCCATGCACATATTAGTTTTAATATAGTATATTTGCAAAAACTATTACTTTCATAAGAAATAAGTTTCTCAATGACCACTTATTTTATGTGTCAGACCCACTGTATCGCTTTGCCATTGATGGTAATAAATTATCATCGCTGTGAAGTTGGTTTTTATTGTGGGGGGAGTAAGGGTTTGCACTTTTGAAAAATCGCGTACATCCAAATTCTACAGAGGAAAACGATTCTTTCGATTCTGATTCAGATAGTGCGCAATATTGTGATTATATCTTTATATTTGTGTATCAAAATAAATCTCTCTTAAATTTGAATTGAAGCCTTTTATGAACTTAGTTTATATTTTGTTTTATCAATTGAAAAATAGTAAGAATTAAATAACCATTTAAATAATAATAGAATTGTAGAATCTTTACAAAAAACTTTTTAAATAAAAATTTCATCAAAACCATTCCAAAAAGATTAAAAAAGAACTTTTTGCTTAAAAATGCCACTTTTTCTTCATAATTCTTATTTTCCTCACGTGGTTGTTCTTACAACCAAAATTGTTGAATGTATAAGACGAAACATAGAAACTCAACATTGAAATAAATGTATTTATATGTAGAAAATCAAAATTAAGTTGAAATTGCTGAGGTTAAAGTAAAAAATTGCATTAAACGAGAACGAGAAATCATAATTTTACAGGTTGAAGAGTTATTTTTTTTAAATTTATTCTAAACTTAAAAATAGTGCATGTTATTCCCAAATATATGCTGGTTTTACCATCCAAATACTTCTTTTTGTAACACAAATCTTTTCTAGTGTTGCATATTGTTGGAAAGGCCATGAAGTAATCTTTCTAAAACGTCTTTGCAAAAAGCTTCACTTTTAAAAGTTTCTTTTTCAAGAGCATTTTTAGTGAAACAACCTCCGGAAAATACAAAATTAGTTCTTAGCTCCCAGGGGGTCAAATAGACCCCCACTTCCAATACATTTTTTTGCTTGTCAATCGTTTGAAATCAATTTTTTTCGTCTAACTTGAAAAGGGTGGTTAAATTTTAAGGGCCTATGTTGATTTTGAAGAAACATAAATTATTTAAGAAATTATTGTCATTTGTTTTTATTATGATAATATTTGTGTGGTTCAATTATGTATGGAACAAAATATCGGCCAAATGGCCGCCGCGACTTTGGCGGCACACCTCCATCCGATGGTCCAAATTTTCGATGGCGCTGAGGCATAAGTGAGGTTCTATGCCGTTAATGTGCCGAATTATCTCATCCTATCGCTCTTGAATTGTTGCTGGCTTATCGACGTACACCATTTCTGTCAAATAACCCCAATGAAAAAAGTCCAACGGTGTCAAATCACATGATCTTGGCGGCCAATTGACATCGCCACCACGTGAGATAACACGGCCATTGAATTTGTCGCGCAAAAGAGCCATTGTTTCGTTAGCTGTGTGGCAAGTGGCACCGTCCTGTTGAAACCACATATCGTCCACATTCATATCTTCCAATTCGGGCCATGAAAAGTTCGTTATCATCTCACGATAGCGAACACCATTTACAGTAACTGCCTGACAGGCCTTCAGCCACACTATCGCGAACAGCAGCAATATTTTCTGCAGTACGTGCTGTACGAGCATGCACTGGTGTTTTCACATCTCCTACAGACCCGGTTTGCTCAAATTTTTGCACGATTTTTCCGATTGTACGCATATTTGGACGATTAAATTGACCGAAAAAATCACGAAGCATATCGTGGAGCATTTTAATTTGAACGCCCATTTTCATAATAAGCCTGAATAACTTGGCTTCCATGGTTCAAATTGAGTTAGTCTGAAATTGAGAAATGTCAAATGAAATGCAGAAAAATACTTGACTATAGGTGTGGTTCACATTCAACATCGGCCCTTTATATGACGGTCCACTGGGCAGCCAATAAATATTGGATTTGACTTACAGGAATTGAGGTTACTCGAGCGTATTTGTGCCGTCACATTATATCCTTCTACTTGTTCTTGTCTTTTTCATTTCGCTTTTTTGAAGTTCCTCAGCAATAATCTCCAACGCAAGGCTGTGTATTTACATTCTATCTTCAAATTTCACTTTTTGGTGCCCATGATATAAAAATTTACAAGGTAGGAGTGACAGTTTTTTTGTCAATCCGCGTTTGTCAAAAACACATAGAAAAAGAGAAAATGAATAAGCAGCAAAACAGATGAAAAATTATACTTTGTATTGATTTTGACAAGTTTTGGTCGACGCTCTGAAAAATTAGGTAGTTGTCAAGGCTACCTTGTAAATTATTATATCATATTGGTGCCTAACATGATCATGATTATATCATGGTGCATATTTGAATTTTGTTACAATTAAATTTATCGAAAATTCAAATGAAATTTATCCCATTCCCAAAGTTTAGTTCCCGGGAGATTCAGAATGGAAGAATTTAGTTGCTTGGTAAAATAAAATTATTGGTAGTTAGATTTTTCTGCTGGCCGTGGCGGCCGTGTCACAGTGGATAGAGTATGTGGCCAATACGCCAGAGAACCCGGTTCAATTCCCACCTGACACAGAAAGTTTTTTCAATTGAATTGATTTTTCTGTTCGGACGCCACCTCTCTGCAGACAATGGCAAACCTCAGAGAGTAAAAACTGCCATGAGAAGCTTCTTGAGAACATACATCGAGAACAACATCGAGTCGGCATAAAACTTGTAGGTCCAGTTCTCGATCATTTGTGTTCAAACATTTCACAACACGCACAACACAATTGATCATGAGAAGTTCGGTCAAAGTTCTTTCAAGGGCTGAAATGGCCATTTCGTTTTTTTTTGTTTAGTTAGATTTTTCGGATATATTTAAAATTGGGATGCTTATATTAATATTTCTTATGTACACATAATTTTTCTCAACTAAAGAAATAATTTTCTTCTTTTCTCTATAGAAACCGTATGCGTGTCAAATCACGGGTTGTACCAAACGCTACACCGATCCCTCAAGTTTGCGCAAACATGTAAAAAATCATGCTTTACGGAATGGAAATGGCCATTTGGGGCGCCGAAAATCGGCAAGCCTTGTGGATAACATAAAAAAGAACAACAATAAAGCAGAAGAGATTGACTCTAAATCAAGACGCCACTCGGAGTCATCTATAACAGGCACTTGTAAAAACAACAACAACAGTAACAACGATAGCTTTACAACAAATTTATTAACAACAACAGCTAAACAACCGCAACAGCTACAACAACAACAACAACAGCGTCAACAGCGCAGCAATAGTTGCAGTCAACTGACAAAAACTATCAGTCACAATGACAACAATAACATAAATATAAGTTATGACAATGTCAGCGTACCAATGTCAGAAAAAAGTAACTTACAAATATATCCCAATGTTAGTAGCAGTAACAAAAACAACAACAACAACAACATTAATATTGCAACAGCTAATAACAATTCAATGAACTTTAATGAGCTGTCTAATTGCATTGTCACCATCGAGAGCAATCAGAATGAGAATTCAATCGACGATAATGATGTGGCAACAATATGTGTTGGCAACAGCAAAAACCTCAATGTATACAACTGCTGCAGCAGCCAACCAATAATAACAACAATATCTACACCAACAACAACAACAACAACAACAGCAGCAGCATTAACAGTGAATGCACTGATCAGATGTCGTGGTAATAGTTGTAGCAGCAGCAGCAGCATTAGTAGCAGCAATGAAAACATCAATCAATTACATGAATTTAAGCAACTCTTGTCGCCTGGCAACACTACCAGCAACAACACCACGGCCACTGTGGTCAGCACCATCAACACTAATGCCAACAATTCAATTGCGATTAGCTTGCTTTCCGATAGCAATTCTAATTCAAGAGCGCGTGAAACACCAACAACCGATAGTGGCAACAACAACTACAGCAGCAACGAATTTGTCTCATTTGAGTATGTAAAAAAGTTGCTGTCCGAAACATTAGATTACATGACCAATGACGAAAACAACGACGACGACAATAAAAGCATTGTAATCGATGCGACGTTGCAACATCATCAACAACAACAACAGGAGGCGAATAAAATCAAAACTGTTCATGGCTCTGCTGCTGCTATAACTCATGTTAATTCTGTAGAATTAACAAATATTTTCGACATGGAATATTTAAGTGGTTTAATTTAGACAACCGGTACAACAGCAGCAGTTTCGGAAAAAAAAAATCCAGCTGTATTTTTATGAAATTTTATAACTAGTTTAAATTGCTGTATAAACGGTTTTGATTGCATCAAATCATTACATTTAAGCCTTAGAATAAACTTAAATCCAAAGATGATTTTTCAGCCAAAGACGTCACTCCCACCAAAGATAAAAAGAAAAAAAAAAAAACTGCTACTTGATCTCATTCAATGTGCCTCTTTAGTCATAAGATGTGTAAGTCTTCTTAGTAGCTGGAAGTAAGATTCACTTTTGAGCACAAAGCAACACTTTTTTCATACACTTAAAATAGTTATTCCTTAGAACGTAGTCTTAAGCCTCTACTTTTGTTCCTAAAAACCTTCCTAGTGATTAAAAAGTCTTCCCACAACCAAGTGAAACCATAGTTATAAGTATTCTTTATTTTCATTTGAATAGGTAAAAGAAAGCATGACTAAAAACTTCATTTTGTGAATTCTCCTATTAAAAAAAAACCCATTTTTTATACAAATACTGTTGTTCTTCCAGTAAATCATTTATTTTATTGTACAGAATAGTTTATTATTATATTAGTATATATAGTGTGTTTTTTATATGAAAATTAATTAAGTATATTTTCAAAATAAACATTTTCTGCAATTTTTAAAAACTCTAAATTTCCTAAAGGAGAATGGTTTAAATAATTATCCAAACTCTTATAAGACTCTAACAACTTGATTAATAGTTAACTTAAATCTTTTAATCAAACTAATCATTTCTTTGTACAGGAAAATTTCAAAACGGTTCTTACGTCAAGGCCAACCCCATTTCGCCAAAAAATAAATATGTGAAAGTTTCAACCCGATTATATTGTCCCCTTAATGCCAAAGACGCCAATGTGAACTTTCTTAATGTTTTAGTGTAGCAACGCGAACCAAATTTTAACTGTGTATTATGAAGGCATCCACAATTCATATCCAAAAAGAAATTTTGGAAAATGTGAATTTTTCTGATCCATTTGAATCTTTTAACTTGATTTCCCAAAAAACATAAAAATGCACATTAACGTTTTTGGTAGTGTGAGTCACACCCTCCGATGAGTGAGAAGGTCCTTAGGGACCTTTTTGCCTTTTCAAACTGAAATTACTCCTACTTCGGCCACTACAACCCTCCAAAGTTACTCTCTAGTCCAAGAGTATTTTGTTGCGCATCTTTTGGAAAAAAAATCAATCCGATCGGATCATTACTTTAGGAGTTATTGAGGTTTTAGTGAGAATAGTACGCGGACGTGTGAGTAGGTCCGTATGGACCTTGTACTGAATTTCACTAATAAATGCATGTTTTTGGGCATCATTATAATTTTTTTATTGTTTCAACAGATAATTTACTTGTTCTGAACACAAAGACCTAAACTCAAAGACATTAGGGATGATGGTACAAACAAAACAATTCTAAGAAAAATTGGAGACATGAACTTTATTGCTTTTAAGGAAAGGCACAATATAACCAGCTATGGAATTATGGGGCGCGACGCGTTGCCCAATATACAAAGCTGCGTTGTCGTACGATCGCTTCATGTGTATAAAGCAATTTATTCGATTCGACAATGGAAATACTCGACAACAGCGACTCATCAACAGCAAAACTGCGGCTATTGACGATATTTGGCAAATGTTGCAACATAACTTGGCAGCAGCTTACACTCCTCATGAAGCACTAACAGTTGATGAGCAGTTGTTCCCTTACAGAGGCCGCACCCGCTTCACACAATATATTCCGTCAAAGCCAGCTAAGTATGGTTTGAAAGTATGGTGGTTATGCGACTCACAGAGTTATTATCCTGTGAAGGGAATGGTATATTCTGGAAAACTGCCAAACCAACAACGGGAGATAAACCAAGGGCAGAACGTAGTGCTGGATCTTGTGGAAAAATATTTAGATGCTGGCCGTACTATATACGCGGATAATTTCTTTACCACTCTTGACTTGGCGCGTATTTTGTTGAGGAGGAAGACCGCATATATTGGTACAGTGCGCTACAACAAAACATTCATTCCACAGGAGTTCAAGAAGAACCCGAAGCGCACCATCAATAGTACATTATTTGGGTTCAACGAAGGGGATATAGCGTTATGCTCATACGTGCCGAAAAAAAATAAAGTGGTGAACGTGCTCTCCACAATGCACTACACCTGCCTCGTTGACGAGCAAACCGAGAAGCGGAAGCCCTATGCCATATTAGATTACAACGCCAACAAATGCGGCGTTGATACCATGGATCAAATGCTAGGCACTTACAGCTGCAAAAGAGCAACACAACGATGGCCGTAGGCCATTTTTTATAATATGCTGGACGTCGCTGCATTTGCTGCTTTTACGATTTACAACGAAATGAAGCCTACAAAAAGGAGTGACAGACGGCGGTCGTTCTTGTTACTGCTAACGAAACAATTGGCCACACCAAATATCGAAGAACGTGCCCTGAACAACCATATAACCTCATATCCAAGGATACGCAATGCGATGGAAGCATTCGATGTCAGGGTAAGAAAAACATCTTCAAATTCAAGAATAGAATATATATTTATTTGTTTTTTTATTTTTCTTTTCATTTCAGGTATTACCAAGACCGATGGAAGGCAATGCACCGTCGTTTGCGGCTAGGTCAAGTAGACCGTCATGTCGCCTTTGCCGTTCTGAGTACGGGCGGCAGCGGAAAACGCGGGCACACTGCTTCGGCTGCGGCAACGCTGTTTGCGGAGAACATAGCACACTTTTACATCGCTGCAACACTTGCGCACAGGGCGGGGGACAAGAAGTACACGCTCAACAACAATAATTTTTAAACTTTTTTATAATAGTCTTAAGAAAATTCAAGCAAAAAAAAAAATTAATAAAAATTAAAAAAATTATTTTTGTATGTAGAATTTAGTTATAAACAATAAAAACAAAAAAAAAATTAAAAAAAAAAAAATTTTTTATATGAAAAAATTTCATCCTTTTCACACGGCCGTGAAGTTCAGAACTGTCACTCATCGGAGGGTTAACGGGACGATATAATGGAAAATGAGTCTAGCCGACTGGTATTTTTAACATGGCGATATCATTGACAAATTTAAATAACAAACTAGATTAATATCATCAAACACATTTAGATTTCTGAAAATTGATGCACTAGCAGCATTGTTAGTGCAAACAGTATTTAAATGAAAAGGATTAAAATTTCGGAGAACTCTTGGAGGGACATTTAACTGTATCATACTTAGAAGTTCAGGACAATCTACTGCAACAGACACAATGTCAAATTACAATAAAATTTGTGGCAAAAACTGGAGCATATTCAAGTCTTAATCGAACAAGACTTGTAAACAAAGCCTTAAGTGTAGTACAAGGATCTCTAAAAGCTGAACTATTACGCCTTAGAAAAGCCAGCATTGCAAAAGCCTTTGACATAAAAAAATTTAAATAAGCATAAAAAGTAAACTTCGAATCAAAAACTATTCCAAATTCTTTATACTGACACACAGATAATAGATCAGAGTTCATTATTATTTCATTATTATATTATATTTCATTAAGTGAAAGGCAGAGGACTAATGTACTTAGAAAAGAAAAAGTCATGAAAATGCATTTATTCGCAAGTTTTGATGTTAATTATTTAGGAAACGTCATTTCTTAAGTTTATTAACTTCACTTTGAAAAAGAACACTATCAGACTCATTGCTAATATTAACGAAGATCTTGAGGTCATCAGCGAAAAGCAGACAAATACAGTGCACAGACAAAGATGCAATATTGTTAATGAAGATAACAAAAACAAAAAACTTAAAAAAAAAACTGACTACAAAATCACTACAAAGTAAAAAAGAATTTTAAAATACCTTTTCCTTTTAATTTCTTGTTCATATTTGATCATTTATTTAAACATATTATTACATTGGAAAACTTATTATATTATTTTCTTTTTAATATGCTTTATTATCATAAATATATTACTTTCTTTATGAATACAAAAGCTCTTAAGGTTGGCGCTTATATAATCAGACTTTTAATCAGAAGCGCCAACTTCAAAGCTTTTGTATTCATAAAGAAATTAATATATTAATGATAATGCAACATATTAGAAAAAAATAAAATAATAAGTTTCTAATGTAATAATATGTTAAAATAAATTATCAAATATAACCAAGAAATTAAAAGGCAAAGTTATTTTGAAACTATTTTTTACTTTGTAGTGATTTTGCAGTCGGTTTTTTCTTAAAGTTTTCATTTCTTCCTTTTTAGAGAATATGATTCGAAAAAAGTGTATAAATTACGTAAATACAATTGTTCTTAAAAAATATGTTCTATTAAATTCTGAAAATTTGTTGGTTATTTAAAATATCTGCCTCTTACATTTAAATTAGATGCCACGTGTTTTGAAATAATTGTATCCATTCTTGTAACGAGTTTTATTACCCTAGTGTCAATATTATTCGAGATATAGTGTTTTTCTAATATTGCCATGCCCCTTTGTTAAATAAGCGTCCACTTTCTTGAGCGTTATTTGTAATAATTGTGCCTACCCCTGTACTTAATTTCAGTACCACAGCGTCAATATTAACTGAGATAGTGTTTATTTAATATTGCCATGCCCATTTGGCAAATAACGCCTACTTTATTGATCGTAATTTTTATTAATTTTGCCTACCCCTGTACTACAATAAATTTCAGTGCCCTAGTGCCAATATTATTCGAGATACACTTTTTTTTTAATATTGCCACGCCCTGTAGTCGAATATCGCCCACTTTCTTGACCGTAATTTGAACTAATAATACCTACCCCTATACCAAATTGCAGTACCATAGTATCAATATTATTTGAGATGCACTTTTTTCTAATATTGCCACGCCCATTTGTCAAAAAGCGCCCACTTTCTTGACCGTACTTTGTATTAACTGTGTCTACCCCTACACTAAATTGCAGTACACTAGTGTCAATATTATTCGAGATACAGTGTTTTTCTAATATTGCCACGCCCATTCGTAGAGTAATGCCCACTTTTTTGACCATAATTTGTAATAATAATGCCTACTCTATACTAAATTGCAGTACTCTAGTCTCAAAATTATTCAAGATACACTGTTTTTCTAATATTGCTACGCCCATTTGTCGAATAACGCCAATTTTCTTGACGGTAGTTTGTAATAATTGTTTTTATCCCTAAATGGCAGTACCCTAGTGTCAATATTATTCGAGATACAGTAGTATCTAGTATTGCTAGATCTAGTATTGCCACGCCTAGTTCTCGAATACCGCCCACTTTCTTACGAGCACCTTCGTGCTTATGATATCTATCTGTTCACCAAAAATTATGTCAATCAGGCATATGGCTTAGAATTTATCGAGGTACATACATTAAAAAAAAAAAACAAAAAAAAACAAAAAAATCAAAAAATAAACCTACGAACTTGAGAACCTCCTCCTTTTTGAAGTCGGTTAAAAAAGAGATACTCTTTTGCGAAATACCAGATGTTGCACAAAGCAACAAAATTTTGTCGATTATGTAAAAAAGATTCAAGCCATTTCAAAAAACTGAAATGAAACCCTAACAGCACGCATTTTTTTATTAAAATGGCATGGGATATTTTATCGAAAGCTTTTGAAAAGTCAGTAAAGATAACATCAACTTGGCAACCTTGCTGAAATTATGATAGACAGCATTCGGAGAATAACATTAGATGAGAAATAGTAGAGCGGCCCATGATATAATTAGACTGGGAGCCTTGACAAGTGGCAATTTTCTCAGAGCGCCGACCATCAATTGTCAAAATCAATACAAACTTTAACTTGCTTTCCGCTAATCCATTTTCTCTTTTTCGTTGCGTTTTCACCTCACTCCTCACCTCCTCAACCTTACTCAATAATAGTAATCCAAAGTTTAATGGCTGTTGTACAGCGTCGGAAACTTCATAATTTTAAATTCTTGGTCAAACATAGTTTGAACTCAAAAAATCTGTGAAAAGATAAGCTGTACTATTGGGATTATTTGAAAATTTGTCACCATAAAATATAAATGAGAGTATATTCGAACAACCTTTTTTAAATTTGACAAAACGCCAAAAAGATTTAGACTTTGTCCTTATGTTTTCAAATTTAGCAAATATTGATATAAATACCTTATCTAAGAAATTAAACTCTCGCATATAATGCCTGTAATTAAAACAGAATAACTTTTTATTGGTACCAAGGTACGGAAAGGTCCGCTCACGTACCTCTATAAGCGTATGATTCAAAAAAGTACACAAGAAATCCTACGCGCTCGCGGGCGTGTACCCTAGATAATTTTTAATCGCTCTCGTCCACGTGCGCGTACGTTTTGGTGAGACTTTGAAATGAGGACTCATTACGTGTGCTTATCAAAACGTACGCGCTCGTGGACGAGAACGTAAATGAAACTTTTAATGGCCATAAGACAGCTCATGAGCCGCTCACGAAAATGAAAGGCAGGAATGAAATCTGAGTAGCTTAGAGAAAAATGTAGCTCTTAGTAGAATCCATTGGAACTTTTTGGTTTCTGTAGACTGTGGACAAAGATCTAGGTTACACATTGTTTATATATGGTACTAGTTGGGTCGTTGGAACTTTTTTAGGTTCTGTGAGCTCCTTGGACAAAAATCTTGGATTTTTTGACAAATACTTTCCATTTGGACGAATACGTTTCGATTGAAGCATTTTTAGGGACTCCTTGAATTACATTTTCTCGGAAAATAGGTATACTCGCGTCATTGGATCTTTGTTGGGTTTAATGGAACAAAATCTCCTTAGAACAAATTCTAGGATTTTTTTGTCAAATACTTACCACTTGGACAGATAGGTTCTAATTGCAATATTTTTGGAACTAGTTGGGCCATTTGAACTTTTTGGGTGTAGTGGACTCTTTGAATTAAATTTTTCTTGACAAATAGGTTCCACTTGATGAATTTTTTTAATATGTTGGCAGTTGTTGGGTCACTTGAATTTTTTTGCGCTTAATGGATTCCTTGGCCAAAATTTTTTTTGTAAAATAGGATCCACTTGGGGAAATAGGTTCTCCTTACACTATTTTTGGAACTAGTTGAGAGATTGAAACTTTTTTGGGTTAAGTGTACTCTTTGAACACAAATATTGAATTTTTTTGGCAAATCAGTTTCATTTGTAATATTTTTGGAAATAACTAGGACATTCTAATTTTAATGGGAGTAGTAAACATCTTGGAAAAATTATGAAGTGTTTGACCTATTATCCAACTAGCTCCAAAACTGCAAGTGGATCCTATGTCTCCAAGTGTAACCTATTTGTCAAAAATCCAAGATTTTTGTCCAAGAAGCCCACAAAACCTAAAATATTGACAATGATCCCACTAATACCATAATTAATCGAAGTTGAACCTATTGGCCATAGAACCATAGAACCATACATTTTTGTCCAAGGAATCCACCGAACCCAAAAAAGTTCGAATGACGCAACTAGTTTCAAAAATATTGAAAGTGAAACCTATTGGGACAAGCCGAACCTATTTGTCAAAAAAGGTTTGTATAAGGAGTCTATAAAACTCAATACAGTTCCAATGGCCCAAGTAGTTGAAAAACTAATCCAAGTGGAACCTGTATGTGCAAGTGAAACCTTTTTGTCAAAAACTTAACCCAAAAAAGTTCCATTGACCAAATCAATTCCAAAAATATTGAAAGTGGAACATATATGTAAAAAAACAAGATCTTTGTCTAAAGAGTACACAACACCAAAAAAGTTTCACTAACCCAACAGTTCCAAAAATATTTGAAATGGAAAGTATTTGTAAAAAAATACTTGTCCCAGGAGTCTACAAAATTAAAAAAAAATCCAATGGAACCCATGACATGTACGGCTCATGAACTGTCCGAAGAGCATAATTCGTCTCATTTGCGTACACGTTCATGTACACGTACGCCAAATATTTTTTGTCGTTCAAGTTCATGAGATTGTTCTATTGCTTTGAAAATTTGGCTCACGTACACGGACGTGAGACGTTATAAACGGTACATGAGCGTGTACCAAAATTAGCTATGTACTAGCTGTGTACTAGCGTACACGAGCGGACCTTTCGGTACCCTGATTGGTACTTAAAAACTTTCTATAGAATTTGGAATGTAAACTTTAAATTATTTAATGTCTGCATAGCAATTCATGCATGCATTTCCTAACTTAAGGAATGTATTCACTGCAAACTCTAGAAATTTCTTTTCTTTAAACATTAAAAATTAAAGTAGCCCATCTGGCCCGTGTTGCCCGCCATAAAAAATTTTTTCTATCATGAGCTTTGTATTTGCGTTTATGCAAAAGCAAAACCAAGTACATCATACAAGTACATCATCATCACAAGCCACTGTTGAAGATCACCAAAGTTTCAACGTGTATAAACAACAAAAAATGTATGCAAGTTGTCGCGTTACTTATGTGTCAACACACACAGGATCTGTTTTTGTTTGTTAATTTCTTTGCCAAAAGTCACGATGCGCAATATTTTGTGTTTGATTTTGTGTTTTTGTGCCTCTTTTGTTAAATTTCGTGAAATCTACTGGTCTTAATTATGAAACTCACAATCCCAGTTTTTGATGATTTTAAGTAGTATCCAAGTTCGATCTTCACAACACAGACGGCTTTATAATTTTGTTGTTTATATTTTTTATTTACAAATATTTAAAAGAAACATTTGTTTAACTCGTGGATTGGAATCAATTGATTCTTCCCGTTCCCTGCTTGCATTGAACCGTGTACCATCGAGCTGCAAGTTTAACGTGCTACCATCATACCATTGCCTCTCATGTGCCTCTCAATGGAACAAAATAGGAATAAACCTGGAAGCAAGCGTTGCATACATATTTTATTTTATTGAAAGGATTGGTCACATAAAAATTTAGTGTTATCACAATATAGTCATGTCGATTCTAACTCCGGCCAATATGTTACTTTTATTATCTACAATTTTCATGAGCAAAAGGCAGAAAATTCTGGCATAATCGTTGAAAAACTTATGTTAATTAAAAAAAAATACTAAATTTTAATCGTTGTGAGGTCCACCTAGCCTTTGAACTCTTGATTGGATTTTTTGAAGTATAACTCTTTTTAGTAACGTATACAACAACGTGGATCTCCTGTATCCAGCGAGATTTTAACTCGCTACCACATGATCCTCAGTTGGATGTTCTACCCAGTAGTCCACTTAAACCACTTTAGACAAAGTTGATCATACCCATCTTAAATTAAGAGGAATTATTAGCTCCTCTTATCTACTTATCATTATCGTCATCTTAGGCCTAACTCCGATTCATACCCATATCCAAATGGAAGCCAGGCTTAGCCTACATAAGTTATTCTACTTTGGAAATATTAATAACCGCGCCCCACCCCTTACAAGGACTGTGAATTCTGCATGCCTCTAGATGGCATGTTTCTCAAGTATTGCTTTTGAAAAAATTCTGTGAAATAGTTTCTTCACTACATAATAGGGAATGCGAAAAAAAAAAATCTCAAAACGGCCTCGTGTTATTGCCGGATGGATCTACAATAGAGGATGGCATAGGAGTGGGAATCTTTGGAGAAATCTTCAGCATATGTCATTATTCAACAATTTTCCAAGCAGAAATGCTTGCCATAAACAGATATGTCCGACTCATCAGTTTAAATTACGCTGTAGGTAAAATCATATCCATCTTCTTTGATGGTCAAGCTGCTCTTAAATCACTGAAAATGCGTATCATCAAATTTTAACTTGTTCATGAAACTTTCACTTTTCTCTCTAATCTGCAAGCGTGTCTCAAATTTTCGCTCCTCTCAAAACCTCTAAATATTTGGAATATATAATTTCCAAATATTACTCGGACCTCTACGATAATTAAAATTTTGAGTAATTTTAAATTTGTTAAAATAGCTCTTTTTGTATCTGAAATTAAATTTTGCCATAAAATTTGTTTGCTTCGACAATTTTATTTGATCAACGAATAAAAATTGAGTATCCCTACAATTTCCCAATGTTTTTTATAAAAAAAAAAAAAAATTAAAATTTTATTAACCCATTTGGCGCCTCTGTACTCGATTGAGTACACCTACACTTTAGAGGATAGTCCTATTATTTTAAGAGATATAGTGGTTTTTTGTGGCTTAGATTAAAATTGACAAATAGTGCAGTAAAATAATAAACAAAAAATAAGGGCTATTGCTATTACAACTGTCGCAAATTGGCCTATAAACTAACAGTATATCCGTTTTCTGAGGTGTGTACACCTTTTTATTATTTCTTACTATTTACGTAAAGGCAATTGATATATTACATATGTTTTTTATTGTAGACATCCTTCTTTGTAGAATAAATTACGAATAAGTGGTTTGGAAATCATATTCACGAAGATATCGTGTTTGAAATACTACTGTACTTAGTTGAGTACAGCAGCGGAATCCATATGCAATTCTATATAAAAAAGCATGCATACTTGCACGCTTATCTACGTAAAAAGGGGACTCCCAAAATAAGTCGTCACCACTGTTTGTATCTGGTAATCTGAAAACGCGATGACAACGACAAATTCACCTCGTGAGAAATAATTCACCTCACAACAACAGGTTGTCGGAAGAAGAGTAAACAAAACGAAAGATTAAACGTTAAAAAGTTGCGCGTAAACAATTGAATATTTATAAAATATTTTGTTATTTATAATGACTTCCAAGCGTTTTAACATTTCTAACGCTTTTAAAGGATTAGAAGAAGCAGTTGATTCCATATTAGATGATAGTGATGGTGAGGCTGAGTACAACTTAGTAATCATACCACCGGAACCGAGCGTGCTAACCGATGAGGAAGAAGGTGCCGACGAGAACATGGTTGGTGATTATTTGCCGCAAGATGTGCCTGGTAATGTAGAGGTATTTACATATGACGACAATATCAATCTAAATGATGATAACGATAGCAGCGATGATGAACCGTTGGCCGAAAAGGTGAAGAGAAGCCGCCGTCAAGAACCAGTGTGGCGTTAGTGTTTGCCGACGTAATCTTCAACAGCCCGATCGACAACGGAAATCTTAGAAAGGCAGGAAGATGTAAAGAAACACTTCAAAGATCTTACCCCAGTACAAATATTTGAGGAAATATTTGATGAAGAAGTGATTGACTTGATCATTACAAATTCAATTTTATATGCGAATCAAAACAACAGACATAAGTTTCAACTAGATTCTGTCGCCTTGAAAAAGTTTATAGGTATACTGGTATTGTCTGGGTATAACAAATTACCAAGAGAGGATTTGTATTGATCTTACGATGAAGATGTAGGTAGGGAGTCGGTATCAAAATCCATGCCCAGGCAAACATATCGAGATATAAAGAAGTATCTTCATGTAGTAAATAACGACGAAGCTAGTACCACCAGGGACAAAATGTTCAAAATTGGTCCATTAACTGGTATTGTAATGAAGAAATTCCTTCAGTGGGGTGTAATACACGAGCATATTTCAATTGATGAGTCAATAGTGAAGTATTTTGGGCATCATCCTGCTAAACAGTTTATACGGGGAAAACCAGTACGTTTTGGCTTTAAAAACTGGGTGGCAGCAAGTTCCACGGGTTATTGCTATGCTTTCGATTTTTATTGCGGAAAAAGCGATGAAGTTTGCACTGACCCTTTAGGGTCACGAGTAGTCAAAAACTTACTTCAGAAGATGGAAGCTAATTCAACAGTTCACGAAGTCTTTTTTGACAACTTTTTTACTAGCTATAATCTTTTGGTGGATCTGAAGAAACAAGGATATCGTGCGACCGGAACAATAAGAGAAAATAGAAGAAAGAAGTGCCCTCTAAGAAGTACTAAAGAAATGAAGAAAGAACACCGGACCTCATATGATTATAGGTTTGATAAACAAAATGAAATTCTCCTGGTGAAATGGAAGGACAACAGTGTCTGTACAATGGCAACAAATTATGACAACATGGAGCCAATGGGAGTTGTAAAACGTTGGTCTAAACGTCAAAAAATTGATGTCAATATTCCAAAAGTGTTTCAGTCCTATAATAAACATATGGGTGGAGTAGATGAAATGGATCAGTCTATTTCACTATACAGGATTGCAGTTCGCGGTAAGAAATGGTGGTGGCCATTGTTTACCTATATAATAGATATGGCTATTTCAAACGCCTGGCGTTTACACGTTATAAGTAATAGTGACAGCATGAACCAGCTATTATTCCGACGTTCTATTGCAAGGTACTACTTACGCCAAAAGAATCAAACTAATGCTCGACCTTCATCTTCATCGGTCCCAGGATTACGTCAAGACGGTATAGGTCACTACCCTAAGAAGTTGGAAAATCAACTTCGATGAGTTTTATGCCATGCAAGAGTTCGGTGGCAATGCAAGAACTGTTTAAAAACATTATGTGTCGAAAAGCAATGTTTTGAAGATTTTCACCTATAAAACGCCGCTGTACTCAATCGCGTACACCCACCTTACGCCCCCCTAATTATTTTTTTTTATATTTTTCGTATTTTTATGTTTATTGAGTTTGCAAAGAATAGAAAAATAAATGTTTCGCAAACATATCACTGCTGGGTTTATTTTGGCTGTTAATGGGTTCAAATACTGACTTTGGCCAATACTTTGGACAAATAGTGAAATTTTTATAGAGCAAAACATTAAAAATTGATAGCTCGGATAGTAGAAAGTTTTATTACCTTTTAAACAAAAAAAATCTTTAAATAGCACTTACCTTGCCATTTCTGCAGCGATTTTTGTAATCCTTTATTTTTACTAAATTACTCAAAATTTTAATTCTTGGAAAGAGAGTTTCCAGTTTTCAACTTTTGAATGGTACTAATTTTAAAACTTTTTTCTTTATCCAAATATTCAAATTTTTTGAGCAGAGCGAAATGCCAATGCCAATATGAACACATATATTGAACTTAGGAGGGAAAACTGCATTAAATGCATAGTTTTTCCAGAATCGCATCCAAAAAGTCAAAAGTCCCAATAACCTTATTGAAAAATTACCTAAGGACCATGACAGAAATGATAACTGGGCACTACAAGCGGAAAAAAAATCCACCACTAAAAGTAAACCCGTCAACTGATGACCATATTTTCACTGAATGTTCAGCTTTTTTCTTATAATAAGGAGGAATAACCTAGGCAGCGAACTAGTCGCCGTCAGATAAATCGCTGATATTAACCTCGAAAACACCATGTTTTCTGAAAAAATTTAAAGCGAAAAACCTGATCTAACTAGCAAAGTAAGACACAAAAGACCTAACACAAGAGTTGTGTAAGCTCATTGATATCATTTCTATCTATCTAATGTGACAAAACTGGTTGAGATAATTGAGAAAATTTTGTTTGAAAACTGTTAAAAATTTTTAAATGTTGAAAAGATCTATACAAAACTATATAAAATATTCTTAAACAATTCTGTTTTGTTCGGTTTCTCAAGATATTTAAAGATTGCTTTCCAAGATTTCAATGCTCAAAGAAAATAAAATTAATAATCGGATTAATTTTAAAGTACCACGCATTGGCTTTTGTTGCATTTGCCACCCGCACAGCGCATCAACTTTTTAATCGTACAACAATTCATCCTACCTCCCTTTTACCACAGGAAATATTTTTGTTGTCTCATTTATATGGTAAATAGCTCTGAATAATTCTTTAATACAACTGCGGTGGAAGGAAAATTTGCGGTAACCAATGCCTGACATTTGCTTTTGAATGATTAAAACGCTTCTTTAAACATACAAATATACTTCACTTTTTTTTTTCAATAAAAGTAAATTGCAGTGTTATTTTGAATTTAATCAACCTCTAAATAAGTTTGTTTTGACAAACCCGCAACAATCATACCAGGACACAAATACAAATATTTCATACCCACATCCATACCCATACAGAGATAAATGCACATAGGCAAAGCCACACAAATGCAAATAGTTACATTTAAATGCTGTAATGAAGTTGAACTTTTGCCACAAATTAATTTATTTGCTTATGGTACTATATTTTTTGTACTATTTGTGTTGTTGTTGCCATTGTTTTTGTTATTATAATTTGTTGTTATTATTCCTAAAGGTTTAACTTTAAAAATTAATTGTGGTTTCTTTAAATGAATGGTAGTTCACACTTTTAAACTTAGCCAATAAATTGCTGTAGCAACAACGTGCATCGCAAGTTCGGATAGTGTTTGGGAGGGCTTAAAAAAAAACTGCACTTTTACGTTTATGCAAAAAAGAGCAGCTTACACGTAAAGGACATTTGAAGAATAATGTTTTTTCTTCAGATTAGCTATGCTATTTTTTGTAATTTATTTAAAATTCATATATAATATATATATATATTTTAATAGAAAATCTATTTGATCATGGAACAAAAATCTAGCAGAAAGTACGAGTAAAAAAAAAAATGGAATAGATAGATATGATAATGGACATTTTTTCGGGAAATATATCGCACTCTATCTACAAAACAGGCACAACTCAAAATTTACAAATTTTAATAATATAATAATTAAAATAAGAATATAGTAAACCTTCTAGAGAACGAGAATGGGCGGAATTGGTCAATAACCACGCCTACTTCTTATATAACACAAAAAATTTAAACGCTATATTTTTTCGTATTGAAGTTATATCAAAATAATTCATTCTAAAGCCTGTAATATATGTGTTATATACGTGTGGATTAATAACGTGTCGTATAGCAATAAAATTTGGTATATAAGTTGAAATCGGCAATATAAGATCACAGACGAAATCTATCACCGACCAGATCTTTACGATTCGACAAATCGTGGATTTGAAAAGAGTACATCGAATGATTAACTAAATATTTCAAGTCTATATACCAAATTTGACTTTATTATTTCAAAAAACAACAAATTTTTAGTATTTTGAATAGTTCAAGTCAAGACAAAATCGTATTTTTTGAACTTAGAAGAAACTAGAAGAACGAAGAAGACCCTAGAAAAACAAATCGTTACCCAACGTAATTTTTTCGATTGTAAAACCGTCTTCGACAGTTCTATAAGGAATTACCTATTCTTCAACAGGTCTAAATTTGGTATACCTGCAATATTAAACCGACGAGAAGGACTTCTTCCATCCATTTGTAACCAAACGAGATTTCAGGCAAGGTGATCCCTTATGGTGCGACTTTTTCAATCTAATAAAGGTGAAGACCATCCAAGTTGCTGATCTAAGATATCGTGGCACCATATTCTTTAAACGTGTTATGCTACTAGCATTTGCTGATGATATCAATATCATTGACCATAAAACGCGCGAAGTCAGTGCAACATTCTCAAAATTAAAAAGGAATTGAGTCGCATGAATCTTGTAGTGAATTCAGCATGGAGCATATCTGGTGTCAACCAACAAACAGTCCCAGCGTCTTGGAATCCACGACACTGTTGACCTCCTTCAAGATTGGGAAGGACTTCGTCTACCCGGGATCCAGCATAAGCTGCACCAACGATATCAGTATTAAGATCAAAGAAAGCATTAATCTAACCAAAAGGTGCTACTTTGGCTCAGAACAAAAGTCTTGCTGTGTAAACCACTGATCATGCATGTCCTGTTATTAGCAGTACAGACCTGGACACCAAGTAGTTATGATGAAAAGACTTTGGGAGCCTTCGAGAGAAAGATCCTTCGCAAGATATATAAACCGATCTGTGTCAAGCTCACTGATCGACATAGTCAAGCTCATAAAAAGTGAGCGGATTCGCTGGCTGGTCTGCTGAGCATATGGTAGGAGACGCTCCAGCAAAGAAAATTTTCGATTCGGTACCCAGCGGCGGTCTAGGAAAACCTCACGTAACTTGGAGCTTCCAACTGGCGCCAGCAAGCTCAGAACAAAAATGGCTAGCGCAAATTCTTTAACGATGCTAAGATTGAGTTACGGCAGTAGCGCCACCTAAGAAAGCAAATAAGTAAGCAACTATTTTCGACTGGGGCGAAGTTCAAATCTCAGCACAGCCGCGAATATTCGTGTTTTTGAAGTTTTAAAGGTTTAATAATTTTCATGACTGTGATTTGTATGAGGGAAAGGCGTGGTTTTTTTCTAATTTTTCCAAATTGCAAGCTTAGAGTACACTTTATGTATCAAAGCTTGAAGAGATGTATACATTTTAAGAGCTAGTCGGAATTTTTATACTATTTTGCTTATTTTCTTGCAATCGTGACAACAGATATACCTACAAACAGACACACACATGACAAAATTGACTCGGGTGTTGATGCTGATCTAGAAACGATATTCTCTACCTGTTACGCCTTCTCAAAGGGATAACAAAAGGAGTGAAAAACTCTTGTAATGTACGAGTTCATTAGTCCAATGAATCTCTTTTTTTGAGCATAAGAATAAATTCTTGCTTGTATGATATCTTCTTTAACCCTTCGTGGGACCCTAAGGTCCGTAGGGACTTTTTCGATTTTGAATCGCAAATTACTCCTATTTTGGCCACTACGACCCCCTCCCAAAGGTACCATGTACTCCTGGAACATTTAGTTCTGCGTCTTTTACGGGTTCGATTATTAAAATCGGACCAGTGGTTACCGAGATCTAAGGATTTACTTTTACTGCCTACGAGAAAGGTCCCTAAAGTCCCCCGGGACATAGTATGAAAATTAAGCAAATTAACGGTATTACTTCGTGGAATTCATTGTTTTATGGCTCAAAATTGCAGCTGCGTTTAGTTTCAAGGTAAAATAAATATTTTTGCTAATTGGGTTTTCCAAGAAATGAGCAGGGGAAGGTATAAGTTTGCTTATTTTATTGCTTTGTTCATCCCTGATGCATTTGTCTTATACCTGCGTGCCTCCCTGAATGTTGGGAAAAAAAAGGTATATAAACCAGTTGCTTCAAGAATATTCAACAGTTGTGTACTAACTTTTGAATTGAATTGAGCTAAAGAAAAATGTGCGAAGCAAATATCAATATAAATGAAATACTAAATGAACAAAGTTGTGATTTCGATGATGAAATAAGTGATCCATCATTCCAAATAAATGAAGAAGCCTCTGATTGCGAAAGTGGAGCCACTATTGAATACTGGGACGAAGATACAAGTGACGATGATGATGAAACGCCGCCAAATCAAGAAACAACTTCAGATGACTATTATGTTGGCAAAAATGGTATGAAATGGAAGAAAGCGCCGCCACCAACTTCACGTGTAAGATCGCACAATATCTTCACCATGAGAAGTAGAGGAATAGGACCAATAATGACTTCGGATGATCCATTGAGCATATGTCACATTGAGGAAATATCACACATAATCGTAAGAGAAACTAACCGAAAAGCCAAACAAACTATTGAAGCGTGGAATGAAGCTAATCCAACACGACCCAAAGAATGGCAACCACTGACACCCAAGGAGTTTGATGCGTTCCTGGCAATGCTTATAGCTTCTGGCCTATATAAGTCAAACAATGAACCAGCTTACTGCCTGTTTGATACAAATCATCCACCAATCTTCAGAGCTGTAATGTCATTCAAAAGATTCAAACTGCTATTGAGGTACATACGATTTGACAACGTGAACACACGCATGGAAAGGTCACAGAGCAGCAAAACGGCAGCAATTGATGATATTTGGCTCATGCTGCAAGCTAATTTGGCAAGTCGGTACGAACCACATGATGCTCTAACAGTAGATGAACAACTGTTTCCATATAGAGGACGGACATCATTTACACAGTACATTCCATCAAAGCCTGCAAAATATGGAATAAAGCTGTGGTGGATATGTGATGCAAACACCAAATATCCGCTCAAAGGTATCATATACTCTGGAAAAGCACCAGGACAGGAGCGTGAAACCCAGCTGGGCTACAAAGTGACAATGAAGCTCGCGCAGAAATACTTATTTACTGGCCGCATTGTGTATGCAGACTTCTTTTCGTCTCTTGAATTGGCTGAAAACTTGATTACCCAAAGAACAGCATATGTTGGTACCTTACGCACAAATAAAGCTTGTATTCCCAGTGAGTTTAGGAAGAATCGCAATCGTCCAATTGATAGTACATTGTTCGGCTACCATGACAACAACGTTGCGCTATGCTCATATGTGCCGAAGAAAAAAAAAGCAGTGGTACTCATTTCAACAGCACATTATACAAACGCCGTCGAAGGAGCACATAAAAAACCAATGGCCATTGTGGATTACAACAAAAATAAAGCTGGAGTGGACACGATGGACCAAATGCTAGGTACATACACGTGTAAAAGAGGTACTAAACGCTGGCCACTGGCCATGTTTTATAATATTGTGGACGTCGCTGCATTGGCGTCATTTATCGCCTATAATGATCTCAATCCGAGCCAGAAAAGCGACAGGAGGCGGTCTCATTCTTATACAAATTAGTTCAGCAGTTGGCTACTCCCGAAATCGAAGAAAGGGCGCTCAATAATCGTATAACCCGCTACCCCCATATCAAGAGAGCTATGATGGACTACAACGTCATACCACTAGAAGAGAGCATTACAGCGAAGCACCACCAATCCAACACAGGGATCAACGGAAAACTTGCTATTTATGTCAACAACATAACAACAGGCAACGTAAAACAAGATTTGCATGCTGCGATTGCAGGAAGTTTGTTTGTATGGAGCATTCAGAGCAGATGTACCGTTGCATGCCGTGCAAAACGTCCAGGATTCAGCGAGCAGAACAATAAAATAATATTAGATTAAGACTATATCTCAATAAAAATAATTAATATTTAATTTAAAACCAAAATATGCCCGTGTTCAATCATTTTTAGTGCATTTTATAGGCAATTTTCATATTATGTCCCAGCAGACCTTAGGGACCTTTGACGTATAATTTACTTAGGGTCCCACGAAGGGTTAAAATTATCGAACTTCTCATTATGACAATAAAGCTGTTTTGATTTATGAACTTTTTCTTACAGCCAAAGAATCACTTCTTTAAATCTTCTTCTATCTATCTATCTATCTATATCTATATATCTATATATATAAAAATAAATGTATGTATGTGAGTGGATATGTGTGTATGTGGATATGTGTGTATATCACGTAGACTCCAAAACCACCTAACCAAACGTTATGAAATTTTTAGGAATACTGAAGCAACATTCTGGAAGTGTTCCTGTGAAGTTTGGTGTTGATTGGACAAGGGGGCGTGGTACCTCCCATACAACCCAAATTGGTTCAATCGCCCACAAACCAAAAAAAAAATGCTATATATCAGACGGTTTTAATCATATAAAACTAAGATGTGGTAATTTTGTTCAGATAGTTACTTTCGGTGACTGTACAAAAAATGGGCGTGGTCACACTATATCTACGCCCACTTTTCAGCAATCATTTTAATTTCTGAGTTGTTTGAAGTTTTTTCTGAAGTTTTGATAGTGAATCTTGGTACGAAGGTGCTATGGATACAAGTGTCAGTCACTATGTAAACATAAACGTTGTCACGCGCCCACTTTTACCGCCCACAAATCAGTAAAAATGCCTTATATCAGACAGCTTTTGCCGTAGAAGTTAGTTTATATGATTACTTTCGGCCAATGTACAAAAAAATTAGCATGGCCGCACTATATCTACGCCCACTTTATCGAAATCATGCTTATTTCTGAGTTGTACACGTTTTCATAATGAATCTTGGTATTCAGGTGCTATAGGGCCAAGTGGCAGTCACTATGTAAATATAAATACTGTCACGCCCACTTTTAACGCCCACAAATTTGTAAAAATGCTGTATATCAGACGGCTTTTGCCCTAGAAGACTAAGATTTCGTAATTTAGTTTTAATGATTACTGTCAGCCAAGTGTACAAAAAATGGGCACTATATCTACGCCCACTTTTTCGAATCATACTTATTCCTGAGCTGTACACGTTTTGATAGTGAATCTTAGTGTGCAGGTACTATGGATCCAAGTGGCAGTCACTATATATATATAAATGTTGTCACGCCCACAAATCAGTAAAAATACTTTATATCAGATGGATTTTGCCGTAGAAGACTAGGATTTGTTAATTTAGTTTATTTGATTACTGTCGGCCAATGCACAAAAAATGGGCATGGCCGCACTATATCTACGCCCACTTTCTCAAAATCATGTTTATTCCTGAGTTGTACACGATTTCGATAGGGAATCTTAGTATTCAGGTGCTATGGATCCAAGTGACAGTCACTTTATATATATGTATGTATACACAAATGTTGTCCCGTCCACTTTTAACGCCCACAAATCAGTAAAAGTGCTTTATATTAGACGGCTTTTACCGTAGAAGACTAAGAATTGGTAGTTTTGTACATAAGTTCACTGTCGGCAACTGTTAAAAATGGGCGTGGTCGCACCATATCTACGCCCACTTTTTCGAAATCATGATTTTTTCTGCGTTGTACGCGTTTTGATAGTAACACTTCATATGCAGGTGCTCTAAGTGGCGGTCAGTATATATATATATATATATAAAATTTGCCACGCCAACTTGTACCACCCGCAAATAAAAAAAAACAACGCGAAATGACCAATTTCAGCCCTTGAAAGGACTTTGACCGAGCTTCTTATGATTAATTGTGTTGTGCGTGTTGTGGAATGTTTGAACACAAATGATCGAGAACTGGACCTACAAGTTTTATGCCGACTCCGAACGGCTTATGTTCTCAAGAAGCTTTTCATGGCAGTTTTTACTCTCTGAGGTTGCCATTGTCTGCAGAGAGGTGATGGACGAACAGAAAAATTAATTCTATTGAAAAAACTTTCTGTGTCAGGTGGAATTCGAACCAGGGTTCTCTCCCATATGGACCATATGGCCACTTTTTTTACCCACAACTCAATAGAACTTCTATAAATCAGGTGATTTTCATCGTTAAATACTAAAATTTGGTAATTAAGTTCATACGCTTACTCTCGACAGCTTTGCAAAAAATGTGCATGTGCACAGATGTGCACAGATAAATATAATTATCTTCAACAATAATTTTATTTAATTTATTTATTTTTTTATGTATTATAGTTAATTAAAATTTAACAATAATAACTAAGTAAGCACTAGCTGCCAGGGCTATCGGTTAGAAATAATTTTAATTCCTGAGATGTGAACGTTTTGCTAGTCAAACTTGGTGCTATGGGTCCAAGTGGCGGTCGTCAGTTGCGTCGTAAGTTGGCGTTGTTTTTACACTTCAATTTCTATTTTCAGTGCTTATTTAGTTTTTGTCCAGTTTTTTAAAAATGTTTTTTTTTTTTAAATTTTTTTAAAAGTTTTAAAGTTTTTTTTTTAAAAATGTGCAATCTATCGAATACAATATAAAACTTGAAAATATGTTTTTGCAAGCGATCGGCGGCACGCACACACAAATCACGATTTCCCTAACTTTTTCTCATAATTTTCAGATGTTGAAGCTACATTTTGCTCATTTCGTCAAAGTTACCGGTTCGAAAGATGCACACAAAATTCCTTCTAAAGTTTGTGAAAAGTTTTTTCAAATTGACAAATGAAATCGAAAATTATTTATATCAACTCCCGAGTTAGGCCGGGTATTCAGCTAGTAAAAGATATAGTTCTTACTTTCAAGGAACAGATTTATTGAACTAGTGTAAATAAACTGAAATCAATGTACAGTGAGTGTTCCTTAAAATCGTACACATTACAAATAAAGATAACTTGTTGCAGAAGAGCTAGTTTTAAAAGGCAAAAAATAAATTAAAATCAGTTTTGTTTGTACTTGCTTTCTGTGCTTATAATTTAAATATGGAAACTTTTAATAAAAAAAAAAAAACATTTCATGTTCACAACTATAAAATTCATCAGTCACTTAAAATCATACAGTATGCTGTAATTGCAAACTGAATGGTATTGCGACTCATATAAAGTTTTTCTAAAATTTCTGCGTAACTTTTTCCTATTTTATAGTGACGAATCGCCAATTTACGTTCTTCAATAGGTGTTTGCTTAACGTTTTAAGTTGTTGCAGGAATCTCGCGTAATGACGAAAATCAAGATTTTCGCGGAAATTGAAACAAACTGATCAGCTGTTCGATTTTAAGTGACACCACTTTTTCGTGCGTGTCAAGCTGCTGCTATTCTTTGAAAAACTATAAAAAGTTTTTTTTTTGTAAATTTTTTAGCATATTAATAAAATATATTGCATTAACATACTTTTCCATAAAATTTTGCATAGTAACAACTTTTTGTTTTGTTAATAATTAAATAAATTGTCAGCCAGCACTTCTGTACGATTTTAAGTGACACTCTCTATATTGTTCATTAATTTAAATAATGCGTTCTTTAAAAGTAAAAACAAGTTCTTACGTTATCTAATATTTTAACCCATTTTTACTATTTGTCATTAATGGGTTAAGCTTATATTGAAGCAATAACGAAAATGAGCGAAAAATTTCGATGAAAACAGATTTTTGCAACAAGGAAATAAATGAATTTCGTTTAATGAATAGAATTCATTGATTTTAAGAGCAATATTACGTTCAGTGTACGCGTGGAGTATAAAACTGTATTAAAAAAATTTTAATTAACAAGAAGTGAAGCATCAAAGCCATTTCAATTTAATTAAAATAATAAAACTTGTTCAGTTATCAAATGAAAATTTCGAAATAAATATTTTACTAGGAAAACATCAGCCTTCCATATATGCAAATATACAATTCTATGTAATTCGTTAGTTTTTATATTGACTTCAAATACATAACATACATATATTTTCTTTTATAAATGAAAAAGATTTTAAAAAAATAGTAATGAATTGGAAATGAATATGGAAAATATTGTAATTTAATAAATTAAGTGCTGTGTGATATACGAAAGTAAGTGTGTGTGTGTGTGTGTGCCCTGCAGGAAAATCAACTAATTAAAAAGTAGTTGATAAAGTAGTTTTTTGTCAACCACAACTAGTTGATATTCTGACATTTTTTCATAGAACGAACTAACATATTTTGTATGTTGATGTCCGCTAAATAAGTCAATTGACTTTCGTCTGCATATATTTTCAACTACTTGTTAAATTAGTTATATTTAAATTCTTTTTTTAATTGATTTGAAATAACCAATTGAAAACTATTACTGATGGCCTTAAGTTAATAATATTTGATGAAATAACATGGTTAAATATATACAAACTAGTAATTTAATAAAAATTTGCAATTAATACATGTCAAAATCAGAGTAGTTGCCGCCTTAATATTATTCAAAGTAGATTACACTGGTCAACACTGGTTTTGCCACACGAACTTTGATAGCTAATTTTGTTTTATCAATCTACCCTCATTATTAAATCACAGTTGCCACATGTAAATTAGCCTCCTATTTGTTGTGATACGGTAATACTCATAACTAGTACTACGGCAGTAAATTAACAGAAACGCTTACAAGTAAATCGTTATAAAAATATTAATCGTTGAATTTGAACACTTTTTTGGGATTTATTAACCCTGTGAGCATGTCAAGGAAGTGTATTAATGATCCTTACTCTCTTTGTTATGTCTGCGGAGAACTTACATTCAAAAAACAACGACGAAATTTTACAAATCTTGTGATGGAGTGTTATCACCAATGTTTTGGTTTTTCTGTCGCCCATCAAGACAAATCCTGGGCCCCTCATGTCTGTTGCATAACGTGTGTGAAAAATTTAACTGACTGGAAAAAAGGTGCACGACCTATGCCGTTTGCTGTACCCATGATATGGACTGAACAGCGAGATCACGTTTCAGATTGCTATTCTTGTCTCACTGACGTAAAAGGTATAAATTACAAGAAAAAAAAACACAGTTATTTACCCTAACTTATCTTCGGCTATAAGACCAGTCTCTCATTGTAAAAAATTGCTAGAACTAATACCAGTTGCAACTACGTCTGTTGAGGACGTCAATTCACAACCGTCTACTTCAAGTGTATGTGTTGACGAGGACGATGACTTTGAGTTTGAAGAAATTGCAAAGGAGCCACATTTGATAACTCAAGGAGACCTAAATGATTTGGTTCGAGATTTAAATTTGTCAAAAAAACAGTCAGAACTATTAGGATCTCGTCTAAAAGAATGGAATTTGCTACATCATAATACAAAAGTTAGCTATTGTCGAAACCGTGATCAACACTTCAGAACGTATTTTTCTCAGGATGGAGATTTGGTGTTTTGCAATAACATAAATGAGCTTATGAAAATGTTGGACATAGATTTTGATCTCTCTCAGTGGCGTTTATTCATTGATTCTTCGAAAGCAAGTCTAAAAGCAGTTTTATTTCATAATGGAAATAAGCTTCCGTCTGTACCTGTGGCCCATGCTGCAAATATGAAAGAAACTTATGAAAATATGAAACTTTTACTTGAAAAAATAAATTACAGTACATATTCCTTCAAAATCTGCGGTGATCTTAAAGTTGTTGCACTATTACTTGGACTTCAGCTGGGTTATACAAAGTTTTGCTGCTTTTTATGTGAATGGGATAGCCGAGACATAACTAATCACTATATAAAAAAAAAAAATGGCGTAAGCGTGCATCGTTTGTTCCTGGGCAAAAAAACGTAAAGTATTTACCCCTTGTACAGCCAAATAATGTGCTTCTACCACCATTGCATATCAAATGAGGATTAATAAAAAATTTTGTGAAGGCAATGGATCGCAATGGGAGTGGATTTTTGTATCTAAAAGAAAAATTCCCTAAAATAAGTGATGCAAAGATAAAAGAGGGTATTTTCGTTGGCCCTCAAATTAGGGAGTTAATAAAAGATTCACGATTTGAAGAAAAATTAAGCGATTTAGAAAAATCAGCATGGAAGTCTTTTGAAAATGTTGTTGCAAATTTTTTGGGTAACCACAAGAGTGACAGCTACAGAGAGTTGGTTAGCGAGCTGTTATTGTCATATCAAGCTTTAGGTTGCAACATGTCACTTAAGATTCATTTTTTACATTCGCACCTGGATTTTTTTCCTGACAATTTAGGGGCTGTCAGTGACGAGCACGGCGAGAGGTTCCATCAGGATATTTCTAATATGGAAAAGCGGTACCAGGGCAAATGGAGCCCAAATATGTTAGCAGATTACTGCTGGACAATTAAAAGGGACCAACCAGAAGCTAAATATTCAAGAAAATCTTAGATTTTCTAAGTCATTTATAAAAAAATAAGCTTTTGATTTACGAGATCCGTATTTTTTCTTAATATTTTAAATTACTCAATAAAATAAAATCTTTGTCTAGCAAATTTTTTTTAACTGTTTATTTTTTATTACAATCACCAATTAAAGTAAAAAATATCAAAAAAGTCCGTGTGGCACGACAAAGTTGCAATTTTGTTGACCAGTGTTATCAATCATCACTTGTTTTTAAGTAGTATTCCAATTACTTCATATATAATGCAATAAAACTATTTAGAATTGAAGTGGATGCCGCCTTAATATAATTCAAAGTAGTTCATATACTGGCTTATTTTAAACTAGTTTTTTAACTAGTTGATTTTAAAAACAAGTTAGTTTGTTCCTATAGGGTGGATACAAGAGAAACATACATGTGAGTTAAATAAAAAGTAAATTAAAAATCATTAAAAACATGCCAGTTGCTGAACATAAATAAATCCAGCCATGTTTTCACTCCCTCCCCCTTTGCCGAAGAACACATAATTTGGTTGGCTGTTTCATTTGTCGGTTTCCTTGTTTCTCTGTTTTGTGCGTGGCGTGAAATCCATGTGTGTGAGAAAGCTGAAAAAGACTGCTGGACGATACATTCAAACAAACAAACAAACAAACAAACAATCAGATAAACGAATCGGTAATGGTTTCTGATTATTAATTGATTAAATCTGCCACTGATTATCCTTTTCGTGCCACTCCATTCAAAGCTATTGAATGCATTCTTTGTATAGTGTCTGTCCGGTACTGTGTTTGTGTTTACTGTGCACTTGTTTGTATGTTTGTGTGTGTTATTTTTCGACACGTCGTTTAAGAAATTAAGTTAAATTTTTCATTATGCTTAAGGATACTCAGTTGATGCCCGCTCTTATTAAAATCCTTGTTTTAATTCTGTTTTCATTATTAATGAATATTTTATTATTATAATTTAGACGGCACTTTTAAAAATTTAATAAGTGTTACAGAAACGTTTTACAAACATTCTCGTAATTAATATACTTTCCAAGTACATGCAATAGTATTGTAATGCGGATAAATAACCTCTCTTCTTCAATTAAAAACCATTCTCCAAAATTGACTATGTGCTTTATGTTATACTAGCTGAATACCCGGCTTAACTCGGGAGTTGATATAAATAATATTCGATTTCATTCGTCGATTTAAAAAAACTTTTCACAAACTTTAGAGGGAATTTTGTGTACGTCTTTCGAACCGGTAACTTTGGCGAAATGAGCAAAATGTTGCTTCAACATCTGAAAATTATGAAAAAAAGTTAGGGAAATCGTGATTTGTGTGTGCGTCGCCGATCGCTTACAAAAATATATTTTCAAGTTTTATATTGTATTCGATATATCGCAAATTTTTAAAAAAAATTAGAGCAAAAACGAATTATTGGCAATTTCCGAGGAAACTGGACAAAAATTAAATAAGCATAGAGAATAGAAATTGCAATGTCAAAACAATGCCAACTTATGACGCAACTGACTTGCGCATGTGTTGATGCGTATTTAAATTCGGCATCAGCTGTCCTGATTTGCGAAAAAAGGAAGTGGAATATAAATACACATAAAGAAGAAAAGAAGATATATATACCCTTCGCGATTTGCTACGCTTTACTTTAGTACAGCGCCCTCTGGGGTTCAAGATATAGCAAAATGTATAGAGCCAAAAGACTCACCGCACACGAAAACCACTTTTAAAAATCATACTAATCGGATGAGTTGTTTTGAGTTCTTTTGCGGTATTTGTACAACAGCGCCCTCCGGTTTTTGAGATAGAATAAAAAAATAACGCCAAGGCCCTTTCCATACTCGATAATCAAATCCTATATATCCGATATACAAATTTTTATCTAAATCGGATGAGCGGTTTTTGAGTGTTTCACGATTTCTTAAGTGATTTGTAATACAGCACCATCTGGTGTTTAAGATAGCGCAGAAAAAAAGTCCAAGATAGCGTAGAAAAAAAAGTCAAATATACATACCCACCGTATCCGAAAACTCCTATGTAAACATTTTTTTGCAAATCGGATGAATATTTTCGGAGGTAAACTATAACAACAAAATTCGTGGAACCGAATTCATGGAAATTCATGGATCGCAGCGCCGCATACCGGGTTCAATTGCGAATCTGAACCATCCAGGGATCCACTAAAGCACACACAAAAAATTTCATCAAAATCGGTGCAGCCGTTTAGGAACAGTTTAATAACATACACACGTACAAATTGGGTAACAGCACCCTCTAGTTTCGAGAAAGAGTAAAAAAGATATCATCAGAGCCGTTGCCGTACTCGAGAATCGCTATTTACAAATTTTTATCGAAATCGGATGAGCAATTTTGGAGTTTTTCACGATTTCCTAATATTTTTACTAAAGCGCCCTCTGGTTTTCAAGATAGCGCAAAAAGATATGTTAAAAACACTCACCGTATCAGAAAACCCCTATTTTTCAATTTTCATGCAATTCGGATGCACGGCTTAGGAGTTTTTCGAGGTTTTTAAAAATATTTTTACTACAGCGCCCTCTGGTGTTCGGGAAAGAAAAGAGTAGATAAGTCAAAAAATCTCAGCGTATCCGAGAACCTCTGCATACAAATTTTCAAGAAAATCGGATGAACGGTTTTGGACTTTTTCGGCTTTTTTTAAATATTTGTACTACAGAGCCCTCTGGTGTTCAAGAAAGAACCTAGTTTATAAGTCATGAAAATTCACCGTTTCCGAAAACCCCTATATACCAACTTTAAGTTTAATCGAATAAGCGACTTAGGAGTTTTTTGGCGTTTTTAAAATATTTGTATTACAGCGCCCTCTGCTATTCAAGATAGATCAGGGTAGATAAGTCTTGAAAACTGACCGTATCCGAAAACCCCTACGTACCAATTTTCATGTAAATCGGATAAACGGCTAAGGAGTTTTTTGACGTTTTTTAAAATATTTGTACTACAGCGCCCTCTAGTGTTCAAGATAGAACAAAGTAGATAAGTCATTAAAATTCGCCGTATCCGATAACCTCTGTAACCAATTTTCATGTAAATCGGATTAACGGTTTCGGAGATAAGCTGAAAAAACGAATGCCTGGAACTCGATCGCAGCGCCCCTACCGGGTCCAACCTTCTTTACTGAATAAAAAGTAGCCTATATGTTGACCGGTAATATAAGGAATCTGGATGTCAAGTTTCATTTAAATCCATCCAGTGGTTTTCGCGTGATGCTTTAACAGACAGACAGACAGACAGACAACAATTTTATAAATGCGATTTTCGGACTCAGCGTCGTTCAAAATGTCCATCGCAAAAGGAATTTCAAAAAAATATTTTATGTACGGAGTTTTTTTTTTTTAAATTTTATATATATATATATATATATATATATATATATATATATAACCAACGAGTCTCGCACTTCGACCGACTACCGCACTGTGGACCAGCTGACTCGGAAAACTGGCCATAACTCAAGATATAATTGTTTGCTTATGAAACTTGGTACTAGGTCATTTTTTGGGTAGCTAATTTCGAATTTAATGTCAACAATAAAAAATACAAAATGCTGTATCCAATATGGCGGAAAATTTTAGATTGCCGAAAAAAACATCGCAACTTTGAATATACACCTGCCATTAGTCGTTGAACATCAGTATCTGCAACGGATAGCTTTTTTGCGACTCTATTTTTATAGTATATAAAAAAAAAAAAAATAAGTACAAAAACCTATTCAACCCTTAGCCTAGGCAACTCGACTCATACTATCTTCAACGAAGCTACAATGCGGTGGCTCAAATAGATATGAGTACCCTAAATCTTAAGTCGGATCGGGTAAAGATCGGGTTTCTTCGGCTCATAAATACTTATAACGTAGTTGTTGTCGTCTTGCTGATACTCTTCCTACTCATGATCGACACAAATGCCCGAATCACTCGACTCATTCTGCCAGTGATATAAAACAGAGTGCAGTATAGAGCAGCAGTGAAAAATGAGCGATTTTTTGGTATTTATTTTGTGCTATTTTTCCTGAGCACTAATATAGCAACAAAAAAACACGTGTTGTTCTTTTTTTTTGTTTGTTTTTATCTTACACTGAAAGCTGCACTTACTTGAAAAAAAAAAACATGCAAGCATATAACCAGCGGAAGACGTTGGCAGAGATAGATCAGTACTCAGAGTACATTCAAAATACATTTGGATTAGGATTTGCAATACGAATGCACACAACGAAAAGGAATCGAAGTGGTTTGGGCCATGGTATAATGATTTACAAGGTAGGAGTGACAGTTCTGTTGGCGATTTGGAGTTGTCAAAAACACACTGAAAAAGAGAAAACGAAGAAGCAGCAAAACAGATGAAAAGGTTAACTTTGTATTGATTTGACAACTCCCGATCACCGCTCGTGAGAAAAAAAGGTAGTTGTCAAGGCTATTTTGTAAATTATTGTATCATGGTTTGGGCTACGCGGTGCTCAATTATAATTATCAATTATAATCATAACCGAAAATATGGTAATGAGCCGAATGCGTTTAAGTATTTTACATATTTAATTGAGTATGGATAGGATAGAGGTCAGCAAGAAACTCGGATATGATTTGAGTATCCGATTTCTGTCATTGTAGTTCTCTGTTGCACATCACTTCCGCTGACTTCAGATAATGCCTTCATCCACTTTGACTTAAGATCATATTCATTTGGCCGATTTGACTAATTCGCGAACTTGATCTCCATGTTTTAGAAAGAAGTTTATATTTTGAATATCATTTTAAAGCTATCGCGTTAAAAATTCGGCTGTAATCGTAATCACAGACGGACAGACAGACAGACTGGGTAATCTAAGGAAAAAAAAAGTTAGTGGTTAATTTAAAGACCTAACTTTAGGAATCGTCATGGCCAGATTTTTAAATTTTGGATTATAAAAAAAAAATTTTTCTTGAGCTCAAAGTTGAAAGCCCGAAAATTGATGACATTTTATGGTCAAAATCATTGATTTTTTTTCCTTGTGAATGAATTAAATCAAAATCGGGCCACGGCGATCCCGAGAGTTATGTTTTTAAATTAACCACAAATTTTTTTTTTTTGTCAGATGACCCAGTATGGATTTATTTGTCCCACCAGAATTTTTGGACGCCAATTTGCAACGCCACCTGTGGGCTTACATGTTCATGAATTCTTTTTTTGTATGCTTGAATACTTGATTAAAATAATAAAAAAGTTTTTATTTATATCTGCAGCAGTTTTTTATTAACCAGCCTTAAAAAAAAACCCGGAACAGTCACCTAAAAAATTGTTTAAAATATAGATCTAACAATACGTAGAAACTATTTCTAACAAAGGTACAATACACAAATTCAACCATGACATAATAAAAAAATTTTAAGCTCTAAAAACTAGTAAAAAACTTAGTTTAAAAAAGTTTTTAAACTTTTATTTGTTATAACCAACTTTCAAACCGAAATTCAATTGACAGTTGATCAAAATCCAAAAAATTGAACAAAAATAGTTAAACACAGTAGCGCATTGCTGTTAAAAATTTATAGAAGTATCAACAATAAGATACATAGGTGTAAGTATGTATTTAAAATAATATGAATTAATTAGATTTGTCTGCTACAATGAACTCCAATTAAGTGAAGTCAATTTGCTAAAAACACTTGTAAAGAAATGCGTTCGACAAAAATTTTTTGTTAATTTCATTAAATTTTTGTTAAGGTAGCTATTTGATAAAATTGTGTAAATACAAAATTTAATGCTATAATCGGATTGTGGTCATAAATACTCCATAATTGATTTTAAACTGCTGCCTACACTTCATGCTTTCACTTGCCAAACATGCCACAAAAATTTTTTTATGGAATTTATTTTGGAAATATTGTTATTATTAAATAATTTTCTTTTAATGTGTTTGAAATTAAATGAAACAAGTGAACAATAAAAAAATTTATAATGAAACATAAGCTTACAATACATACTTAATAGTAAACAATTCGGTTGTTCGGGTCAAAAGCCAGGTAGAGATCTCCCATGCAACAACAAAATCTAGAAAGCACCATTTCTAGGTTTCCCATTTTTTGATGGCATTTTATTTTAAAATTTTTTGCTCTATCTAAAATGATCACCTAGTGGAAGTGTCTGAAATCAGTCAATAAAATTTTATAGCATAGTTTGTCTGCATTACCTACTCGACCGAAACAACGTCAGCAAAATTCTCAAAATTCAAATTTTTAAGAGGCAACAAAACAAAAAAGTTGATGAGTCAGAATGCTCAAAAAATTTAGGTTTAAACAACTATTTGAAATGTTCTCTGAAAAAATTTATGATTGTAACTGCTTTCTATAAAAAAAAAATTCTTAAAGTTGCGAGACATCACATTTTGAACACAAAGATGTAATAATATTTTTAATATGAAGAAACTATTTCATATCGCTACCTTAGCATAGGCCCTAACTCATTTCTTTTTACATTATGAAAGAAGAAAAAAATTGATAAAAATCAAAGTTCTTCAAATGCTGCAGTAAAAAAAATGGTAACATCATTATATCACTTACAGTTTTTAATAAAAAAATTCGTTTGCAAAAAATTCGAAACTACGGAACTTTATTTTTTTAAAGTGTTTTCCTTTTTATGTTGAGTTAGGGCCTTTTGAGATAGGGCTTTTCTATATTAAGGTAGCGATATACATCTTTTATATCTCAGATTAAAGGCCAAAAGTTGGATTAACGGCCATTATGGTTTTTAATTCATCATTCTATGTTTAATAGCAGCTGAGATATATAAGTTAAAACAAATGTATATTTCGCTATAGTTAGCAAAGATAATATGGCCGCCATTTTTAAAGTAAGACAAAGCACTTTTCTTGAGAGCAGTTCTGAGATTCAAATATATTCGGCAACTGTTAATAAAACTAGTAAGGAATGGAGCTTCGGCAGGGTACCGAAGCTAAAATACCCCTCTGCGGCCGTATTGAAGTATATTCTAAGTTTTTATCCGTCTATAAAATGTTTATGTATTATCTGCAAAAATATTTGTATCAAACGCTTAATTTCTTTTTTACCCTTAGATGCCACATAGAGTAATTTGTAGACTGCCCATTATGCTAAAGAATATATGTGCAAAATTTGCTTGGTATGTGCAAAAACATGCCAACGATGTAAAATAAGTTCGTTCAAAATTAAAGTGCCACGCCCCCCGTTCATTCCGTCCAATTTCCTAGACTATTGACTGTGTTATTATTCCAAAGACTATGGAAAATTTGGAAGAAGTCGGACGAACGGTATAGAAAAAGTTTGATTCAAATTAAAGTTTCACGTCTCTGTCTAATTTCGCCCAATTTTTTAGACTAATCACTAATTAGGAAAGCGGTGTAAAAGGAGTTTAATTAGAACTAAATTGACACGCCCCTTGTCCAATCTCACCCACTTTTGTAGACTTAACTCTTCTCATTGTACAAAGAACATAACATATGTGCTAAATTTGGTTGAAATCGGAGAAACGGTGTAGATAAGAATACATTATAAATAAAGTGCCACGCCCCCTGCCTAGTACCGCCCTCTTTTATAAACTACAGACTGATCCTTATGGCAAATAGTATGTGTGTAAAACTTGGTTTAAGTCGGGGAAACGGAGTAGAAGGAGTTCGATTAGAATTAAATTGACACTTTTTTGGCTTAAAACTTCTCATTATACTTAAGAATACATGTAAGAAGTTTGGTTGAAATCGGACAAACGGTGTAGATAGAGCTAGTCTAAAAAGAAAGTAGCACGCCCCCTGTCTATTACCGCGCAATTTTATAAACTTAAGATTAGTCAAATTAGTCAAATTACCAAGGATTATGTGTGAAAATTTGGTTGAAGTCAGACACACGGTGTAACAGAAGTTCGATCAAAAGTAAAATGCCACACACCCTTTTCTATGTAATGTAGACGTCATATTTTACCGAAGAATATAGGTATGGGTTGGATAAACGATGTGGGCCCAATTTGGGTACATACACACCCGATGTCATTCAGTTTTGTACGTTTACGAAAGTTTTTCTAGTTTTATGACGTCATTTTGTACGGAAGATAGGCGTGGCTTTCATCCGATTTTTACAAATATCATAGATATATTTCATGTTATATATTAAAGCGTATGTGCAAAATTTCAAGATATTTTTTTCATTTTTGTGGATTTTCAAGAGATTTAAGGTTTAGAATAAAGCCACTTTGCATGGGAGGTAGGCGTGGTTTGCATCCGATTTTGCCAAATATCATCAAAGTTTATGTACAAAATTTCAAGACATTTCTTTAATTTTTGGAAATTTGTAACAGATTTTACTTTTAAAAAAAAATCTATTTTGTGTGGGTAGTAGGCGTGGTTTTCATCCGATTTTTCCAAATATCACAGTGGTGGTCTATATTATATATCAACGCCTATGTGAAAAATACCAAGACATTTGTGTGATTTGAGCAGATTTTTAAGAGATTTTACTATTAATATAAAGTCACTTTGCATGGGAGGTAGGCGTGGTTTGTATCCGATTTTTCTGATTTTTCTCTCAGTCAGCATTTATATTCCAGATAAAAGTCCACGTGCAAAATTTAAAGGCATTTAATTTATTAATTTGGGTTCTTAAGAGATTTTTCTGTAAAAATAAAGTCACTTTGTATGGGACGTAGGCGTGGTTTTCATGCGATTTGGCTCATTCTCGAATTTAATCTCTATTTTTTAGAGAGAAGCTTATAATTTGAATTTCATCGACAGACAGACGGACACACGGAAATCAACTCAGGTGGTGATGCTTATCTAAAATATATATACTTTTCTATACCTGCCACGCCTCCTTATTGGCATTACAAACGGAATAACAAAGTTGATATACCCCTTACGAAGCACGCGTTGGGGTATAAAAATAGCCACTCTGAGATAAGAAAAATATGTGAACGGCTTGAAGAGAATTATTCGGAGAAAAAATCGTAAAAATTATTTAAAAATTTATTTTCTAGGAAATTTAGTTCAAAAATGAATTTAAAACCAGACTAAAAATTTTTTAAATTAAATATGTTTTTCATTTTTGCTGAAAATAGCTTAACTGAAAAAAGGCGGTATTTTCACATTCCATTTAACATTCCAAAATGTTACATCATTTGTACCGTACACACCACACCGAACTGGTATTGTAAGAATTGTAAGTTAGAATACAGGTCTGTGTATTACTGGCCTTTTTTTTACGCACCAGGAGTGCATTGTAAGGTATAGGATGTAGTTTCATAAATTAGCGGTCCAGTGGTTAGTGGCGGTCGTGGCGCAGTGGGTAGAGTGAGTGGCTTTACGCCAGAGAACCCTGGTTCAATTCCCACCCGCTCAGGAAACATGTTGTGTGAGCGCCTTATCCTACATACCATTCAGCCCGAAAGTTGTGCAACAGCTACGTAGAAAATTTTCCGCTGAATGCATCCATGGTAAAATTTTTCAGTTATTGTTGTACAACCACAATAGAACAACGTGAAATTTCTATGTAATTTCGATAATAATACAACTAAAAAACATAATAATAAAATAAATACAACGTGTTCTACGCTTTTTTCATAACAAACTGCTAAATTATAAAAAAAAGAAAAGTGTGACGTTACGCCGGAGGGGGGTGGGGAGCAAGACTTCTTAAATTGACCAAAATCATGTTACGTAATTTATAAACAGCGTCTTTTGGATTTTTTTTTCTGTGCTTTCTTGAACGACAGAGAGCGCTGTTGTACAAATCTCTTAAGAAATGGTGTAACACTCCAAAACCGCCTATCCTATTTGGATGAAAATTTGTATAAAATGATGGTCGAGTATGGAAAGAGCTTTGGCACTATTTTTTTGTTCTATCTCGAAAACTAGAGGGCGCTGTTGTACAAATACTGCAAAAAATTCAAAACAACTCATCCGATAAGTGTGATTTTTATAAGTGGTTTCGGGTGCGGTGAGTCTTTTGAAGCTATGTATTTTGCTATATCTTGAACACCAAAAGGCGCTGTACTACAAAATACAGTAAGGCGAAACCTTTATTTAAGGTGATAAATATCATCGTTGCTTATTTATGTGTATTTATATTAAACTTTCTTTTTTCGCATCTCAGGATAGGTGATGCCGAATTCTGTGGTATTGGAGTCCGCATCAACACATGCGCAAGTCAGTTGCGTCATTGGTTGGCGTTGTTTTGACATTTTCAGTGCTTATTCAATTTTTATCCAGTAGAAAAAGACTAACAAAATAATGACTTATTCGCAAAAAATTAAGAAGAAAAATTGTCAAAAACATGTTAAAATTTGGAGATACATAATAATAACATACAAAACAATTCCTGACCATAAAAATATCTGCAAATATGACCTAAGCTGTTGTAAGATCTTACACAGTTTTAGTTTAAAGATAAAAAACAAAAATTTCAATAAAATATATAATCGCAATAAATGAGCATTTTAAACTTACACACACTTAATTATTTGTACTAAATATAAATGTATTCATCTGGTAATCCTTACCCTGTAGGAAAATGAAATAATTTATAAGTAGTTGATAAAGTAGTTTTTTGTCAACCACAACTAGTTGAAATTCTGACTTTTTTCCATAGAACGAACTAAGATATTTTGTATGGTGATGTCCGCTAAATAAGTCAAATGAGTTTCGACTGCATATATTTTCAACTACTTGTTAAATTAGTTCTATTTAATCTATTTTTTAATTACTTTAAAATGACCAATTGAAAACTATTACTGATGGCCTAAAGTTAATAATATTTGATGAAATAACATGGTTAAATATATATAAACTTGTAATCTAATAAAAATTTGCAATTAAAACATGTCAAAATCAGAGCAGTTGCCGCCTTAATATAATTCAAAGTAGTTTATCAATCACTTGTTTTTTAGTAGTATTTCAATTACTTCATATATAATGCAATAAAAACTATTTAGAATTGAAGTGTATGCCGCCTTAATATAATTCAAAGTAGTTCATATACTGGTTTATTTTAAACTAGTTTTTTAATTAGTTGTTTTTAAAAACAAGTTAATTTGTTCCTTTAGGGTATATATGCATGCATCAATGCGTGTATTTTTACCACATAGAAAAAGAGCACTGATAGTTACAAGCGACAGTGACAGTAATGAATCAATCTGGATATTTGAGTCATACTGATAATCATTTTTCTGTTGGTACCTACATTTTATGTTTTTAATTTTTATGAAATACGTATATCATTTTTAAGTTACACATACGTATGTTTGTAGAACAATTTATATTTATTTACGTTTATTCAAATGTTTCAAATGAATCAATGTTTTATATTTCTTGTAATTAAACTATTATTTTTATGATTTACTTAATATTTTCCTCAAAGTTTATGGTCAATAAATAATGAAATAAATAAATACATAAGTGCAATTATGGCATTTTTTCGCTTTACACGGTTTTTCATACAAAAATTTAATTTTCGCTTTACACGAATTCTCAGGAACGTATCTACCGAATGAAACGGGGAATGAATGTACTAGTTTTTCAAAATTTCTTGATATATAAAAAATTGACTGTTAATGACTCATGACATTAATTTAAAAATACTAGAAATTTTTAGTAAAATAATTTTTTGAACATATCAATGATAACTGAAGCAAGAAAAATTGATCAGGAACTTAAAGTTTTGATTTTTGATGCAAGTTACTCTGCTGTTTTTAAATATACTTATTGAACTCAATTCTTTTTTGTCAAAAACGTCAATAAAATTACTTTATACAAATAATAATAGCAGTTAGTTAAGCATTTATATTTTTTAATTTTTTTTTTCAAGAACTGTCCATACTATTTAATGTTTTCTTAAGAAATGGTGCAAAAGTTTTTGTGGCAAAAATAATTTTAATTCAAAATTGCTTTTTTTACTCCTTTCATATGACATTACCATGGTTGGCAAAAGTTTTTTTAGTTTAAAAAAAAAAAAAAATAATTGTTTCTGTTTTATCTACATTAGTAAAACTCATTTTCTATTTAAAATTCTTTATTTCGAACACCCGCCTACCCCTTCCTACCTATTCTGAACATCTTTGTGTCAATAAGTTCTTTCAATAAGAAATACTTAGAACGTTTGGTTTTTTTTTTATACACGCAGAGAAAAAACCGTTTATCGCCCATTTGCAGTAATCGAACTTCGTTTTTGGTGCTTGGAAACGATTTTTGCAAACTTTTCAACAGATGCGAGAAACGGGAAAAGTTGCGGAAAACGGATTATTTAGTTGCAGGAAAAGAATTTCTTTTGTTATAAGCGCGTGCAATTTTTTAATTGCGGCAAATAAAGAATTTGTTTGTTGCATTTCTATTTCCATTTCAATACAATTCAATTTCTAATAAAACCAAACAAAAAAACGAGAAACAAATTTGTGTCAGCTGGGGACTCGAACCTAGGCTGTTTCGCATACAAATCAAGCACCTTAATGCCACTATGGCACGGCCATTACAAAAATCTGGTAGAAAGTTTTCGTTTTTGTCGGGCTTCTGTCGAGCTTCTGTCCATGACAAATGTTTAACTTTTGCCATAAACGGGAAAAAATTGTGTAACTTTACTTCAATGCAATTGAACTCCAAGCAGCAGCACTAGGTGAATATTAGCCGACTGAAAATTCAATTGACGGTGGTGCAACACGTTAAGCAGAGCGCGCAGTAAACCAGACATCGACGAGTCCGGGTTTGAATTCCAATTATTGAAGCAAGATAAATATCAATTATTTCTAATCATATTGAATTTATGTGTTAGAAGAAATGTTTATAATAAAATAAAAATTTGAATATTAAAATTCAATAAAATACTATTTTTAGTAAAGTGAATTGCGTTGGTATTTTTTTTTTATTTTTTCGATATTTTTCGCTATTTTTTCGTTAGTTTCAACTGAAAATTCGTTTGCAGCTACTATAGCTCGCAAAAGAAGTATTATTGGCTAATTTTTCAGTTGCGCTAAACGAAAAATTTCTCTGCGTGTATTTATATTCATTTCTTTAAGAAAGTATCTGTGAATTATAAATATTGTGAAGTTTTTAAAACAACACATAAATGTTATGTCAACAATTATAACACATGAACTGTGCTCAAGTTTAGTAGCTTGAACACATTGGACGCTACAGCAACATTACGACATGAGCCCAAAAGAGAACATTTATGTATGAGAAAATTTACATTAATGCTTACCAAAAACTTGTTTTTGCTCTGATTTTTCAAAGTTTTTAAAAAATTTTCAATCTATGGAATAAAATATAAAATTTAAAAATATACTTTTGCAAGCTATCGGCACGCACACACAAATCATGATTTTCCTAACTTTTTTTCATATTTCATCATATTTCATTCATTTCGTCAAAGTAACCGGTTTGACAGATGCGCACAAAATTCCTTCTAAAGTTTGTGAAAAGTTTTTTTTCAAATCGACGAATGAATTAAAAAATTATTTGTATCAACTACGAATACCGTGTAAGGCCGGGTATTCAGCTAGGTCTTATCTATATCTTAACCTTACGAAATATAATTTTTCTTTTTGATAACTTTATTGCCAATCCGGTACGGGTAAATGAATTGTGTAAGAACTAATATTTTATAAACAAGTGTTTAGGATCAAATATAAAAATATTAGAGGGCATGCGTGTCAGAATTCGTAAGAAAAATTTTTTGTTCATATAAGGAACACCCTTATATGCGTGCATCGCTCAAAGAAGGTGTAAATTCTAGTATTTGAACATAAAATTTTTATAAACAGCAAAAAGAGAAATGTGAATGTTCATTTGTACAACTTGCAATAACACCATTAACAATATGCACTTTTTGGCAAGCAAAAATAAGCAGTCGCCATAAGCGGAAACCGGAGCTAACAAAACATGTACGTGTAGTTAGTTTATGAAAAGGCATGCTTGCTGGTCGAAGTGCGAGTGCATATTCTGCTGTTAATTACTTTGTGTGCTTCTGGGTGCGTGTGTGTGAGAGTATGAGTTCGGTATACGAGTACGTATGTGTGTACAAGCGGCTACATGCACTAACTACGTCCAAAGTGCTCAACGATGTATTTTTGGCTTTGTTCATTTAAACATGCTTGCCTTGCTTTGTAAAAAAGTCACTCGGGTTAATTCAATGTTTAGAACATACGCACACACACAGCTACACATAGCACTGATGCACTTTTGTGCGCTTGCAGTTGTTTGTATTGTCATTGATATCCTATGTGGCAACAAAGTACTACGAACAACTTGGCCAAATGCATGATCAGGGTATAAATAATAATTGGTTGTTGAATGCTGCTTGCACATTGCGAATAATTTTCACAGCATACACTGAACCAAATGCGTATTCAAAATCTAAGAATAACTTGTTTGTCCCCACGAATCATTCATTAATATTGGTCCAATATACTAGTTCATTGGTTCAATGAATATCTAAAGCTATGAAACTTTTCATTGTGGGAATGAAAACAGTTTATTGATTTATTATGAACTTTTTTTGCAGCCTCTTTTTCTTATAGCCTTCTCTTCCTTAACCCATTAAGCCCTACAGGTGCGAAGACGCACTACGAAAAGACATATTTTTAAAAAGTCATAGCTTAGATTCAGTAAAAGATATCGGCCATCTTATTTTTGCATTGAGGAGCAAAGGTATGACATTTTTTTAGACTCCTTACATGTTTTGCCATAAGATGTCGTCTACCTAATCTGTCCAGAAGTTAAAAATTGTGAATTTCCAATTTGCAAAAATATTTTTTTTTTTTAAATTTCAAAATATATATGTATAAAATAAAAAAATTGGGATGAGAATCGGTACTAACAGTAGCCTTCTTTATTCTCTAAAAATTTCCGTACGATATCATAGCTTACCAGGCCACAGGACACCGTGGTGTTTTTTCGCACTTTTAGGCTTATGTGAGTTCCTAATTAGTAGTGTTTGTAACATTAATTTCTTATTTATTTTCCAGAATGTTTTATTCTATCCGATACAACTTTTCCAATAGTAATTTATAACACAATGCCGTCTAAGGGTCCAAAAATGCACCTTTGCTTGTCTACACACTCCACACAAAAAGTTTTAACCTCCTGCGCTGACGGGTTTGAGAGCCACGCTTAATGGGTTCAATCAGGGAAATAGTACTAAGTTTTAAGGTATAGATTTATCGAACTAATGTAAAGAATTCATAAACTCAAGGAACAGATACTTTGCCCTAAGGGACAATGTTGCTTGTCTTAAAGAACTCATACATTAAATGTAAACTATAAACTATTGAATGGAGAAATGAAGTTAATTGTTTTACAAGAACACAAGTTCACAACAAGAACAAGAACAAGAACAAGAACAAGAACAAGAACAAGAACAAGAACAAGAACAAGAACAAGAACAAGAACAAGAACAAGAACAAGAACAAGAACAAGAACAAGAACAAGAACAAGAACAAGAACAAGAACAAGAACAAGAACAAGAACAAGAACAAGAACAAGAACAAGAACAAGAACAAGAACAAGAACAAGAACAAGAACAAGAACAAGAACAAGAACAAGAACAAGAACAAGAACAAGAACAAGAACAAGAACAAGAACAAGAACAAGAACAAGAACAAGAACAAGAACAAGAACAAGAACAAGAACAAGAACAAGAACAAGAACAAGAACAAGAACAAGAACAAGAACAAGAACAAGAACAAGAACAAGAACAAGAACAAGAACAAGAACAAGAACAAGAACAAGAACAAGAACAAGAACAAGAACAAGAACAAGAACAAGAACAAGAACAAGAACAAGAACAAGAACAAGAACAAGAACAAGAACAAGAACAAGAACAAGAACAAGAACAAGAACAAGAACAAGAACAAGAACAAGAACAAGAACAAGAACAAGAACAAGAACAAGAACAAGAACAAGAACAAGAACAAGAACAAGAACAAGAACAAGAACAAGAACAAGAACAAGAACAAGAACAAGAACAAGAACAAGAACAAGAACAAGAACAAGAACAAGAACAAGAACAAGAACAAGAACAAGAACAAGAACAAGAACAAGAACAAGAACAAGAACAAGAACAAGAACAAGAACAAGAACAAGAACAAGAACAAGAACAAGAACAAGAACAAGAACAAGAACAAGAACAAGAACAAGAACAAGAACAAGAACAAGAACAAGAACAAGAACAAGAACAAGAACAAGAACAAGAACAAGAACAAGAACAAGAACAAGAACAAGAACAAGAACAACAACAAGAACAAGAACAAGAACAAGAACAAGAACAAGAACAAGAACAAGAACAAGAACAAGAACAAGAACAAGAACAAGAACAAGAACAAGAACAAGAACAAGAACAAGAACAAGAACAAGAACAAGAACAAGAACAAGAACAAGAACAAGAACAAGAACAAGAACAAGAACAAGAACAAGAACAAGAACAAGAACAAGAACAAGAACAAGAACAAGAACAAGAACAAGAACAAGAACAAGAACAAGAACAAGAACAAGAACAAGAACAAGAACAAGAACAAGAACAAGAACAAGAACAAGAACAAGAACAAGAACAAGAACAAGAACAAGAACAAGAACAAGAACAAGAACAAGAACAAGAACAAGAACAAGAACAAGAACAAGAACAAGAACAAGAACAAGAACAAGAACAAGAACAAGAACAAGAACAAGAACAAGAACAAGAACAAGAACAAGAACAAGAACAAGAACAAGAACAAGAACAAGAACAAGAACAAGAACAAGAACAAGAACAAGAACAAGAACAAGAACAAGAACAAGAACAAGAACAAGAACAAGAACAAGAACAAGAACAAGAACAAGAACACGAACAAGAACAAGAACAAGAACAAGAACAAGAACAAGAACAAGAACACGAACAAGAACAAGAACAAGAACAAGAACAAGAACAAGAACACGAACAAGAACAAGAACAAGAACAAGAACAAGAACAAGAACAAGAACAAGAACAAGAACAAGAACAAGAACAAGAACAAGAACAAGAACAAGAACAAGAACAAGAACAAGAACAAGAACAAGAACAAGAACAAGAACAAGAACAAGAACAAGAACAAGAACAAGAACAAGAACAAGAACAAGAACAAGAACAAGAACAAGAACAAGAACAAGAACAAGAACAAGAACAAGAACAAGAACAAGAACAAGAACAAGAACAAGAACAAGAACAAGAACAATTACTTTGCCATTAAAGATTGTACATTGAAGTCAATGTATTGTAGATAAATCGAAAGAATGAGTTCTAAAAAATTAAGAATAAGTTCTTACGTTTTAAGAAAATACCTTCTTAAGTCAATGAATGTGTTCTTATTTATTTAATATTTGATGTTACTTTGAAGCAGGGGCGTAGATAGCTTTTTGTTCTGGGGGAAAGATCCGTAAAAAAGTTATTATATTATATATAATATATATATTATATTAAGTGAAATCTCATTGGAAGATGATCAGAACAAGGCTAAAATAAATGTTTTGTACTAAAATGTGTGAAATTTTTGAACAAAATCCGCATGAGCTGAACCATCGATACATATTTATTTCGGATGTAGTTGAAAAAAGCGACAATTTTTTTCAGTATGTCTTTCGGCTTTGTTCATATTTTCTTCGCTTTAATACAAGAGAGCCAATTGTGCGATGGTAGCTTGTTGAACTTGTAGCCGTATGGTGCGCGGTTCAATACGAGCACGGAGCAGGAAAAGGCAATTGATTCTTAACAGGTTTTTTGGCAATTTCTTCTCTAAAATATTTGTATAAAAAATATAAATAACAAAAAATAAAACAGCATGGTCTGCCGTCTGTGCTGTGAGGATCAACCCGGCCCAGTAGAAAATATCATGCCTGATCAGGCTGGAATTCAAGCCTGATTGGCATGACCGAGTCCTGACCTTTCCGTGAAAACACCCCTAATTTTTTTCATACAAGTGTCCGCCTCTTCCGACCTGTTATTTGCTATAACATTTATTAAATTTTTATTTGTGATTCCAAGTCTGAATATCAATTTTTATTTCAAAATAAAAAAGGATTGATTTCTTGCTTAATTTCATTTTAGAATACGGGTCTGTAAAAAGGAAGCCTGAATTATATTTAAATTTCAGCCTTGAAATCTGAACTGAATAATGAAGGCACTATTATTAATTATTGGAAATTCAGTCCTGAATTTCAGTTTGACTATTAGAGGCCTGAGCCAGTTTTCTGCTGCGTGGAACTAGTCAAATCATCAAATAAAAATAAGTTAGCCTCTTAATAACCAACTGACTACCCGAAAGTAATAATTTTCGTGATCTAGTTCTATATTGCCATGTTAATAATACTGTAGAAATTATGAAAGGTAGAGAAGTAAAAGAATGAAGAATCACAAAATATCAGTTTAATATCTCAAAAACTGAGAGTGCTCTAAGCAACAATTGTCGTTTTGTTGGAATTTTTTTATAGGAATCATGTTTGATAACTTAAAGGATATTGAAAATAGTTTTAAAACAGCTTATTCAACCATTTCATATGTAAAATTTACCGGTGAATCGATTGCTATCATTAGAATTTGCGGAAACTTAACTCTTCAGTTTTCAGAGCTATGCAAAGTCACAAATTTTTTTTTTGCAATTTTTGTTTTCACAGCATCCAACGAAGTCGACGCAGATGATATTAGTAAATTGGGTATAAATTAGGGTTTCGTAGATTTTATGTAGACAATTAGAAAAAAAAAAAAATAATTAAAATCGGATGAGTTTTGGATAAAAAAATCCTGTTTGAATCAGTAAAAAATTTTAATTATTTGTAATAATTCATTAACTTTTCTTACTGAATTATTTATTTACTCTTTGATTCGATATGTTATGTACCTTAGAATTCTGAACAACTTTTGTTCTACGACTTTTTTACAGGTGCGTCTTACTCTCTGTATACAAATTACTTTTTTTATAAACTTTTGTTTTTGATAATTTTTTTGCAGAAAGTTTAATTAGTTTATATATTCAATACTTACGTTGCTTATTAAATACACTATTGGAAAAATAAATACATTATACGATCGCGATAACGCTAAAATATAAAATTTTAAAAAAGAAACAACGTCCCAAAAATTTATAATTTACTAAAATTTCGTTTTGTGAGGTGTTATCTCTTGACCAACTGAAACACTTGTCAAGCGAGTTAAAAGCATCTGTTTTCAAATCAAAAATGGTGGCGCTTAGATCATAGAACAATAACATATAACAAAAATAACAAAATTTAAATGGAAAAGATGCGGAAAACATAGTAGAAGTGGTTGTTCCCCGCGGTACCACCAGGCATTTAAGGGTTGATATTGTTTTTCATTGTTAGATGGTAGGGGTAAATTTTTTTTGCAAGGGAACGTTTGACCAAGCTGATTGAAAACCAAATTTTATTATATTTTATATAATAAAACGTGAGAATCTAAAAAAAAAATAACATAAAATAAGGTTTTTGCTTTGAGCTGACATAGTTTTCGAGATATTAAACTGAAATTTCGTGATTTTTCATTCTCTTACCACCACCTTTCATAATTTCTACAGCATGCATGGTTCAGAAACCCTTTTGAATTTTAGTAGAAATTGAACTTATCTACTATACATGCCACTATTTATCCTGTTATTGTTGACCAATTTGGAAGAATTAAACACTGAACAAAAGCAAATTTTGAGAACTTTCTTGAGGAAAAGAAGAATTTGTGCAATATATTTACATGTGGATGCGTGCTTTGAAGTATATTGTAATGATTTTCATGGCTCTGGGGTGGTCCGAACCCGCGGATTTCCCCCAATATCTACGCCACTGGCTTGAAGCAACCACTAAAATGAGAGAATAATTTGAATGAAAGCAGATTCTTACAAACAATTAACAGTACATTGAAAACAAATGCAACTTAAAGACCTTGTTCCCGGAGCCAATTGAAATCAACCAATTTCCGCTGTATAATTGGAGTTTATTGATTTGAAGCGCAATATTTGGTTCAGTGTAGAATTTCCAATTCGCACGAAAAGCTAATTTTGCCAAACACCGTATTTAAGTGGATTGCTTGGATTGAATCGAAGGTGAACCATTTCACAATGTAAAATATTTAAATTTTGATTATGATAAAGCTGATTAAGATAGAAACTGTGTTAACTCCTTTAAATGTAATTAATATTGACTTTTGAACGTTAAAAGTCTGCATCAGAAAAATTTAAAAATAAATTTAAGACAAATTTTACCAGAATTTTGAAATGATTTAAAAACAAATTTCCTCCTCACCCTGAAATAAATCTGAAAATTTAAAATTTACAATTTTATTTGTAAATTTCCAAATTTTGCACGTAGTTGTATATATTTACGAGGCAACACCCAAACCGGAAGTGAACCAATGAAAAATGGCAAATTGCAAATACCGCAGCATAAACAATGCGAATGTTGGGTCAGACCACGATCTGGCATCGATAAGAGTAACAACAAATGCTTAGTTGTTGTTGCTGATGTTGTTGTTGTTGTTGTTGTTGTTGTTGTTGTTCTTGTTGCTCGTGTTGCTGGCATGCCAAAATATGTAAATCAAAGATGTTGCGTTATGTTATGTTTTGACCAACGATCATAACGTGGCTATCATACAAAAAGATACAATATTAAACACACATGCACAACACTCTTCTAGCTACCGCAATGTGCATTTGATTGTATGCAAGTTCGTATGTTTGTTCGATTTTTTGCTGCTAAAAATTCTATGCATTTAGAATTTTAATCAATAGATTGGATATGCAGTTATTTGCGTGTGATTGTATGGTGTCCTATTTCCGGTATTGTTCTATGTGGTGTGCTGGAAATCCATGTTTTAATGAAGTAAATAAGTTATTTCATGTGCATAACCACTGCGGTCACAATAAAACATCGCCCACACGCGGCTTTTCGTTTGCAAAATTCAAAAAATCAACCACTTATTTTGGAGAATATTTAAGGTTTGCATAAAAAAAAAATTTTAATAAAAAAACTCAAAAATCAAGAACTTATTTTCAAATTCTGTTCTTGTTTAAACATAATAACATTAAAACCTAAACATTCACCCATACGATGAGGGGCTGTTCATAAATTTCGTAACATGATCAGGTGGAGAGTGGGTCGAACATTTGTGACGAAGAGTGTGACATGTGAGGTCAGTCGTGCGTTACGTCACAACAAAATTTTTGTAGTTTACTCCATTTGAATCGGTTTCATATATTGCCGCGTTATGAAAACTATATATCGGGTGAAATCAAGCTTTACGTTTTCTGTCACTCGTCTAGTGATTTTCTGCTGAATGGTAGAGATTTCGTTTTAACAGTTATGGTGCTCGGTTTTCAGCCTTGCAACTACCTTTATTTATTCTACCATGGTTTTCCCTATGTGCAGCAAAATATCAACAACGAAGGAAAACAACAAAATACACACAGCGACAATTCATACTATTTATCGCTGCAAATTTTGCAAATTTTTGTACACTAAACTTAATAAGTTCTAAAATATCATATGTATGCTACAGCTAGCATTGTCAGATTTCTTTTCCAAAAAATCGGGACAAAAGCAAAATTTTTTTGAAAAAAAAGGGATTTTTACAAATTTAACGGGACAATTGAAAAAGGGGTTTGGTTTTAAAAACAAAGTGTTTATTAAATAAAAAATATTTGACAAGGATGAACGAGTTTTAAGTTCAAGTCAATTACGTTCATCACATTTTCATATAAATTAAAAAACACAGGTGCGTCGTTGGACACACAAGAGAAGCGAAGCTTTCTCTGCGAAAAAATCTGTCGAAAATTTTTCAGATTTCACTCCAAGCAAATCACAGAACGAGGAGTAAAAAGCTTCGCTTCAAAAATATATATTAAAGAACGAACACGAAACAAAATTTAACAAACAGTTTAGATACCTTGCTGATGTCATGCATGCGTTTGTAAATTCCACATTTCCATCCACCAAACGCACTTGTCAACGCACTTGTGGGCATTGCTAATTTTCTTCGTGCTAACAACAACACAAACGCATTCACAATACAAACACACCGATGCTCGAGACTCCTTGTGGCAAATAAAAGCAAATATTTGTTAGATGTAGCATAGCAAATACACAATCCTCTAACTATTGATAGATGGTGACGATCTACTGCAGCATAGCTTCTGTAATAATTAATATTGAATTAACAACTATTTCTATCAAGTCTTTGTGGTCTGGTGGATAGTATGTTGGACTCTCATCTAAGAGAACGCGGGTTCGATACCCACGGGCGGGCCAAAAAATATTTTTAGTATTTAATATTAAAGTATTAAATTTACTTGTTGTAATAAGCGCTAGCAACAAAAAACCATAAAATTTCCAAGAAAAAATCTATCGAAAATTTTTCAGATTTCACTCCAAGCAAATAACAGAACGAGGAGTAAAAAGCTTTGCTTCAAAAAAGCACTTTCCCAGCGGTTAAAATACGCCTGAATCAATGCATTCTTTAAGGTCTGAGGGGTAATGGTAATTGTAGTGAATTGAATTTGGCATTGCTAAAACTGTCGAACAAGAAAAATTAAATGAATCAAATGCAGAGAGCGCTCTTTAGCACAGTTTTTTTGAGAAGCGCAATCTATGAGCGAAAACTATTAAAGAGGAATGAAATCGCTCTCAGCATTTAACGAAAGAGCGTTCATGTTTTTTTTTCTTCACGAATGATGGAAGCAAAGTGAACTGCTTGTGAGTATTATTGATGAGGAGGAGCGCAATTTTGCTCTTCACTTGAGTGTTTTTCCAAACACTGATTTTGAATGTAAGTCTACATTTGCGGCACGACCAGATCGCTGTTGAAGATGAGTAGTAGCCCGTTTTAAAATGCTGTGAATGATAAAAATGCTTTTGTGAACACATGCAGAAATCTTCTTTTGAGGTTTTACCTTGATCACGTATAATAAAGATACTTTCTTCTTTTTTTCTTACAGTAGTTTTTGTTGATTTTTTCCATTTCTAATTACATAATTATTATTGATAAATAAGAATAAAAACTTTTTACTAGTCCTGCACAAACGCTTTTGAAGTTCGCTCAGTTTGCGTTAATATTTTATTTTGTTCTTGTTATTATAAGAAAAATGTTATGTTGATACAATAGTTTAATTGGAATCAAACAAAGGAATAAATTGAGACCAAACTCCTTTTAGTTATCTATTTTTTTCTTCTAATTTTTTAACTGTAAAAAAATAGTATCAAAATCCGAATACTTTTGAAGTGACCGCAAAACTGAACTTACCTTCAAAATCGCTTATAATCAGAGTATTTAACCCTCATCGGTCCTTCGTATCAATTTGATACAATTTTTGTCTTTCAAGTTGAATAAAAAAAAAAAAAACTGCCCGATGGAAAGAACCGGTTTTTGGGAAAATATCATGATTTTGCCTGTAGAATCGGGCTAATGAGTTTTTAATGTTTGGGCATTTCTGGTTTTATCTGAGACGAAATAGTTACAAATCGGTCCCTCGTATCAACTTGATACAATACATCTGCCGATGGTTATTGCAGTTGTTTTTTGGGTTCGACTCGTTTATTTCATTTTTTTGATTTCAGTATGTTCTTGAACACACACGAGTGAGGACTGAATTGAATTTGTTTGAAGTGATAAGTGATTTTAGTGAATTTTGAAGTGATTTTTATCTGCCGCATACTTTCATTGCGTTATGCATACATTAAATTGATTTAAAAAAAAATGGAAAAAAACCTACGTGAAAACCGTCAAAGAGACGAATATGATATAGATTCCGAATCTGGAAGTGAAGCAGAAGAATCTCCAGTAGATAGTGACGATGAATTCACAATGGAGGAAGAATGCGTTGCAGAAATGAGTGAGCATTCTGATGAATACGATGTTGAGCCACTGGATGAAAATGTGGCAGAAGAAATTGCCAGAAATGCAACAGCAAAATATTTGTCAAAAAATAAAAAAATTCAATATTCGACGGAGCCATTTGAAAATAACCGAATAAATTCATATAGGCGCGCTGATAATAATGGCATACGCACCGATACGCACCATATATGAGAAATGGAACCATAATTAGCAAGTTGTATACAATCCAGGCAAAAATGTTACAGTAGATGAACAGCTAGTTCCTTTTCGTGGACGCAGTCCGTTTCGACAATACATACCATCGAAACCGCCTAAATACGGCATAAAGATTTGGATTTTGGCCGATTCAGCTACCTGGTATGTTTACAACACGCAAATTTATGTTGGTCGCAATCGCATCCGTGTTGTTTTGGATTTGGTAAATGGGCTGTCGGAGAGGAATATCACATGCGACAACTTCTTCACATCTTATGAACTGGCTGAAGAGTTACATAAACGCCGAATGACTATTCTGGTCACTATACGGAAAAATAGGACCGAAATTCCTCCAGTATTATTGGATATGAGCAAAAAACCTGTGTATTCGAGCGTTATTGTATATGACCACAAATTACAAGCCATTTTACTGTCGTATGTGCCTCGGCGTTATAGATATGTTACACTGGTCAGTACATGGCACAATGTCGTCGATATAAGTGAAAATGCTGAGAAGAAACCCAATCAAAGTCAGGATTATAACAAAACCAAGAGTGGCGTGGACACTATGGACCAGATGGTGGCTACCTACACCTGCAAAAGGAAGATAAATCGGTGGCAAATGGCAGTATTTGCAACATGTTAGACGTGAGTGCATTGAATGCATATATAACGTATATTTCGCTATTTCCGGCTTGGGAAAACAACAAAACCAATAAAAATATACGTCGTCGAATATTTATTGAGGAGCTTGGAATGGCTCTTGTGCAAAAACACATAGAAAAGCGGAAATCTCAGCCTCGAAGGCTCAATATTGAAGCACTACCAGCGATTACCCACTTGCCAAAAACTACGAAACGTGGCCGTTGCTACATATGTCCATATAAAAACAATAAAAATTTGTATTTAAATCGTTGTGATAATTATAAGAATTATGTTTGTAATGATCATCATTATGATATTTGCAAAAAATGCGCTAAATATAGGCACATAGCCACAAAAATAAGCATTTTTGACATTTTTCTCTATCAAATTTTCATTACTTATAAATGTATTTTCTAAATTTAAATTTATGAAAACAATAAAATAGTACTACAAAAATATAAAACATTCACTTTTTTTAATTTTTAAAATGATTTTCTTAACTTTTTTTTTGAATGTGTATCAAATTGATACAATGGGACCGATTCGATGCATTTCCTCGGGGACCGATGAGGGTTAAATAACAGCCAAAAGTATTGCCTCCACAAAATAACAGTGCACTTTCGCCTTTGTGAGGTAAACATGTACGATGCTATGTACGACAAGGTGATAATGTTAGTTAAAACATGATAATATTTAAGAATCTGCAGTGACGTGATTGGCAGTACTACTTTCGCTACAGATCATTACATATTGATATTTGAAATTAATTAAATTTATGTGCTATGCAAACTTTCTGCAAATGCAACGATTAATTTTCGATGACTTGCTTCACACCGACACAAATACCTCGCAACCACCTTTTCTGTTTTTACATTTATTCTCTGTGCATTTCTTTCAATATTCAACCGCAGTGTTTATTTCTTCTATCGCATTCAAGTTCTTCGTCATTGTGTGACTTAATTAAAACTTCTTCTCCTCTTCTAGCTCAGTTAAGTACTCAATCGCAGCAGGAAGCTAATGGTGAGCAGCAATAAGGAAATTCAATTAACGCTGTTTCTAATCAAACCTTCACTTTTGGGATTGTGTAACACTTTAAATGATGTTGCGAGGTTCTTATTTATTTTTTATTTATTTTTTATTTACAAGCAAACGTTAAAATTAAGTTGTTAATTGAAAGCAATTAACAACAGCCACTATAAGTGAGTAATGATGTTCGATGTTTGAGGCTGGGTGTATCCAACTTCACTTATATGCTATATGCATTCCTGTACGTAGTGCTTTTTATGCTTCGTGATCTTCTGTAACTGCGTATATATGTACTTTCGCACAATGTGTATTTTTCTTTCCTTCCCTTTCTGTATCATTATTCTTCTTTGTTTTTACTTATATTTAATTTTGCTTCTGTGCGTCGTCTCACATTTATATTTAAAACCATTTCTGCTGCCTCGCTGCCTTGGCCATGTTTTACACCATTTTGGTCACTTTGAAAAATTACACTTATTACGCTTAAATCGTTTGGGTTTCGTTTGCTGCTTAAACTTCCGTTTCCGTGCAGCCAATGTTCGGCTTCATTATTTTTATTTGTAGGATCCTTTATTTTTTTATCGTTGCTATCAAAGTTTTCTTGTGCCATGGCGTTGTGGTTCATGTTTTTGTCGTTGTTGTTGTTGCTGTTGATGTTGTTGTTGATGCCATTAATGCTAGCAAGAAGCTCCTGCCACGTTGTCGTCTCCATTGAGTGCACAATTGACCTCGTTAATAGTGGTTGTTGTTGTTGTGGCTTTAGCTTTTTGTTCTCATCGATGCCGACATTTTTGCTGTCATTCTTATTTTTTTCTGTTATCGTTTGATTATTTTCTTCACCATCATCAAGTTGTTGGCAAGCCACTTCAGTTTCCAACATGAAATCAATGCATTCATCGTCAGATCCTTGCAGTAGCGCCGATGCATAAATACGGCAGCTAAATTAAAAAAATAAAAACAAAAAAACAATAGATTATAGCAAATAGAAGAGAAATAGGAAATTGAGAAAATTTTCACCAGAGTTGTTTTTGAAGTGGCCAACGTCGTAGAAAAGCTACGCGACAACATTGCGTTAAAATCGTTATCTATATCAGCGATTTTTTTTTTTTTAATATTTCGAACTTTCTTTCTTCAATTTTATGCTCAAGTCTTTTCCAAGTAGACGTAATATCAAAAAAGCCATAAATTCTTAAGTTTTTATTTTTTCAGTCAACTCTATTTTGAACTATTTTTAACTCCTTCGTTCGCCACTTCCACACAATTGAAACTCACCCATTCAAATCATTCTTTCTCGATGTTTGTAATCTTATCCAGCATTCTTTGGTGTGTCTTTTGTCATCATTTCTTACATGCTTATCATCAGCATCAGCATCATTTTGATTTCCTCTAACATTTCCATCATTTTCTATTTCGAGCAGTAGAACAGCATCATGGAGAGGTCGTTGAAGTGGCAACGCTAGCTTGACACTTGAGCTACCAACGCACAGAATCGGTTTTTGATGATCTACTTTAACATGCCGCTGCAATTTCGATGATGCTACAATTACATTAAAATAAGTAAGTTCAACTAAAAAAATAATTTGAAGACTTTCAAATATTTTGGTATGTTGACATTATCTAGGGGGGAAGGGGGGAGGAGATTGTGGTACTATCCCGAGGGCTGCACTGAAGCTGCAGTTACACAACAAAAACAGAAAATTATCAAAAAATTGGTTTATATATTATTAAAAAAAAAAATTGTTCTGAGAAATCATTAATGAAGACTTCAAAGTTTTGTTTTCGCTATAATTCATAGACATGTAAGGAAGGTCCTAAATTCTCATTCTGTAGTCTAAATTCTTGCAATTGCCGCATATGTGGTAAGTAGTGAAATAAGCTTTTCTATATTAATAGGTGAAGAGTACATTAAATTTGTGTATCGTAGATTACTTCTCTCATTATTCTTTAACGTTTGTGCACTCGAAAGCAAATACAAAAACTGCACAAACATTTTGTTTCCACTACCGCTTCTTAAAGATGCGACTATACACAGAATTCATATAAAAATAGTCAAATATGGGAAACTCTACAGGTCACAAATATACATTTTTTTAAGAATTGTTTTTGATTTATTTTGGCTATGTTTATTATGCTTAACTTTAAAGTGAAATTAATATTTCTTTATTTTATTTTAAAATAAAAAAAAATTTATATTTTTTATGGAACGCCGCACTGTGTGATGTGCTAAATTATTATAATTGTAGTCTTAAACTTTAAACACACAAAAGTATACCATACCATGTACCATTTTCTTTTTTTCAGAGAGTTCCATCCACATATTTCTAGAAATTTATTGTTCTCTCACCTGCAAATCTCTTGCCACAGTTGAAGGGACAGCAAAATCGACTCTTAAGTAATTCTTTTTTTGAAGTTAACTCCTCGATGCAGTCAACTGGTTTTAATAACTGATAATCCATCAGATTATCACCAAATGTCGTGGGCGGTGAAGTGCATGTGGCAACAGGTATATCTGTGCTAGATGCTTTTGTTGTCGCTAGCAATACAGGTGACGCTGACAATGATGATTTTGTTGATGGCAATGGCGATGGTGACGACGAAGATGATGATAGTGCTGTTGTGGCTGAAGAGGAATTTATTAAGTCATTTTTAATATCAGACCCAGAGGACTTCAGCTGCAATGATATTGCTGTGGAAGTTGACGGTGATGGTGATGATGAGTATTTTGTTGTGAGTAGTGTAGATGTTAAATTCGTATTCAGCTCAGCTGTTGTGTCAATGGCTCCTAATCCCTTTTGTATGCACTCAACTGAAGAGTTCAATGAGCTGGATGGTCTTCGACTGTCCAGAAATAATGGCGAAAACGGTTTACCCAAGGTACCAACACCATCACCATCGATGACAACATCTATGGGTGCAGCAATATTTGTGCGGCATCTGCTGTTGTCGCTTAGACGATGCATAGATGGACAGCGTTCAATGGCGATTTGAACGTCATCCAACGATAAATCATTAGTCGATAATGAAAAATGCTTTAACGTGGAACTTGCTTCAAAAACATTATTTCTTGGAACCCTTAAAGTGGTTGCTGACGTCGACAACGACGACGACAACGAAGATATTGGTGAAGTGATGCATGATGAAGTCGTTGCTGATACCAGCGTGTTGCTTGAACCAGTTGCCCGCATTGCTGCATCCGTTGTTGTTACTACCACGTGATTGCTAACATAACTCGTGCCAAGTAATTGATTTGTTGCTGACTGCAATTTTGTTGTTGCTGTTACTGATGTTCGAGCTGTGGCTCCAGCTGTCGTCACCAACAATGCTGGCGTTGATGTGCCCACCATCAGACCATGACCATTGCTCAACATGCTCGATGAACTGGCTAGATTGTCCATAGAGCAAGCCTTGCCCCATAGCTTAGCGAGGAATTTATTTCGTGGCATTATAGAAGGAGATCCCATTGAATCGGCATCGCTTTGATTTGCCTTTAGGTCAGTCGGTAGCTTTTTTTGGTTTGTTATTTCTTTTTCTGCTTGCATCTGCTTTGCGTTGGGCCCGAATAGTTTCTGCCGCAATTTGTCTTCGTTGTTGCATAAATTGAATGCGTTCGTGATGGCGTTGTAAATCTGTTCGGCAATTAGTCCGCGACGTGGTGTGTATCGGTCCCGACAGACGGGACATTTTTCGGCGCGTATGCGACACTTGACGCAGAGAAGATGCCCATTTTGGCATTGCATCGCAGGAGGTGGTATGGTGTCGAGGCAAACGGGACACTCGATGATTGAGAGGATATTCTGCATAATGACAGAGAGTCGCTGTAAGCTGAGCGGCATTGGTCCACAGCAGAGGCTCTGAAAATTAAAGAATATTTTGATAGATGTAAATATTGATATCTTATAATGTGAATATTAATATGAATATGAATATGAATATGAATATGAATATGAATATGAATATGAATATGAATATGAATATGAATATGAATATGAATATGAATATGAATATGAATATGAATATGAATATGAATATGAATATGAATATGAATATGAATATGAATATGAATATGAATATGAATATGAATATGAATTTGAATATGAATATGAATATGAATATGAATATGAATATGAATATGAATATGAATATGAATATGAATATGAATATGAATATGAATATGAATATGAATATGAATATGAATATGAATATGAATATGAATATGAATATGAATATGAATATGAATATGAATATGAATATGAATATGAATATGAATATGAATATGAATATGAATATGAATATGAATATGAATATGAATATGAATATGAATATGAATATGAATATGAATATGAATATGAATATGAATATGAATATGAATATGAATATGAATATGAATATGAATATGAATATGAATATGAATATGAATATGAATATGAATATGAATATGAATATGAATATGAATATGAATATGAATATGAATATGAATATGAATATGAATATGAATATGAATATGAATATGAATATGAATATGAATATGAATATGAATATGAATATGAATATGAATATGAATATGAATATGAATATGAATATGAATATGAATATGAATATGAATATGAATATGAATATGAATGTGAATATGAATATGAATATGAATATGAATATGAATATGAATATGAATATGAATATGAATAGCAATATTAATATGACTATTAGGGTTGTCTTTATATGAAATTTTTATGTTGAATATGTGGAGTTTTTATGTTGAATTGTCAGCATTCAGTTTGAAATAGAAAAAAAATCTATATTTGTTTCAGGTTTTTATTTCGATCCCTGACTCTCCTTGCCGGCACTTGATGCCTTTTGTACTAGTAAATTAGCAATTACTAGTAATCCAGTGTGGCGTTAAAACGTCAAAATAAAAAAAAAATCTAGTGATAGGTAATTCATTATGGACTATTTTAACCTGTGTGCCAAGGATTTCATAGAAACTTTTCATTATAATAAGTAGCCTTCAGAATTTTTTTTCAATTTTTTTCGTCTGGGTTTTTTTTTTAATTTTAATAAAAACAAAAAAAAAAAACAACCCCTTACTCGTCCATGTTGTGAGCGGCCGCAAAATGATTGTTTTTGCATGTGTATTCGCATGTTATTGAATATTAGAACAAACGCTCTGTAGATGTAGTTATTGTTTTAAAGAGAATTACGATAAAAGCTAAGCTGGTGCCTAGGAAATCGGCAGACTGGCACGCGAGCGACCCAGGTTCAATTCCCGCGATGTTAAACATTCAACTTGAGTATAAAATAAAAGTTATTATAATAAACTCTATGCCAGTAAATTTCAACAAATATGTCAAATTTACGGGATTACAATTACCACTAGTTTAAATGATATTTTTTGATATATTCAGTTTTTAAAAACATTTTGTTTTTTGATTCTAAAATACTCCTTTTCATTTTAAAAAAAATTTCGTTTTTTCTTTCAAAGAAAAATTTCACCTTAAAATAAAAAAAAATTCTTAGCCGCAAAAAAAAAGTAAAATTTTCTTTAAAATTTGATAAATTTCTTTAATTATAGGATGTTTTTTAATGAGTATGTAATGCGCGTGCTTAATAATAATATAAGGTGGGTGCGCCATATAAGGCCCGCCCGTGCAACTTTAAGGCCCATATTTATTTTAACGATTTTCTGACCAGCAAATGTACATGTACTTGCACGTGTTAAAACTAGTCCTCAACTTATTTCGTGGGGAAAAAAAATTTAAGATAATCGCGCAAAAATGACAGCGAGCGCAGTCGTTGAAAATAGCAACAGCGTGTAGAAGTTATTTTTAAAGTGCGCGGCGTATAAAAAAAAAGTTTTGTTGTGAAATTGTGTGTTGCAATTACAAAAATATTTTTAAAACCAGATAGTTTATTATTTTGTGAAAATAAAGTTAGTTTCTGAAAAAAATCAATACCAAATGTTTTTTTTTTTTTTTTTTAAAAGTTTAAATTTTCATATAAGTGGGCCTAATGAAGCCCATGCTTTTGTAAAATCGGTCCTAATAAAGAAGATACTCAGAATACGAACAAGAATAATCAATAAAAAAGAAAGCCATCGTTTATAAGGCTCAGGATGTTACTTAAACGCTTTTTGAGTAAAAAGAATTTATTTTTTTAATCTTTAAAGAATCTGAATGGCATTTAATGTTTTACTAAAAAACATTATTTGTTTTTTCAAACATTTTTGCCTGGTTAATCTTTTATGTTACTAGTTGTTTCAATAAAATGAACATATAAAGCTTCGAAACAGAAAAAATTCAGTTTTTAGTTCACTATTTCAAGCCAAAAAAAAATACGTGGGCTTTTTAAGGTACACGTGCTCCTTAAATGGCCCAAAAAGGCGTTTTTTTTTTAATCGCATCTTAAGAGGTTACCGATAATTTATTTGTTGTTGCCTTTTTGTTTTTGTATAAAGGATTCATCAAATAAAATGATACAAGACCATTCAGGTTTTTACCATCAATATTCTTTACGCTGTAATGCAGAAGGTGTTAGGTGGGCCTCATATGGTGCACTTACCTTATATGATAATATAATTTTTCAGTAACTTTTCAGGAGAGTTTTGCTCTAAACTAATTTCTTTTCAGAGTATTTCTAGTACTGCGAGCACAAAGCTGTTTTTGATCACTTCTAAACCCAAAGAGATATAAATAAAACGGCATATGCGGAAGTGTGGGCAATAGATAGTGTTAATAAAATATGAAATAAAAAAAAAAATTGACAAAAATCACATAACTGTTTTTGTTGGCGCAGCGACGATATATAGATAGATTATTAAACGAAATTTATAAGTTGTTAAATGCTGATCAGCAAAAATTTGATTACAATGATAGTTATAAGTTTTGATATCAATTGACCACAGCTGTACCCTGCTTGGTTTGGTCGTTGTTAATGTTAGCTTTGTTGTTCGTTCGCAACAGGATTCGAGTGGTATTTAGCAACATTCAGGGGTGGGATTAAAAATCTGGAGAAGTTAGAAAGCAGTTTTTTATACTTTTGGAGCCAATCAATGACCATCAGAGATGATTCTTCATTTAACGACCACCCTAATCAATAGGTTTTATCTTTTGCATGTTGTCTCTATGCAAAATTTCAGCTTTTCAAAGCTTATATTCTTTATACGATTACCTTCACCATACCTAATGTTACTCGTATTATGTTATTTCAGTTCAGAAATCAATGCTTACCTCTGGATCACAGTTAGCATCCATGCCAGTGCTCCATAACAACAGAGTGACATGTTCTGATTTTGCTTTAACCAATTTCGCAATACTCTTGATACGTAGACCCAGCACGTCTTCACCATTAACCTAGAATGTGAGTTTGAAACGCATTATTCGAATGTTACATAAATCAGACCAAAATCAACGTGAGTGCGTGCAATTGGTCGGATGAGGTGATTGTTAGAATGGTTTTGGCGTGTATGACAAATGATGGAGTGACGTACATGTGAGCTAGTAAATGTGGTTGTATAGATATGGCAAATAAATAAGATACGCTTGCAAGCAAGCAGTAATATTGTGTATGATATGATATAATCTAATGATAAGGCTGGTGTTAAAGAAAAGAATTACTTTCAGATGGGTAAGTAATAAGGAGTTCAGGGATAATATTGAGATAATTAATATTATTTTGAAAAGAGCAATGAATAGACGTGGATTCTAAATATATAAAAGGATACTTAAGTAGACAACAATTTTTAAACATGATAGAAGCATGCTGCATTAGACTGGTCCAAAAGCCTCACAATTTTTGTCAGCTGCTCTTCAAAATTGGAAAATTGGAAAATATTAAGGAAGATATATAATATTAAAAACAAAACCCTATTTAAAAAAAAAAAAAAATACAATCTTTTGAATACTGAACCTATTTTACAACGCTGCTTAAAATTTTCAGTTATTGCTCCCTATTATGGTCTAACATTATGTTTTTGAGGTCGCTGAAACGATTGTTTAAAACGTTAGTTAAAGTGTAGAATTCTAATAAAAATAAAAACTTTTTTAAAAAAAAAACCGACTACAAAATCACTACAGAGTAAAAAATAATTTTAAAATAACTTTTCCTTTTAATTTCTTGGTCATATTTGATAATTTATTTAAACATATCATTACATTGGAAAACTTATTATTTGAATTTTTTTCTAATTTGTTTTTTTATCATAAAAATATTAATTTCTTTATGAACACAAAAGCTTTGAAGTTGGCGCTACTGATTAAAAATCTGTTTTTATTAGCGCCGACCTCAAAAACCTTTTCTATTTATATAGAAGTTAATATTTTTATGATAATAAAACAAATTAGAAAAAAATTCAAATAATAAGTTTTCCAATGTAATAATATGCTTAAATAAATTGTCAAAAATGACCAAGAAATTAAAAGGAAAATTTTAAAATTATTTTTTACTTTGTAGTGATTTTGTAGTCGGCTTTTTTTTTAAATTTGTTAATGTGTGAGACCGGTTTATATGGTGCGAGTTTTTTCATCTCAGCTTTAAAAGGTTTTATTCACCTTTCCGGTTTTCACATAATCAACTGAACGTAAACATCTAATTTGAAATGCAAACTTTTTGTAATATCACTTTACTAAGTTATGTTAAGGAAACAAAAAAAAAAAAAAAAAACGAAATAAAAAATAATCATAACACCGGTTTGACTTCTTGTTGTTAAAATTTTTCATTTATTAAGCTGTCAACATTGCACAGTATTCGTATATAAGGCGTGAGCTAGACAAAACTATTTTACAACTTTCTTGTATCTATAAAGTCAGAACGAAATAATTACATCGCAGAGTGTGTTCCCTGTATAGCCAGTTCGGGTTTATTTATATTTCAAAGGTTTTGTGCAATAAATTCAAAAGAGCTGATGCTCAAACCTAAAGCTGATATTATTTTAATTGTTAAATGGCTGTAAAATATAAAGTTACATCAAAACTTGTAGCTTAGATTACCAGAAATAGTAATTTCAGAAATAATTACACAAATGCTAATTTTCCTATTTTAAATAAGGACATATGCGACCGAAAACATATGATTGTGATAAAAAAGTTCTGGAACTGTTTAATTAAGGGGGAACATGACATTGGCAGTTTTTTGAAATCGAAAATCGTTTTTTTTGAATAATTTTGTATTTTAGTAAATATTCTTAAGATTCTAAGAAAAAAATTTCACGGAAAAATTCCTACGGGTTCAAAAGTTACAGCCGGATTAGTGAGAGCGCATGTTTAATTTTTGCGCTACCTACGTACGGCAGCTGGTATATACTTGTTTTACTTGCTGCCTGACTTTTGGTGGTTGTTATTTCGTTCCTTATACGTAGGGTGCCTTTTATATTTCGGGATTTGGCAACCCTGGTGTTGCAATCTGTCAACTGAAAGGTCTATCGCAAAGTTTGACATTTGTTGGCTTATACGTACTCAGAACGTTTTGACATACGAGCGCTATTTGTGTTGTTTATAGTAACTTAAAAGATTCATCTCGGTCTAAAAATGGAATTAAATCGTGAACATTTTCGTGCGATTATTTTTTACAACTTTCGACGTGAATTAACACAGCAACAGTGCATGGATGAACTTAATTCAATTTTTGGCGATGAAGCTCCATCAAGGACCAGTGTTTATCGATGGTATGGTGAATTCAATCGTGGTCGTAGTTCACTCGAAGACGAATTTCGTGAAGGTCGTCCGAAATCAGCTGTTGTTCCGAAAACCATTGATGCTGTGCGCGAACTGATATTGCAAGATCGTCATGTTACCTATCGTGAGATTGAGACAACCTTAGGCATAAGTGGGACCAGCATACATTCAATATTGCATAAACATTTGACTGTCAAAAAAATTTGTTCGCGTTGGATCCCACACAATTTGTCAATAGCTCAAAAAAAGGCTCGTGTCGATTGGTCGAAGGAAATGCTCAAAAAATACGAACGCGGTGCTTCGAAACACGTCTATGACATCGTGACAGGTGATGAATCGTGGATTTACGCGTATGAGACCGAAAGTAAACAGCAGTCGACTGTATGGGTGTTTCAAGATGAGCCAAATCCAACAAAAGTTGTTCGCGCACGAAGCACTTCCAAGCAAATGGTCGCCTGTTTTTTCGGAAAATATGGACATGTCGCAACCGTACCACTAGAACAACGCAGAACAGTCAACTCTGAGTGGTACACAACCATTTGTTTGCCAGTTGTCTTCCAAGAAATCAGGAAAACCAACCGCCGAAGACGGATCACTCTTCACCACGACAATGCGAGCTCTCACACATCGGCTCAAACAACTGCATTTTTGAGCACCCAAAACATCGATTTGATGGGTCATCCGCCGTATAGTCCTGACTTGGCACCGAATGACTTCTTTTTATTCCCAACCGTGAAGAATAAACTGCGTGGACAATGATTTTCGACGCCCGAAGAAGCGGTTGCGGCATTCAGAATGCATGTTTTGGAGATACCTCAATCAGAGTGGCAAAAGTGCTTCGACAATTGGTTCAAACGCATGCAAAAGTGTATAGATCTTAATGGAGAATATTTTGAAAAACAATAAAGTGATTTTCGATGATTAATATTTGTTTTTGTTCTCTAATCCCGAAATATAAAAGGCACCCCTCGTAGTATAGTTATTTGCAATTGTTTCAACTACTTGGTATCACCATAGGAGCTACAGCATTGAATTTTTCCAAGGGAAATGATGCAAATCGTTTGAAATGCGGCAGAGTGAAGGCATATGAAGCTTCAAAAGAAGCCCGAAATGCTAAACGATTGCAAAAAACTATCAGAAATAGCACAACACAAAATAACGAAGGCATACAGTACGAAGCAGGCATGGCAGATTGAAGGTAACCTTTTTTTTCTTTGTTCAAGAACTTTGAACGCGTTTATCTCGAAACCATGTGTTTCGTACTGGTTGCGGTACTAGCGGGTTCATTTTTTGACGAAATTTTTTTTTATTTGAAGTTTTGATGAATTTTTAAAGTCAATATTTTTTTCGAAAAAACACACTTTCAAATTTGGAACATCACCAAAAATTGAAAAAAAATTTATAAAAAAAAGCTCGTGTCACACGATAACCAATTTTGTTAAAATTTAAAAAAGTAATTTTTTTTCCAGATCGGACAATTTTTGTAAATCCCAGCGCTGCAGCCACGAGGCCCCGTTTTTTTCTCTGCCGCCAGTTTGGAGGTCTATAAAACCATGTTGGAGTGGAAAATATATTTTTTTGAATTTTTTTTCTTGTAATTTGTTCAATTTTCTACAATAATAAATTTTGGAAAAATATTTGTTTTTGACTGAGTTATGAATTTTTGAAAAAAGGTCTGTTTTCTCTGCCGCGAATGTCTTGCCTACCTTAAAAAAAAAAAAAAACTATTATGAAAAATATCAAAAGTAAAAATATTTAGTTCTGCACGCAAATTTGTAATTTTTAGAGAGCTTTGAAATACAGTAGCGATCATAAAAAACACAACCATCGTACTATCATGAGCTGTATTATCATTACAAAAACAGAAATGTTTTTGATTTATTTAAATTTCAAACACTTACTTATACTGTATACTTACTTATCTCTAATTTTTTGCATTATCTTTACTTTAAATGTACAAATTCAAACACAACTGAGTTTTTATTTCGATGATATAACTCTTTATAATATGATCGAGCGACTCACTGATTGATCCCGAATCAAACTCAAAATAGTCCTTTGTTAGTAGACAGGAAGAGTTAGTAGAGGAATTTTAACAATAAAAACTACCCGATATTGTAAAAAGCTCTGTTAGTAAATTAATTTTATGAAACTATGCAACGCATGTCATTATTTCTAACTATACTTTGAACGTTTGGAAAAATTTATATGATTTATTTATAGAAATAAAAAAATGTATAGAAATTTAAAAAAAAACTCAAAGTCTTACTCTTTTCCGCTTCATAAACAATTTTGATCCTTTGACACTAATATATGATGATAAAGAAAATGTACTGTACTGCTGTACTTATACAAAAAATCTATTAAACTTATAAACTAAAATACCGAATTCAAGAACAAATTCCAGAAGGAATATTAGAACGAACCTACGAAGAAGTCATTGTTGTTTAATATTTTTAAATAAATGAATATACCATAAACTCCTAATATCATTAAAAAAGTTAAAAAACTTTTTACAATAACTAGCAAAAGAACAACTACTGGTCACCCCCACTTTTCTTTTAGAAATCAACAAGCAGCTCCATAAACAATATACTCAAAGCTCTGATGATGACCATTGTTTTAAAACATTGGTGACCAAATTTTTTAGCGAATTTATTTGCATTATTATGCAAATTATACATGATTTGAGCCATAAAAAACTATGTTATTATATTTTAAGGTATACCTAAGGTATACCGGAATAATTTTTTTTTTTTCTACAAGTGATTTTCTACACAAGTTTTAACCCTTTTACAAGTTAGAAGCGATTCTTTTTTTTAACACTCTACCTCCTGAAAAAAAAATGTTAGTATCTTAATCAAAATTTTAAGACGTTTTTATAAATTATGATCTATTGTACGTATGCCATAAAAATTTCATAATTGTATGATACGGAATGAAAGAAATGTGAATATATTTACTTTAAGGCTTTTTCAAGATTTTTTCCAGCGAAAACAGAAAACCGCTGGTAGCACTATCTAAAAATTAAAAAAAAAATTTTTTATTCAGCATGATTGTGATAGGCGAAACACTGTGCATCGCTGCCATTATTAATCAGTTAAGTCAGCCTAGACACAACTTGACTAACTTACTAGCTTTAACGACAAAAACTAAATACTCTGAACTTGACATTGCTGCGAGATAAATGCTTAGCTCATTCTATGCTGGTGGAAAGGTGAGGAAGGAGAAATAGTGTATTGATAAAACGACCGTGTAAAGGCCATGACTCAGCGCGTATCTAGTATGAAAGAAAAACAATATTTACTCAATTCTACACAAATGTAAATAAACCGGCAACAAAAAGCTGTTTTCAATGTGAAGAGTTTTGTTTTCAGCTTCTTATAAGTAATCTCATAAACATCAGCATTGGATTTAATTTTCAATTTTAAATAATAAATTTTATATCTATTTAAATTACCTCCTTTCAGTCGTATTTGTAGGTCTTTTAAATCAAAAATATAATTTTTTTTATTATATTCTATTGTTATTGCATTAGCTTTGGAAACTCACTTATCCGTTAGATGTAACTATTATTAAGTTTTAACCAGATTTTTCATGAATCAAAAAACTAAATTACAATACCCGATGTGGATTAAAAACATTATTACAAGTTGTATTCGATCTTATACCCTAACGTACTAAAAACAAATCTTTTGTTTTGTTTACACAATTTATACAACTTTTTTTTTCTTTTATAACATTATTTTTAAACCAACTCCTATTGTAGGTTTCGAACTCACCTCATCATTGCAATGAAAGTTGTAAACGTTGCTTGTGCGACATAATCAAATGAAAATCTTATATAGCTTTATAATTATAAAGCTTTGTTAACCGAAAAAGTAACTCTGAATCATAAGACTGTTGAATCTTAACAATCTGAAAATTAAGACGGATAGTATTGAAATATAATACAGCATGACTTAAAATGTAATACATGTTGTATTAAATTTAATATCATGGCTATCTTAATTCAAAATCTATTCCAATTATACTAGTTTTTGAGTTCCTGTTTTATTACCTTTTAGGTATTTTGTATTAAATTTTAAGCAGTAGGTACTTAAGTTCAAATTTTGTTCCAACTTTATTAAATTTAAGTACAGCTTTGACTAAAAAAATTTCTAGTATTTTGAAAAATATTAATTCTAATAAAAAATGGTTTAAAAAATACATTATTCCAACCATTGGCTTAAAACTTACTCCAAGATTTTTAACCGTGTAGAGCAATATAAAAACAGTGTTAATTATAGCATATTAATTACATATGCCATACGTATGCCTTAAAAATAAAATAAAGGGTGATCCAATACGAGGTCCTTTTTTTGAACTGGGTTGTTTTGACAGCTGTTATGTGTCAAATGGCTTGTCCATATGACGTTTGTGTTCAGTATTCAATACGACTCAATCATGAATATTCCTGAACAACGTTAATTAATTGTGGGAACTTACTACCAAAATCAGACATCAGTTAGATAATGTTATAGAGTTCTTCAACATCATTTTGGTTGTTATGAGCGTCCAACTGAGCGCACTATTCGTAGCACCATCACCAAATTTCGAACCAATTTTACACTATTAGACATTCATCATTCAACCAGAGTGCATAGAGCCCATAATTTTGAGAATATCGCTGCAGTAGCAGAGGGTGTTCGTGAAAACCGTGAACAATCGATTCGCCGCCAATCTAAGGCTTTGAGTATCTCTTATGGATTATTGTGGCATATTTTGAGGCGTGATCTTGGTCTGAAAGCCTTTAAAATACAGCTCATACAAGAATTGAAGCCGACTGATCTTGGTGTACGTTTTAATTTCGTCTTATGGGCCTTACAACAACTTCAAATTGATCCATTATTTTATCGAAAAATTGTGTTTAGCGACGAAGCTCATTTCTGGTTGAACGGCTACGTTAACAATCAAAATTGCCGTATTCAGGCCTATGAACAACCAGAAGCAATCCAAGAGCTTCCAATGTATGCCGATAAATGTACTGTTTGGTGTGGTTTATGGACAGGAGGCATCATCGCACCGTATTTCTTCAAAAATGCAGATGACGCCCGTGTTACGATCAATGGTGGTCGCTACAGAGCAATGAGCCGACCTCTGGTTTCAACATGGGGATGGGGAACATGCAATACAGCTGGAAAAAAGAATCGCTTTTTTGAGTGAAACATTCGATGAAAACATCATCTCAAGAAATGGTCCTGTTAATTGGCTACTGATATCATGCGATTTGACGCCATTGGATTACTTTCTTTGAGGATATGTTAAATCACTTGTTTATGTCGACAAACCCGAAACTGTTGATGCTTTGGAAGCCAACATAACTCGTGTTATTCAAGGAATACCGGCCGATATGCTCAAAAGAGTTGTCGAAAATTGGACCCACAGAATGGACCATTTAAGAGTTTGTCGTGGGCAACATTTGAAGGAAATCATTCTTAAACATTGAGTTGTAGGAACCGAACTGTTAATTTCAATAAAGATTTGCATCAATACATTGATTTTTATGTATTTCATTTAGAAAACAAATTCCCCTTAGGCAGCTCATGCAGGATATGGGAAGTTGAGGATAAGTAGATGTTGAGGAATGCTGATGTTCTAAAGTTATTTAAATTTAAATTATAAGAATTATACAAATAGTCGGCAAAGATTTTAGAAGTACAAGCGTCGCAGGGTTTTTGTTGGGTTTTTGTTGCAAAAAGGATCGAGAGTATCAAAGAACATAGTTTCCATTTACGTAGAATGAAAAAAGAATAACATATAAAAAAACAAGGTACCAAAATATTGTGGCGGCCGTAGCGTAGTGGGTAGAGTGTGTGGCTCATACGCCAGAGAACCCTGGTTTAATTCCCACCTGACACAGAAAGTTTTTTCAATTGAATTAATTTTTCTGTTCGGCCTTCACCTCTCTGCAGATAATGGCAAACCTCAGAGAGTAAAAACTGCCATGAAAAGCCAGAACATAAGCCTTTCGGTGCCGGCATAAAACTTGTAGAAATAGAAATAGAAGCTCGTAGAAATAGAAGAAATAGAAGTTGTGAAATAGAAGCTCGGTCAAAGTCATTTCAAGGGCTGAAATGGCCATTTATATTAATATTATACTATAAAAAACAATGATTTTCAATGAAAAACAATATAAAATTCTTCACTGTAAGAATTTCAAGAAATGAATAATTTTTAACTTTTTACCTATCTGTAATTAAAAATTATATTGCACACTTGGTATGAAATACATCTCCCATTTTCACGTATTTAAGAATGGTTTTAAGGATTTGAAAAAAAAAAGCAGAAACTTGAACTCAACGGGAAGTTGCAAAAGTTTCTGTTCACGTTTTTACGCATACAAGTTAATTCCAATAGATTTTAAGTGTTATTAGAACTGTTTTTGAGGCGTAAATTATCATAGAGCATAAATAGAAACAGAGTGCTTTGGACAAACAATTTTAATAGGTTTGGCTAGTTTCAGATTGCTTCACTGGGACTTCTTGAGGTGCCAGTCGAGCCAATTGCTGGCCTTAGGCTGAAGTTATCTTCGTTCCAAGCTATGGTCGTAAATAGATAATAATTATATGGCCAATTGGGTTTACTGAGATTATTTCAGCTCTTTGAAATTTTGGATGATTGGAACTTTTAAGGATTCAGTGGACTCCTTGCACATAAATGGAAATCCAATCGGTAAATGAGACTATCTCAGCTCCTAAATGTTTCGTTGGAGCATTAAATGATTCAGTAAACTCTTTGAGCATAAATGAATGATTCATGCCCAACTGAATGCACTGCAATTATCTCAGGTCTAAGGTGTTTCGTGAGGCCAATTATAGATACAATTATCTTACGTCATATGTGGGACTTTTATGAGTTTCATGAACACCTTGGATGAAAATGAATGATTATATATCTAATCGGACGCAATAGTACTATCTCGGCACTATGACTATAAAAGCAGAAAGCTCAGAAATTATCTTTTTTCTTGGTGACTTTTTTTGTAGGGACTTATTTCATTGTCAGTTATTTCATTAGGACTTATATGATATTATTGGGGGGATAATTCACTATACCTTAAAGTTTTTGGGTAAATTTTTTGACGCTGGTGCTTCTACAACCTTTGAAGCATTGGAAATGTGGAAGTTATTTCTGAACCATAAAAGTTCCATTCAGACTCTAAATGCCATAGAAGCTCTATTCGCGATTTATCGAGACATAAGGTCAGTTTCCGTATTAATTTCAAGCAAAGTTCGAATAAAGTTCAAACTGTGAGAGTATTTTGATTATCTGTCAAAATCAAACAATTTATCAAAAAGTATGGAAACGACTTCAAGTTAGTTTCAAGCACAATAGATGTTTATACAATTTAACAATAGAAAATAAAGAAGAAATGTTAATAAAACACTTTATACACTATATTTAGACACTAGCACTTGTATTTGAGAACAATGCGTATATGTATTCACAAATCAAAATAAAATTTCGGTTTTTAAATTTTTTTAAACAGCTATTTTAAGCTGTTTGATCAGCAAGCAAGTTTCAAGCAGGAGAGTGTGATGTGATTCTTGTTCTGCTTCTATCTCGAGATCGTAAAAAATTGTAAAACAGGCTTTTAGGCTTCAAGTTACTTGAAGTGCGTACGGCAACGACGACGTTATAATATGTTATAGTTACATCCAGAGTTGCCAGAAATTTTTGGGGAAAAAACGTAGATGGGCTTTAAAAAATGGCTAAAAACGGCTTAATAAAAAAGGCTAAAAAACTTTAAAAAAAAAAAAACAACCGACTTCAAGTACAAGTAGTACAAGTCACTACAAAGTAAGAAATAATTTTAAAATTACTTTTCCTTTTAATTTCTTGGTCATATTTGATAATTTATCTAAACATATATTACATATGAAATCTTATTATATTAATTTTTTTCTTATTTGTTTTATTATCATAAATATATTAATTTCTTCATGAATACAAAAGCTTTTAAGGTCGGCGCTAATATAATCAGACTTTTAATCAGAAGCGCCAACTTCAAAGCATTTGTATTCATGAAGAAATTAATATATTTATGATAATAAAACAAATAAGAAAAAAATTTCATTTGATTTTTCCAAATTTCATAGCCAGGATTTGAATTGAATATCAAAGCTTACGTGCCAAGTTTCAAGGCTTTTCTTAAACTTTAGTGGATTTTAAAGACATTTTACGGGTAAAATAAAGTTACTTTGTATGGGAGGTTGGCGTGGTTTTCATCCGATTTGGCCCATTTTCGAACTTGATTTTTCTCTTTTAAAAATAAACTAATATTTTTAATTTTATCGCGATAGCTTTAAAATTACGGCTGTAATCGTGTCCACAGACGGACGGACAGACGAACACACGGAAATGACTCAGGAGGTGATACTGATCAAATATTGGGGGTTGGAATTAATTTTAAAGTTTTTTTTTCGGTTTTTGAGCATTTATTTAGAAACAACGGTACAATGTATATTATTCAAAGTATTGTCCATCGTTAGCTACAACATTTTTCCATCTTTCTGGCAGCATATGGATTCCGCGCCCATCGACCCATTTTTTGGTATCCTCGTAAGAAGTGAAGCGCCGCTCAGCCAAGCCATGCGTCATCGATCTGAATAGGTGGTAGTCGGAAGGGGCTATGTCTGGGCTATAAGGCGGGTGGGGTAGCACATCCCAATTCAGCGCCTCCAACGTTTCCTTGACGGTTCTTGCAACATGTGGCCGTGCGTTGTCATGTTGAAAAACCACTTTGTCGTGTCTTTTGCCATATTCCGGCCGTTTAACCTTTAATGCTCGGCTCAATTGCATCAATTGTTGTTGGTAGCGTTCCCCAGTGATGGTTTCGTTAGGTTTTAGCAGCTCATAGTACACGACACCCTTCTGATCCCACCAAATACACAGCATAAGCTTGGCGCCATGAATATTCGGCTTGGCCGTCGATGTTGATGCATGGCCGGGTGGTCCCCACGATTTTTTTCGCTTAGGATTATCGTAATGGATCCACTTTTCATCGCCAGTGACAATACGATGCAAAAAACTCTGCCTTTTATGCCGTTGAAGCAGTTGTTCGCACATGCAAAATCGCCGTTCAACGTCTCTCGGCTTCAACTCGTACGGCACCCAATTTCCTTGCTTTTGAATCATTCCCATGGCCTTCAGGCGTTTGCCGACCGTTGATAAGTCGACTCCCAATGATTCTGACAATTCTTGAAGGGTTTGACACGGGTCTTCATCGAGCAAAGCCTCCAATTCCTCATCTTCAAACTTTTTCGGCTGGCCCGGACGCTCTTTGTCTTCCGTATCAAAATCACCACTTTTAAACTGACGGAACCAGTACTCACAAGTAGAAATCGATGGAGAATAGTCCCCGTAAGCCTCAGTAAGCGTGCGTTGTGCTTCAACCGCTTTTTTCTTCAAATGGAAGCACAAAAGTAAACCTTCCCGCAAATTGCGTTTTGTTGGAACGAAAGTCGACATGTTCACAGCGAAAAAAAAACATGTTGTTCACACTTTAGTCGAATGACACATACTGAAAAATGAAGCTTAGACAATGTGATTTGAAATGAATATAGTCACAGGTGTGCCCGATGCGATCTATTGATAGTTACGCCATCTCTTAGAAAACCTTTAAAACTAATTCCAACCCCCAATATATATATATATATTTTTCTATACCTGCCACGCCTGCTTCTTGGCGTTACAAACGGAATGACAAAGTTAATATACCTCTTTACGCAGTACGCGTTGGGGTATAAAAATACACAACTTTTCAATATGAATCATGCAGCAAGAATGCTGCAAAAATTGCGTAAATTCTTGTTACATGACTTATATAAAGAAATATCAAAAATTTAAACAAGAAAATGTTTGCCACATCCATGGCAGGATTATAAGCTAGGGCCGAGTCGCTTAGTGCCCTCACGCGTCAACGAATAGTGCAAGCTGAGAATTCCGGCTAGTTGTCAAAACGACGAATTTCGTAGAAATTGCAAACGAAGTAAATATTTAATGTTTCCAAGTTGTAAACTGTGCTGTCGCGTGTGTTATATTTGTGATAATTTCAGTGAAAATGTTATAAAAACAATATAGTAAAAACTATAAAATGTGAAAGAAGTCATAAATTTGCAAGAAAACTTGTAGCAATTCTAACCTAAAATCAACTGCGAAACGTTAACACAAGGAAACTCCAGATGAACAGCTGATTTTGACAACTAGCCGACATTTTCTTTGCTGTCTACTTCATTCTTCTCCGAGTCGGCCGTACCTTATAATTCTGCCATGGACACATTATATACTACATGATGAGCGCTAATTATCACAGCGATCAAGTTCTCGACCAGCGCTGTTCAAGACTGTCTGGCGATCAGCTGGAGTAGCTGTAATAACGAGATTGTGTATATTATATATACTTGAATCAATAACGTATTTAAATCGATAACTTTTTTGTTTTTCTTTTTTACACAAGTAGCTGTGATTATTAAAAAAAAAAAAACAAAAAAAATACTGCATTTAGACTATTCTTGTGTCTTTCTAGGTGGGACTTTAGAATGACAAGGGAGGGTATAAAAGTTCATGTCGGAAAGCCAAAACGGCAAGCTTAATTATAAATGAAAAAATTAATTTAATTTAACTACCTTATATTTTTATTTATTTTATGATAAACGGCAAAAGTTTGTGATTGAGATCTCGACTGCTGATTCAAAATGGGGTTTCTAGTAGTAAAAAGTGATGCCTTTTCAGGTAGTTTTCATTTTTATGAAGTGAATTTCTTATTGGACAAATAAATTATTGAGTCTAGAAGCATTTAAAATACTCAACTAGCTTAAGATGAAATCTAATAAGCCTAATATTGTATACCATAAGATAACATAGCTAAAATTGTAACCAAAAAGCATTTTAGGCTCGTCGCTGCCAACTAACTGATACATACACAATTTTTAAGGTGCGTTAATGTTTTAATAGCATGGCATTCATTAGTTGTGATTTTGCTAGAAAAAAATTTTTAAATGGCATTTAGTTGATTTTATCAAGTGATATTAAAATGAATTACAAAATATAGACACACAATCACACAATACACTGACCTCCAAAATGCAATCTCCGGCCTTTAAACCACTTAGTTCAGCTGGTGTTGTTGCATCCACTGCGCTCACCTTAACAATAATAATAGTAAAACATATAACAACAATTTAATGATATCATATCTTTACTAGCCAACAACAACATTTGTTAGGTAATAATTTTGATTCACGCACCCACGGATATGGATCCCATTTACTGCGGGTCAAATGAAAGCCTAAACCGCACGCTTCACTCGAAGATTTCTCGATTTTCAGTAGACGTACGGAAGGATTGTAATGTTCCCCAGCACCTGTTGGTGTATTTTTTCGAATAGAACTTGGAGTGCATTCATTGATTTCATTAACGTGCTCTTCGTGCACTTGTCCATTGTGTAAACTCATTTTACTGCCTCTGGTTTTTGTATCTGTTAATACTTGATATTCTTCCTTTGTTCCACTGATAACTTTTTACGTTTTTTTTTTTCTTATACTGTAATTGATGAATTTGTTTTTTATCACTTGTTTGATTAAATTTTTTGCTCAAAAATTTCAGTTTATTTTTCACTAGTTCCACTTTTAACGTCTCTGCTTACAAAACGTAATTCAGCTATCGTTGTTGCCTGCATCTGACAAACTGTTTGTCGATTCGAACATTTAACATTCAATGCCCGACAGTGTTAATCTATAGTGTCTGTTTGCCTAGCTGGTTTGTCTATGTTGATTCAAGAGAATTCTAGCTTTTACTGTTGAATTTCAGTTACAGTTCACTGAAAACTGGAAGTTGTTCAATTTGTTTGTTAAATACTGATTTTTGTTTTTGTCTTATGTTTTTATTTTCACTGCATACGTTACAGCATTGGGTGAAAATTTAGGGTGAAAAATTTGATGTTTGTGTTTGAAAAGTGTTCTATCCTAAATAACTCTGAATTTTTTGAAATTCGATACTACACATTACTTTTTTTTTTATATCAAAAACTGGTTTTAATAAAAACAGATACTCGTAGTAATTCATTCCATCTTTTATTTTGAAGTCAGTGAACTATTTTCATTTGGAATCAGCTTAGTGCTGGCAAAATTTTTGTAGAGCCTTTACAACAAATTATTGAATTATCGAGACGGCTTTTATGGAGTAAACTTACTACTTTAGGTTTATTGTAAACAAAAAGATAAACTAAAGGTTAACATTCTGTAGACGTCCATTATAAGGCTATTTATTTATTATTACATATGGGGAATTATTTTTGAAGTGATCCACCCAAAATTTAAAAGTACTCCGATTTTGATGAAATGTATACCATGTATGTATGTTCACCATGTATAGTTCTTAACGTTAAACGTTCAAGACGTAAATTTTGTAGGTCTAGCAAAACGGAATAACTTTTTACAGGGTGTATAATTTTTAAGTTTAGTGTCAGAATGAGGAAGTAAAAATGTCTTTAACTTGTTAGCGAACGAACCGATTTGACTAAATGAAACGTCAAACAAAAGAAAAATTATTGTACTTTTTAACTCTTTTGTAAGAATTGTAGAAAAAACTTTTTTGAAAAATAAAATAATTGTTATTTTAAAAAGAATACCCCCTACGATTTTTTTCGCAACAATTTTACAAAAATAATAAACTAATGTACGAGTACTTCAAAATGAGATATCATCCAGGATGGTATCTCTTAGGGTTTTGAAGCTATGAGCAATTATGCATGGCAAACTTCCACTATTTAATTTCATCAAACAAAAAAAAAAAAGCTTAAAGTCATCCAGCTAGCATTTTTAATTGCGTAAGAATCTTCTGTAAGACTTCATCGAATAAATTGAACGTCAAACCCCATCGGTGCAAACAGTATATTAGTATAAAGGTAATTCAGATGTCATCAATTAACTTAAATTAATCTTATTTAATTAAAATCAACTCCAAGGCCATGCCAAATAAACAGACAAAGACAAACACAAAATTGAAATGCGCCAACCCCTTCAAAATCAAAGATCACGGAAAACGCAAGTCCCTGAGATCAATAACAAAGTAGGTTCTTGACAAAATGCTTGGTCTGGTTTGTAAAGATCAAAAATTATGTACGGCATGCAGATTGGAGTTCCTCAAAATGCCGAAACGTGATCCTCCAGCCTCCAGTGATGAAGTATGCGATTCATATTCCGACGACCATTCAGACGACAATTCCGACGATCATTCCGATACAGGGACTTATTTGGACGATGTCAATATAGGAGCGTCAAACAAACATTGCGACAAGAATCACCTGGATGCTGTCGAAGTGTTTCAACAAATTAAAAATAAATTCGAAAGTTGTAGCAGTGCTTCCGCAAAAATGTTATTACTAACTTTAGCGCCACAATCGTGGGGACAGAAACGATTAGCGACTGAATTTGGTATTTCCGAACGACAGGCGCTTAAGGCAAAGCAACTAGATGCTCAAAATGGCATTTTGACATCGCCGAACCCGAAAAGAGGAGGAAGAACCTTAGCAGAGAAAGTGGAAGCACTTGTCCTGTCCTTCTATGAAGACGAAGAAAACAGTCGCATGTTGCCAGGTAAGAAAGATTTCGTTTCGGTAAAAATGCACAATGAATCACGCAAGCAAGTACAAAAGAAGCTGATTTTATCTTATCTTTCGGAACTGCAACAAAAATTAAAGCAACATTATGCTGATGTTAAAATTGGTTTTTCTAAATTTGTTCAATTATGACCGCGTCATTGTGTGCTTGCAGGGAGCAACGAAACTCACACAGTTTGTGTTTGCACATATCATGAAAATGTGAAACTTTTGCTAGACGCTATCAACCGTCGTGGAATAAGCAATAATCATGTTGATACTCATCAACGTTTTTGCGACTGCCTGAAGTACAGAATGTGCAAATGTAACTTTTGTCCAGGAGTACAGCATCTGAAGACTTTGTTTACAACACTTTTAAAGGAAAATTTTATTGAAAGAGTGGAATTTTCCGTTTGGCAGAGCACAGATAGAAGTACATTGAAGACTGAAGTTATGGATTCCGAAGAATTCATTGATCATGTATGCAATCTTTTGGAAAAACTAAAAGTGCATGATTTCATAGCCAACACACAGACTATTTTTCTGAAAAACTTAAATGATGGTCGTAAGGTAAACGAGACCTTAATTCAATGCGACCTAGATCTACCTTGACCTAGACGTGTTACCTTAAGAACTATACATGGTGAAAATTTCATTAAAATCGGAGTACTTTTAAATTTTGGGTGGATCAGTTCAAAAATAATGCCCCGTATGTAAGCTTGCCATTAGTTTATTCCAAATTTTACTTTATAGCAATAAAAAATTAAAATAATTTATTTATGAGTACATTTCTGTAGCCTGAAAGTTGAAAATTTCATTACATACACATACATATATAGGGTTAAATAAACTGGCTATGGCCAATTTAATTTGTATCTTTAGTAAAAAAATAATATGTTCCAGTGCAATGTTAAATATTTTAATGCAATTACAACAAAGTTCTCATTCAAATTTGACCTATGTCGTTGTACCACAATTGTGATCTATCGACCACTTTTTTGATGTTTTTGGTTTCTACCACTTTAACCACCCACTATTTACATTTTTCCAAAATCCACCACTTTTTTATTTCAGACTTAGTTTAAGGATTTTTATATAAAAATAACTGCATACTAATTCCAATATTAGAATTTGTATATCAAATATTATTTCAATCCTTTAAGTGTATAAAGAATGAATGCAGTATTGTTTTAAAAATATTATATGACAATTATTTGTGTTAAAAAAACTAATTAAGTGTACAGAAATTACTTACTCTATACTTTTTATGAATTTTTTAAGGTCTTGCTCCAGGACTCGAATAGCATTTTGTTTGTAAGTAGAAAAAAATCGACCACCATTTTCCTTAATATACCACTCATTTTAGACCCAATATACCAACATTGAAAATTTTCATGTGACACACTGTATGTATCTCGATTTTATAATATTTTGTCATTCTTAATGGTTTTTATTACTCATCACCTTTTTCACTGGATGTTATTTCTATTTACTCCTAACTAATAATCTTCTCTTACAAATTACATGTTTTTAAGCACAGCGTTATTGAAATAAGCTGTTGGAATAAGCTTATTTTATTTAAATAAACTTTTTAAAGTAATGAAAATTTAATTGGCAAATTTTTAAACAAAAGTTTTTGATATTATATGTTGAATACAATACAATTAAAAATAAAAACTTAACACTAGGAAAGAATTGGAAAACACTTGCGCATATAATTTGTATATGGCTTAATTAAATGTTGTGCAGGATGATATGCTAAATGTTCACTGGGATGTGAAACTTATTTTAATGCAATTTTAATGCAAAAGTTTTCATTTAAATTTGACCTAAATGTGAATAGTTCGAGCTTATAATATTTTCACATTCTAAATAGTTTTTTTGACTATTACTTTTAGCACTGGATGTAATTTCTATTTACTCGTAACTAAAAACTTTTTCCCACAAAATTACATTTTTTGAAGCATGACGTAATTGAAGCAAGCCAGTGGAATAAGCTAATTTTATTTAAATAAGCTTTTAAAAGTAATGCAAATTTAATTGGAACATTTTAATACAATAGTTTTAAGTATTTAATAAAATTAAATTATTAATTAAATTAAACTTAACTTAATAATAAAATTAAGTTTAATAAAATTAAAAATAAGAAGCAAATACTAAGAAGGAGTTTGGAAAACATTTGCGTATATTGTTTGGATATCGTTTGATGTGCATACAATTTAAAATATCTTAATTTTTTAACATAAGAAGTTCGCTCATATCAAATGAAAGAAAAAAAAAACACAGGCTCGTCGTTGGACACACGAGAGAAGCGAAGCTTTTTCGCAGTTACATAGATTTGATAGCTTAATAATTTTTTCTTTTTAATAAATTAACTTTTAAATTCAAAAATTTAAAATAACAAAATAATTACATATATACAGAAAACATATTTACTGCTTATTTTTTTATTGTTGAATGCCAAATTTCCACGCCAATTACATATACGGGCATATAATGCCAGCGACTCTCCATTTGAACTCTCCACACATGGTTGTGAACTTGGCTGCACTGACTCATGCATGCGTTTGTTAATTCTATATTTATTGATATCATCTATTTTTTTGACACTTAAAAACGCACTTGTGGGCATTGCTAATTTTCTTCGTACCAACAGCATAGAGTATAAATTATTATCTAGAGACAGAGAGTGTAAATTATGATCTAGAGATTGCACTAACTCTGCTAAATCTCTGGCATGTGTAAACAGAGTTATATCACTTAAAATCATGAAGAAAAAAAACTATGATAACCTCTGTTAACACATGCCAGAGATTTAGCAGAGTTTATGCAATCTTTAGATAATAATTTATACTCTATGCTGTTGGCATAGACTCTGCTCAATCTCTGGCATGTGTTAACAGAGGTTAACAGAGTTTTTTTCTTCATGTTTTTAAGTGAAATACCTCTGTTAACACATGCCAGAGATTTAGCAGAGTTGATGCAATCTCTAGATAATATTTTACACTCTATGCCAACAGCACCACAAACGCATTCACAATACAAGCAAACCGATGCTGGAGACACCTTGTGGCAAATAAAAGCAAATTTTTGATAGTGGTAGCATAGCAAATACACAATCCTCTATCTATTGGTAGATGGTGACGATTTACTGCAGCATAGCTTCGGTTATAATTACAATTGAATTAACAACTGTTTGTAAAATGTCTTTGTGGCCTAGTGGGTGGTACATTCGACTGTCGTATAAGAAGACGCGGGTTCGATCCCCATGGGCAGGATATTAGTATTTGATATTAAAATATTAAATTTTCTTGTTGTAATAAGCACTAGCAACAAAGAAACCATCATCAAATTTCCAGGAAAAAATCTGTCGAAAATTTTTCAGATTCACTCCAAGCAAATCACAGAACGAGGAGTAAAAAGCTTCGCTTCAAGAAGAGAACGCTTATATGAAATAGGTAAAATCGGTGCCTTAAAGTCACAGAAATTTATTTTAAAACCAAGATTTTTTTACTACTTATTCATATTGTAAATCTACTCCAGCCATTATCAGAGGTGGAAGACCATCTTAATTATACATAAGGTTGCGAACACAGTGATCGCCGGTTTAGACAGGCAGGCAGATCAGAGATAACGAGAGCCTGTGTTTTTGACGCATTTAGACTTAAAAGATTTTGAGATATCCACAAAAGAACCGATTCTGAATCTTCGTTAGTTCGACCTATGAGATCTTCGGATAGTCCAATCAACCGAGAGAGATAAATTTGAGCATCATCAGCATCATGGTGAAGTAAATATAAGGAATAATAAATATAATCTTATTTTAACATTTTCATAGAATCAAACATCAAATTATGCATGAAACTTGTCAAGATAAGGCAGAATGTCAAAAAACATATTGAAAAATGTCATGGAATGAGAACACCTTATAATTATTTCACCATGCATCAGCATAAAGATGAATTGAAGTATTATGATAGCAAGAGACAATGTCATTTACAAGCATACAAAACAGGATAGGGCTTCAAACTGAGCCTTGTGGTACGCCCGAAAACATATTTTTTAGTTCAGTAGAGACTGATCTTTAAGTACCTGGTTCCACCTGATTTCACCACTGTGTCACTCCGAGGGAGCAATAAATGATTTTCGTGAAGTTTTTGCCAAGTAAGCCTTCTATAAGTAAGCAGAGAGTGCTCTTCAACTTAGTTTTTTTAAGGAACGCATTCTATGAAAGACAACTATTAAAGAGATATGAGAAAGTCTTGATCACTCTGAATATTTAACGAAAGAACCATGGGCGAACGCGAGGGTAGAACAGGGAGGGACAGTTTCCTACACCCCCCAGAACATTAAAAAATAAAAATTTTAGTATTATATTAAGAAACTCAAAACATTTTTTTTTATAATTAAAAAACATAGAATTAATTAATATTTATTTAAGCATAATTAATTTTTTATTACAAACTTACGGTTGACACATTTTTTATTTACTTATCAGTCACATAAAACAAATAATTTTTACGCCTTCCTGAACAAAACTCTGACTACGCCCATGGAAAGAACGCTCATGTTTTTTTCTTCACGTCTGAGGGAATCGTAGTGAATAATTCGTGGATTGGATAATATTGAAGAGGAATATTGATATCATTCGTAATCATAATATTATAATACTGAATTATAAGTAATATGCTTTGATATAAATGATATTTAGAGTAGGTTTTTTCCACTGAATAATGTGTTTCTTAACCTATTCAAATGCTAATTTTTCTAAATATCTAATAATAACCAACATGACCTTGATTTTGGTGACTGACTTTCTATTTATTTCCAAAGTATTCGTTTATTTTGATCATAATTATAATGTTCAGATAATTCAGTTCGGAAAGCTTCAGCTTATATATAAAACCTTGAAGTGCTTAACACTAATTAAATGAACTTTATCAATAGCAATAACACTTTAAAAGCAATAAAAGTGCAATGCAAAGACTGGTAGGTTTGAACTTCAAGATTTGAACTTTAATGTTTGCTCCCACAGACAATGTATCTTATATGGATATTTTAATAATAATGGACGAACTACAACAAGTTTGAGTTAATTTCAAAGTTGTTAGAAACAATGATGTTTGAAAATGTTTAAATTTTAATATGGCTTCAGTCAAATATGAAGACTTTTAAATAAATATATACGGAGAATTTTCTCAAAAAACTAAGTAGTTCTTTTAAAACATAAAATAAAAAAAAAAAATCCCGTTAATCACAATTCATACACCTTAAGTGTGTAGTTCCCAAATATTTATTTAATGTGCTTCCCTTGTATTTGTATTAGCTACAGCAATTTTACAGAAGTTAAATGAGTTAACCATTAAATTCACGATCATATGATTGAGTGATTGCGAGTGAACAAACTCTACTTGGTTTACTTTAAAAGCTTTTATTTCAAGCGCACTCAAAAAGCTTTAATTATTGTTTTTGGCTGAACTACGTTGAAAGCTTGGCCCTAACCGTATCTTAACTTAGTGCAGAACTGTTTGAACGTTCGTGTTGAGTGCAAGTGCGCGTGCGCAGCTACCGCAGCAACGATTACAAAAATTGTTTTATTATTTTCAATTTGCCGGAACTACCTACAAAGCGGAAATTTTGATATGTTTTTTTTTGTTTTTAGTCATTAAAAAAGTGAGCAATACCTAAAACCGCATAATGTGTTTATCTTAAGTTCGAATTTGACTATTCAAAAAAGTTAAAATAAGTAGGTACTATATTATTAAAAAAATATATATTTAATTTGTATTATCTGTCATTCTTTGTGCTGTTAGAATTCGGTGGCTTATAAAAATATATAGCTTAAAAAATTATTGTGAGTGTTTATGTAAACGACTTCCTTTATATAATGAAAACAAACAAATCATTATTGAACTCGTTAATCATAGTCGCGCAAGCGATGTCGCACATATGCTCATTTTATTGTAGTTTGCAACGTCTACTTCATTTTGTTAGTGCAAATTGCAAACCTGTTGCTGTTGCAAACTCAGAAGCTGAAGCTATTAAAAACCACTGACTTGTTGCTCATTTCAGCTGGCGTGCATACTCAGCTCAGCTGTTCGAAGTGCCTCGTTTTTGGGTCTCTGTCGACATAAAAATGTATGCCTCTGTGTTGTTGATTTTGTGACGCAATCGTTGAATTTTGTTGTCACTGTTGAAATCAAAAGTTTGTTTGAACATTTTTTTTTTTTTTTTGTTCGTTTTGTCTTGTGTTAAAAACGTTTTGCAGTGTAAATTGTTGTGTACGTCGATTTGTTGGAATTGCAAAAAAAAAAAAAACTATTAAGTTTTAAAATATTCATATAATTGACTTCAGCTGGTTATGCGTTAGTTTCCTGAAAAGCGTGTGTTTTTTTTTTATCTGTACGTCTAGATATATAGATATTTATTAAAAAAAAAAGCACAAGGAATGTGCAAAAGTATCGCATCCGCAGTGTGCAATTTATATGATTTTCGTATCTGTTAATACATAATTTTTTAAATAAAATGTGTCATGCTTCTGATTTAAGGCGGTCTTCTCATTCAAAACCCGTTTTTTGGACCCTTTTTAAAAAAATTCTTATTTGGAAACGCAAAGAATAATTGAAAATTTTTTTTATTTATTGTATTACAAAAGATTCAAAGTAAATAAAAAATTTTTTTTGCCTCGATACGTGGGCTGTTCAAAAAGTAATGAGACTTCAAAGTTGGTGGTGAAAAAAAAGGTGTCGTCACGGCGGCCACGATTCCGGGTCTCCGGAGCGTCTGAAATGAAAAAAAAGAACGGGGTTATAATCAGTATAGATGTAATTCTCGGGTGAACCTCAAGCTTAATTTTGTGATTTTTTTTGACAAAATGGCGGCCATTCAAAAAAAAAATTTCAATTTCGGGTTTTTTTTTTTGTAGTTTAGTGTAAAAAAAAATAGTAAAAAATTTTTTAAAATGATGGTCGAGGTTCACCCGAGAATGGTGACAATTCTGCGTCGATTCCACTTTGTTTCATGAAAATCGGTTCAGTTGAACTGGAGATATCATGGCCGCCAGTTCGAAAAACGTGGGTTCGAGATAAACGCGTTTAAAGTTTGAAGTAATTTTTTTGGGAAAAAAAAAAAAATCAAAAATGTTTAAATGCAGTTTTAAAGAGCTGACAATTTTTACTTACAAATATAAGTCGGCGATGCCAGCTCCATACAGGCCACCTTCCTCTTTTTCGTAGAAACTGCTTTCTGCTGCCCTCTCTGCTCTGCGAGCCGTTCTGCCAGCTTTTGATGATGCCGCAGCTCGAGTCTCTGATCGGTTCAATCTGTCTTCATTGCGAGATAGTGCGTATTCGTATGCGTTTTTGCCAATCGCAATACCCATCAAACCCATAATTTTAAGTATGGGTATAAAACCGTCGTTGAAGAGGCACGTTGCAATGAAATTGGCCACTTCGATGGTGCGTGCGCCTGAGTTGATGTGTTTGGGCGAAAGTGACCAAAGAACAGAATTGTAGGACTCATTGGAATTCTGAGTTTCAGATCCAAGGCATCTTTCAAGCAAATTATCTGCCGACAGCGCTTCGTAAGCTGGTTTTATTACCTCCATCACCTTCTTGTCCATCAGACCTTGCTTCACAAAAAAGGCTGTATCTTCTAAAGTATTTCGAATTTCTAAAAATCCTTTTAGGGGCATATTCACAACTACTCAAGCTATAAATAAATGCAAAAAAAAAGTTGAAAAAAAAGTTGCTCAATGAGAAGACCCCCTTAAATGTTTGAGGTAAAATATTTATTAAATTCTTATGATTTCATTCAATATTAAAGCATTAATGTTAAAGTACGCATAATAAAACTAGCCAGCATAATTGTGAAATTTTAAGTTAATTTTTGAGATTGTATTACAGTTTGTAAGCAGTAAAAACGGTTTTAAGGGACAGTTTTTCCACGCTCATAACTTTATTTAAGGCGACTGTTCCGGGTTAAGACGTGTGTTTAATGGCGACTTTTAAAGGCTAATTTTAATCATGTATTCAAGTATTAATTTTAATCAAGTATTAATTTTTTATTATTGTAATCAAGTATTCAAGAAAAAAAAAAAAAAAATTATTTTTTTAAAAATTCATGTACATTCAAGCCCACAGGTGGCGTTGCAAATTGACGTAAAAAAAATTACTTTACAGTGGGACAAATAAATCCATACTGGCTCACCTAAAAAAAAAAAGATTTGTGGTAACTTTAAAGACCTAACTTTTGGGATCGCCGTGGCCCGACTTTTAAATTTTTGATTTAAAAAAAAAAAATGTTTGAGCTCAAAGTTAAAAGCCCGAAAATAGATGACATTTTATGGCCAAAGTCTTTGTTTTTTTCCTTGTGAATGAAAAAATCAAAATCTGGCCACGACGATCCCAAGAGTTAGGTCTTTAAATTAAGCACAAACTTTTTTTTCAGATGACCCAGTATGGATTTACTTGTCCCACCGAAATTTTTGGACGCCAGTTGGCTACATGTACGCCAACGAAATTAAAAAAAATTAAATTGTATACTTTATTAAAATAATAAAAACAAGTTTTTATAAATTAGAGCCCTGCATGAATATGCTTTTTCGCCTAAATATATTCTCTTCTTATAGAATAAAAAATTTCCTCTATCCCTTTTTTGCTTGGCTCATAACTGCTCATACATTCTCTTTGTTTTATTCAGATATAAGAAACGAAGAGAATAAGAGCACGATGCTTTACTAGCACCAGCATGTAGCAAATATAGCAATACAAAATAACAAAAATATTAGTGTTCATAGCCTGAATATTTAGCGAATATTTTTTTATTCGTTCGTACAAAATACCATAGATGTTTTTTGCATTGGGACCCAAAGAAGGGTGGTAGATAAGGGGTAGGTGTCTTCAGAAGAAATGTTGAAGGGTAAAAAATAATAGGGCCGGCTCATATATTTAACCCCTCTAGGAGTTCAATTACGACCGATATGAAACTATTTTCGACAGTTTTAGTATTTTTTGTATCGAAGGTAGCAAATAAAGTAACAAAAAATAATACACATATGCATTAAGAATAACAAAAGCTTATTGCGAGGGAAAACAACCAACATATTAACTTTTATTCAGGTCACTGCAGCAGATTCTTGAGTATTCGTGTAGTTTATTAAGTACTCAGAGAAAAAACTGGAACAACGCGTAGATCGCAAGCTCAACTCAGTGCAAGAGTGTATGAAAAGAGAACAGAGAACAAATAAAAACTTATTCTCTGGCGCTACACGACCTGTTGCTTACATTTATTCGCTTGCAGCTTTGCTTGCAGTGACTGCTACAGCAGAGAATCGGGGTATATTCGCATGATAAATATATTCATTTAGGGTTCTATTATTAGTATCTGCAGTAGTTTTTTTAATCAGCCTTAAAAAGTCGCCTTTAAAAACACGCCTCAACCCGGAACAGTCGCCTTAAAGGATTACAATTTTTGTATAACAGTAGCGGCACGAAGGCAATCTTTCAAAAAAAAATTTTTTAGTTCTTTTCAAGCTGAAAAATGAATCCGGTCAATTGGTAAACAAGCTGCATCCTTTCAGGAAAATCCGATCTGAAAACAAGCAAAAAAATATATATTGAAGCTGAAGCATGTTACAAAAACATGTCAAAATAAAAATATGTCGAAATAAGATCAAAATATGTCAAAATAAGAAAATTGTTTTAAGTAAATATTCAATCGAACTATGAATAGCTTGCAAACTATGAAAAAAAATCAATTGTTTTTGTGAGGAAGATCTGCATTTTTTACGTATAAAACTCAGTATGCTGCAGAAACGAAAACAAAATTCCCACAAGAAGTACATTGTGTTTTTTGACAGCGAACAGGCAGCGGATTTTTTTTTCGCTAAGCAGTACGCTGTTGAAGGAAAAATATTTGTTCACAACCATGTGTGGAGAGTTAAAATGTCAGAATTTCGCTGGCATTTATATGCCAGTACATTTATTTCCCGCGGAATTTTGACATTTAACAATAAAAAAACAGTATGTGTTGGTGTTGAATTTGTTCTTAAACAAATTTATTTAGTTTATTAAGTTCTTTTTCTATATAAAAAAAATTTTGACTACACCAAAATTTAGCGTGTAGAATTATATGCCCAAAAGTTTTCGTTCCTACAGCATACTAAGCTTAAGTTACACATTGCTTCGTCGTATTTTCTATTATATTACATAACTAGCTGTACTCAGCCTGCATTGATTCATACATTTTTTTTTCTATGAATCAATATACGTACGTATAGGCCGTACGTGGCGGCCGTGGCGCAGTGGGAAGTGTGTGTATCCCATACGCCAGAGAACTCTGGTTGGAGTCCCACCTGTCACAAAAAGTTTTTTCAATTGAACTAATTTTTCTGTTCGGTCATCTCTCGGCAGACAATGGCAAACCTCAGAGAGTAAAAACTGCCATGAAAAGTTTCTTGAGATGATAAGCCGTTCGGAGTTGGTATAAAACATGTAGGTCCAGTTCTCGATCATTTGTGTTCAACATTTCACAACACACACAACACAATTGATTATAAGAATCTCGGTCAAAGTCATCTCAAGGGCTGAAATGGCCATTTTCGTTTTTCGATTTTTTTCGTTTTTTATATATGTACGTACGTACCAAGCAAAAGGGTTGCCATAAGAAGGTAAAGTGGAAGGGAAAGTTTTTATATTCAGCCCATTCCACTTTCATAGCCAGACGGCCTTCTTTTAACATATGCAAGTCATTGGCTGGAATGCTTTCCTTAGTCTTTTTCAGAAGTGCTTCCAGAATTTGTTCAAAAGAAATTTTTTTGAGTCATTCAATGAAAAAACTGTCGATGTTATCAACCGATTCAATATACGAAGGGTGACTAAAATATGTCTTAGCTAAAATTATAATTAAATATGTTTTTTTTTAAATTTTAATTGAATTTAAATGCTATTTGAAATGCCTTCCAGACGTAATTCATGAAAATTTATTTTGAATGCACTTTTCGGAAAGGATAAGAAGAAGCACAATTCGATCTATAGAATGTATTATAATCTGGAAGCAGTGACCTTAAAAATGCATATCAAATTTTGTATTAAAAATTTTGCTGGGTATATTAAAAAGAATGCCAGAGCCATTCGAAAAAAATTGAATTTAAGCTTTTTTTTCGCTGCTTTTGAGTATATATTACTCGTTTGTATTAGGTTGTCCCAAAAAAGTTGAAGTGGTTTTTTTTTTGACATACCGTTTTAATTTTTTCGTGTGATGTTGAAATAAATGTAAATACAATTTCGTGTTCCTACGACCACATTAACCTGTGCCGACTTGCATCGAAATTTGCTTACGATATCTTTCAAAAGTTTAAATGCTTTCCAATTTGATACACAGTTGTCACATTTGATATACACGTAATATTTAAAAATTTATTACAATAGTTGAATGAATGCTTTACTTAAATGTTCATGCTTTCAAAAAATTGTTTGATGTAAAAAATGATGTAAAAGAAGTATTATTTTACGCGAATTACGTAAAAACTTTGTATGATGGAGTTGTAGAAAGTTGGATAGGAGAAAAAATAAAATTTTTATTATTATTATTATTATTATTATTATTATTATTATTATTATTATTATTATTATTATTATTATTATTATTATTAATCTTTATTATTTTCTTTTTTTTTTTTTTTTGCTTAAAAACTATCTTGAAGTGTTTAATTAAGAACACATTGATTAGCTTTAAAGCGCATTTTCTTAAAATATAAAAACTTGTTTTTATTCCTAAAGAACGTGTTCCTTAAATGAATGGACAACACATTGATTTCAATATTTTTTGATTGTAAAAACTATTTCATTGATTTAAGAAACGTTTCTTTGACATTAACAAAATGTTCATAGAATCTATGAACGACATTTATAATTGTAAGAACTTGTTCTTAAACTTAAGATCAAAGATTTATTCAACTGATGAACTCGTACACTGAACCAATTAATAAGACTTATTCTTTGTGGCACACAACTTTTTCTATGATTTTATGTAAATTTTTTGTTTCAGTGTATAAATAGTGGTGCCCACGTAAAAAGCTGTAGCATAGCTCCACGCTCTCTTGGCTAACGAAAGCATTGCCATTAGATAGCAATAACAACAATACGAGTGACGGCATTACTTCAATTGCCAGGTATTTGTATTAGCAATGAAAATCTTGTTAATGTTGCTATTGCCGTTGTTGTTGTTGTATTCATGTCTTAAGCCTTAATCTCTCTGCAAGCAGTATTGGTAGTTCCGGGTGCCACTTGAGTAACCGGTTATTAATTGTATTATTCGATTACGTTCATACACAGATGTAGTGCTTTGGGTGTGCTGTGGTTTTTTTTGTTACCTAATGTTAAAATATAAATAAATGAGATATAATAAGTGAGGCTTGTAGATCTTTCAAGTACTTAACTGTATTAAAAATAATTGTTGTTATAATTATTTCATTATAACAATAAGAAAATAAAAATAATTATTTAAAGTTCCGAATTATATGTCAATTCCGATATATTGCTTTGCTTATATATTGAATCATCGTTTTAACGATCAAATTGGTTATCTTCCTTAGAATTTTGATGATGCAGTTCGATCATGAAAAACGATTCCATATAAAAATTCGGAAGATATAAATGAATTTCTGCTTAAAATCTATGTTTCGTAGTTGAGTCAACAGAAATATTTTAACCGCATTGGTAGCAACGGTTTTTTAAACAGCAATACTTTTAAACACTTCTAATTTTCTACATCTTCATGTATCCCGAAATGTACATTTTCTTTCGTGCCATTTTTTTCGCACATGCTCGTTTACACATACTATAACGATGCAATTAATATTTCTTTGATTGCTAATAAATAGAAAAAGCATACGTTAAGGCGGTCTTCTCATTCAAAACCCATTTTTTGGACCCTTTTTAAAAAAATTCTTATTTGAAAACGCAGAGAATAATTGAAAACTTTTTTATTTATTGTATTACAAAAGGTTCAAAGTAAATAAAAAATTTTTTTTTGCCTCGATACGTGGGCTGTTCAAAAAGTATTGAGACTTCAAAGTTGGTGGTGAAAAAAAAGGTGTCGTCACGGCGGCCACGATTCCGGGTCTCCGGAGCGTCTGAAATGAAAAAAAAACGGGGTTATAATCTGTATAGATGTAATTCTCGGGTGAACCTCAAGCTTAATTTTGTGATTTTTTTTGACAAAATGGCGGCCATTCAAAAAAAAAATTTCAATTTCGGGTTTTTTTTTTTGTAGTTTAGTGTAAAAACAAAATAGTAAAAAATTTTTTAAAATTATGGTCGAGGTTCACCCGAGAATGGTGACAATTCTGCGTCGATTCCATTTTGTTTCATGAAAATCGGTTCAGTTGAACTGGAGATATCATGGCTGCCAGTTCGAAAAACGTGGGTTCGAGATAGACGCGTTTAAAGTTTGAAGTAATTTTTTTTGAAAAAAAAAAAAAAAAATCAAAAATGTTTAAATGCAGTTTTGAGGAGCTGACAATTTTTACTTACAAATATTAGTCGGCGATGCCAGCTCCATACAGGCCACCTTCCTCTTTTTCGTAGAAACTGCTTTCTGCTGCCCTCTCTGCTCTGCGAGCCGTTCTGCCAGCTTTAGATGATGCCGCAGCTCGAGTCTCTGATCGGTTCAATCTGTCTTCATTGCGAGATAGTGCGTATTCGTATGCGTTTTTGCCAATCGCAATACCCATCAAACCCATAATTTTAAGTATGGGTATAAAACCGTCGTTGAAGAGGCACGTTGCAATGAAATTGGCCACTTCGATGGTGCGTGCGCCTGAGTTGATGTGTTTGGGCGAAAGTGACCAAAAAACAGAATTGTAGGACTCATTGGAATTCTGAGTTTCAGATCCAAGGCATCTTTCAAGCAAATTATCTGCCGACAGCGCTTCGTAAGCTGGTTTTATTACCTCCATCACCTTCTTGCCCATCAGACCTTGCTTCACAAAAAAGACTGTATCTTCTAAAGTATTTCGAATTTCTAAAAATCCTTTTAGGGGCATATTCATAACTACCCAAGCTATAAATAAATGCAAAAAAAAAGTTGAAAAAAAAAGTTGCTCAATGAGAAGACCCCCTTAAATAATAGATAAAAAAGCAAAATGTTGAAATAAGGAAATGTGGAAAAGAGCACGCAAAATATTTTCTTATTATTTCGCGGACGGATACTAAATACAAAACTAAAGCAATATTTTAAGATAGGAAGTCTGAATTAACTTTAAAATAAAATTTTTTCTGAAATAAAAACAAAAATAACAAGCAATTGGCATACATCTTCCAATATAAGTTGGTTATTGCCAAAGGATTGCTTAAAATTTTTAATTTAAATTTAAATTTTAAATTTTACAAAAAAGAAGTCATGTTTTGAGGGTTTGTTTTCCAGTTTTTTTTTTTTTTTTTGTAAATAAAAATATAAAATGTTGGCTTGATTGTAGTTTTTGTGAAAATTTTTAATGTAAAAATATGTGGAATAATCTTTCGAAAGTTCAGTAAAATAGTTACAAAAAAAAAAACGCAGGTGTGTCGTTGGACATACGAGAGAAGCGAAGTTTTTTTTGCAGTTCCATAGATTAAGATATTTTATAATAAAATTTTTTTTTAATAAAAAAGCTTCTTCATAAAAAAATTTAATATAACATAAAGTAAATTAAAAAACACACGTTATTATTCACACCAGTAAACTTTATTGCTCGTGCATATCATTATTTTAGTACATGCTACATTCATTGTTATTTCAACACACTTGTGGGCAATTGTAAATTTTTGCCGATGCTGATCACATCTTGTGTGTAGCAAGTGAAGCAACAATTTTGTTATGTTTGGATAGCTACTAAATATGTTGGATATGTAGAATAGCCAATAAACAATCCTTCTAATGTATAGATTTTTCGATCTGCTGCAATATAGCTTCGGTTATACTTTATTAAAACATCGATGCTTGTGAAATCTTGTAGCAAGTAGAAGCACAATTTATGTAGAATGTATTTATATGTATTTAGAATAGCCTCTATTTATTAAGAGATTATTGTAATCTGCTGCAACATAGCTGTAGCAATACTTTAATTGAATCAACGGCTGTGCTTAAAAGAGGTTTTTGGATCGCTTCAAAAAAAAAAAGTATTGCGGTCGGGGTACACCGGTCAGGAACGAAGTTACTTACGCTTTTTCTTCAACCTGAATGCAATTCGAAATAAAGGTTGTTCTTTATTTATTTGAACAATTCAAATCAAAAAGTTTCATTTAAATTTTAGAAAAAATATTTATATATTGAAAATTTTATACAAGCACTCTGATGTGTTTCAATTTATTTTCGCGTTCGACCTCTTTTAGACGCTGAGCATGTGATTTCCCACTTCTCTCTCTATAATGTCAATAATAGTAAATAGTAAATAAATAACAAGAAAAATAAATGAATGTAAACAGTAAATAATTGTATCAAGTTATACAGTTTAATTATTATTATTAACTTCCTAACTTAATTTTCTAAATCTATATACACAGATTTGCTGCATTTTCCATTTCTTAAAACTTAATGGAAATAAAGCAATAATTAACTTACGCATTATTTAAAACAAAATCACAAATAAAAGCAACAAATAAGTTTAACGAAATTTCTACGTGGCTGAGCATAAAAAGAGAAGAGAAGAGAAGAGAAGAGAAGAGAAGAGAAGAGAAGAGAAGAGAAGAGAAGAGAAGAGAAGAAAAGAGAAGAGATGAGAAGAGACCTACATGGCCTTTATTGAAACTCTCGCAACACAAACATGAATGCAAGCATGAAAAGAAAACGATCAAGCAATGCGATGCGTCGGAGATGATTTCGTAAAAACTTTACATTTTAATTAAATTCATTTTTATTGGAATTTTGAAACGAAAATACATATTTACTGTGCTGTAGCACAAATATAATATTTTAAAATTTTTTCATAAAAATCGGCCTAGTACTTACGAAGTTTTACAAAAATTTACGGCTGCAACGACAACCTGTCAAATTAGGAATGATTCTATATCGACGAAAAAACGCAGCGGCATTATACCAAATTCTCTCCATAAGAAATACATGCAAAAAAATTTGACAGGTGCGGCAAAGTTGCTGTCATCGTCTATGTGTTCAAGCTATAAATGGCGTCAGCGGCCAGTGGAGCTCTCTGTCGCAGCGTCAGCTCGAAATAAAACCACCATGTACTCTTTGTTGAAAAGTAATACACAAAATAAACAACAATTATGTGTTATATGATGCAAATGGTATTTTATCATCAAGCGTGTAACGATGAGCGGTTAAGATTCATTCCATATGCTTTTAAAAGGTTTTTTGACGTTGACGCAACGGCAATTTCATTTTGTTTAAGCGATAGTGTATTCGAAAAAGAAAAAGCATCAAGAACAACAATGCCACACAACTCTGTTGAAGTGTCTGAGTTACTCTCACCAGTGTTGCCGTTTTCACTTCGATCGAAGTTTTTCACTTCACTTTTATGTCGAACACTTCCATACTTCCTCTCTTGTGAAAACACTTCGATTTTAAATGGTAAAAGCTGTATATTAATTTATCTCAAAATATTTTACATTTTTTAAAATTTAAAAAGCAATTAATGGCTTACTAAGAATATTTTGTCAAAGCATAACAAACTTTAGCCGAAGATATAGCAGTGCGTAAAATCAAATAAAGTAATGTTATTTATTTTTTTATAAACTCTCTCAAACTGAATGTTGCGAATATTTTCTTTAACATTGTTCATTTATACAAAGAAGTGATTGAAATGTATTTTAGTTTTTCTGATTACATTTTTTTTAATTGATTTCAATTTATTTTTTTTTTCGTTGTTCATTATAACGAAAACTGTGAAAACACTATCATCTTGCTTCCTATTTCCCTACATTTTAAAAATCTCGAGCGGCAACACTGATTCTCACATTCTACTCTTCCTCGTGTATGGTACACAACGACGTTCAACAGAGTTGTGTGGCTATGTATTTTGTTGTGGTTTCTCATTGTTTCTTTGAAAAAAAAGTTTTTACATTCGCTTTTTACAGCTATTTTAATGATAATATATTCGAATATATTATATTCTAATTCTAGTTCTAATTCTGTACAAGTTTTCGTGCGGTTAGTTCTTAGTAAAATCTTGTATTCAAACTAGAGACCAATATTTGTGTAGGATAGGCAAAAATATATAAAATCTTAACATAATTTTTTTTTTTTTTTTGCCATCTTCATGTGAAATGCCATATATTCCTGATTCATAATTTTAACGGTGAACTGCCTCAAAAAAGGATTTTAATATTGATTTGACTTGATATAAAATACTTTAAATAGTACTTTAAATAATACTTTTTTAAAATGAAAGAATTTTTCACATATACTTTTATACTTTTTAAAAAAAAATACTTTTGTTTTAAGCTTATATTTTTGTATTAAAGAATTTTCATGAGGAGAATTTTTACTTTTTGTGTTATTATTCACAATTATATTTTTTAAAGACAATAAAATTTTCTCAATTTGGACAATTTCTCAAAAGATTATAGGCAAAAACTCAAAATAAATTTGATAAGGAAAGAATTCAATGTTCATCTCTCTCTCTCTCTCTTTTGGTTATTTAAATTTAAAAGAAAACAATTTTGCTTGGAAGAATTTCCATATCTTTATTTTAAATTTTTTACTAGAACTTACAGATTTGTTTTTTTATTAAAACCCCCCATCATGGATAATCCTGGTTACGGTCCTGGTTTTTTAACATTTCTGATTTTATTCCCTCATCTCAACATGATGAAAAGCTCGAAAATGTAGGTCCAGTTCTCGATAATTTGTGTTCAAATATTTCACAACTCACACAACACAATTGATCATAAGAAGCTCGAAACATGAAATTGAAAATTCTTCTGCGGAAAAACAACCACAATTATCTATAAAAATCATCTTCTTTACACTATGATTTTACAAAGGTTTCTGAAAGCACAACAAACATATAACGTGTTACGAGTTATAATAACTTAGCAAGTTTTTTTAAAAAATAATTTAATTAAAACCTGGGTTTATTTACACAGGCGTATACGTGACGCTCCTGCTAATTTTGTTGCCTATTCCAACATAGGCCGCTGCCATTGCGTGAATTGTTTTGGCAAAACAGCTGTGTTTTTTACACGTTTTTTTTTTTTTTTTGTCGAAAAATTAAGGAACAATTCAAGTTTAAGTTTATTTATTATAGCCGAATCATACGAAATGTTGTGTGAGTGTTTGGGAGTGGTTGAAATGTGAGTGAATGCTAGCTTATTGTGCAACGCACACATTGTTATTTGAAATTCAATTACACGAAAGTTTAAATGCACGAACAATACACATACATAGGCTGAAGTTGATACTGAAAAAGATTTTATTTACGGTCAATTGTTTTCTTGTTATAGTTTTAGGTTCCAACTGATTAAAAATACGAATAAAATAAAATACTTGCTTAAAATATTTTTTTTTTCACTTTTAAAACAAATATTTTCACTCACTAAAATGCATCAATATTGAATTTACTGTTATTTCCAAATCTGTTTTTCAGTTCTTCTGCAGCAATTTACTAATCATTCTGACTGCTTGTATACTGGAATTGCTTTTTAATTTCATTGCATATAATTTGCCAATCATGTTAAAACTATGTAAACTTCACGCCTGCCCGAATGGAACACTTGGCTTGCATCTAAGCCGTGCACCCTGGGATCCCTACCCCTGGGTAAGCAGCATTCAAGACGGTTCTAGTGCACAGCGCGCAGGCGTATTGAGCGGTGATACGGTACTCGAGATGAATGGTTGCGATGTGCTGGGTCAGAAAATTTCACATATAGCTGAACATATTGGCGCACATTGGAAGAGCGGTGCCAGTTATGTAACTGTGCTAATATGGCGCAACCAGCCAGACGGCATGACGAGCTGTAATGACGATAGCAGCGATGGGAAGCCGCACAGCGAAATGGCGGGAGAACACAACGTGAGTGCGCATGTGCAACGAATGCATTTATTTCATATTTTATTTAAGACAGTGGTTCTTAACCTTTTATCAATGGCGGACCACTTAAGCTGTATTCCGTTAGTAAAGGACCACCCAAGTAATCATCAGAAAAAAAAAAAATATAAGCAAAATTATGGGTAACAAAAACTATTATAAAAAAAAGAATTTAAAAAATTTCCATAGTTCGGAATTATTTAACACATTATTAAGGCGGTCTTCTCATTCAAAACCCGTTTTTTTGACCCTTTTTAAAAAAATTCTTATTTGAAAACGCAAAGAATGATTGAAAACTTTTTTTATTTATTGTATTACAAAAGGTTCAAAGTAAATAAAAAATTTTTTTTTGCTTCGATACGTGGGCTGTTCAAAAAGTAATGAGACTTCAAAGTTGGTGGTGAAAAAAAAAGGTGTCGTCACGGCGGCCACGATTCCGGGTCTCCGGAGCGTCTGAAATGAAAAAAAAAAACGGGGTTATAATCAGTATAGATGTAATTCTCGGGTGAACCTCAAGCTTAATTTTGTGATTTTTTTTGACAAAATGGCGGCCGTTCAAAAAAAAAATTTCAATTTCGGTTTTTTTTTTTGTAGTTTAGTGTAAAAAAAAATAGTAAAAAATTTTTTAAAATTATGGTCGAGGTTCACCCGAGAATGGTGACAATTCTGCGTCGATTCCATTTTGTTTCATGAAAATCGGTTCAGTTGAACTGGAGATATCATGGCCGCCAGTTTGAAAAACGTGGGTTCGAGATAAACGCGTTTAAAGTTTGAAGTAATTTTTTTGGGGGAAAAAAAAAAAAAAATCAAAAATGTTTAAATGCAGTTTTAAAGAGCTGACAATTTTTACTTACAAATATTAGTCGGCGATGCCAGCTCCATACAGACCACCTTCCTCTTTTTCGTAGAAACTGCTTTCTGCTGCCCTCTTTGCTCTGCGAGCCGTTCTGCCAGCTTTTGATGATGCCGCAGCTCGAGACTCTGATCGGTTCAATCTGTCTTCATTGCGAGATAGTGCGTATTCGTATGCGTTTTTGCCAATCGCAATACCCATCAAACCCATAATTTTAAGTATGGGTATAAAACCGTCGTTGAAGAGGCACGTTGCAATGAAATTGGCCACTTCGATGGTGCGTGCGCCTGAGTTGATGTGTTTGGGCGAAAGTGACCAAAGAACAGAATTGTAGGACTCATTGGAATTCTGAGTTTCAGATCCAAGGCATCTTTCAAGCAAATTATCTGCCGACAGCGCTTCGTAAGCTGGTTTTATTACCTCCATCACCTTCTTGTCCATCAGACCTTGCTTCACAAAAAAGGCTGTATCTTCTAAAGTATTTCGAATTTCTAAAAATCCTTTTAGGGGCATATTCACAACTACCCAAGCTATAAATAAATGCAAAAAAAAAAGTTGAAAAAAAAGTTGCTCAATGAGAAGACCCCCTTAATGAGATTTTTGACTTGCATTTTTCTGACTAATTGCTGAATTCTTGGTTCGGTATTGCTCAAAGCTACTCGCATATCATTCCTAGCATCCAAACGATGTCTGTGTTTGTTTTTCATTAATAATAGCGCCGAGAATCCCTGCTAGCATAATTATGTTGTTGAAAACAGAGTAAAATATTGTAAAGCGATATCTGGAATGTTACTAAAATAACCTGGTTTTTGACTCTAGAAATCTTCAAGGCTTTTACCTGACTGTCTGAAATAGTTTTAGCTGCCAATGCTTGGCGATGAATCATGTAATGCGTTGCTATGACTGATGGAGTCTTTTTTTTATTAAGTCTGTAAGACCAGACCGAGAACCAAGTATAGCAGGAGCTCCATCTGTACAAAAGTCAGCAACCTTTTTACACATAACACCATGGTTATCAAAGCATTGGCTAATAGTTTTCATAAGGTCTGAACCTTGTGCGGTGGTTTCCAGTTCCTCTGAAAAAAATATTTCTCCTTTAAATAATTCTTAATCTAAGAATCTGCCAAACTCAAGAAGTTGACAACATTGTGCAACGTCTGTAGATTCGTCACACTGCAGAGCAAAATATGTACTCTTTTTTTATATTTTCCACAACTTATTCTTGGATATCTATTGATATTTTTTGAATACGCAACCTCATCGTGTCATTTGATAAACAATTTCTCGTATTTTTATTTCAGCATCGGTGCCTAAAACTGGTTTGACAGCACTGAGCAAACAAGGTTTTTTTACAGATTTATTAATTGAGTGGGATTTTTTGCTTTCGCAATCAATTTTGAAATATGAAACGACATAGTCAATGCATTTTCCGAAGATTCATAATGCGATCCGCTGGGTTCAAGATGCGATTTCTTTAGATTGAAGGTGATATGTTACATTTTCGGTGTTCTATACTACCCAGTGAACCAAAACTACCGTTTTTTAATTCATTTATGAACCTTTTCGGGTAGAAACGCTCATTTTCGGCACTCATAAATTAACCCTTTTTATATCATTCGTCGGACTAAAATGACTCTCAAAAACAAACCTTATTTTGTTCGCAAATGAGTTAAAAAAAGAACCATAAATTATCCTCTTTTTTGTTTGGAAATGAGTTAAAAAAAGAACCATAAAAGTTCTTTTTCGGCACTCGGAAATTAACCCTTTTTGAATCAATCGCCGGACGAATATGTCTCTCAGAAACAAACTGTTTTTTCTTCGGAAATTAGTTCAAAAATGAACCATACAAAAGTTCTTTTGTAAGAAACCGAAACGAAATTGAACCCTTTTTGTATCAATCTTTGAACTGAATTGCCTCTCAAGAACAAACCTTTTTTTGTTCAATAATGAGTTAAATAAAAGAACCTTTTTGAATTATAAATTTTATTATTGCATAACACTATTTATAATTACATATCGATATTTTGTTAAAGAAGAAATGATTATTACTAAAACTAGAGATCATATTAATCATTGGGTTAATAGGATTAATATACCTGGGCTGGAATTCACGCATTGTGTTGTTCATGATATTGATGTTTCAAAGGGGAAAAGACGTGATTGTTTTCCAATTTGACAAACTTCCAAATTATATATGAAATATCAAAATAGTTAAGTTATTAATTGGGAAATTTATTTGATTACATTTTTGCATGGAATGTTTTCGTGGTTTTCATTCTATTTGGGCTTGATTTTAATTTTTGATAGAAGTGTTGAAATGTTGAAAATTAATTATATGTTGAAATGCATACGTGTAGCAGTACATCCATCTCGCACTGGTAAAAAAGTTCATATGACGTTTGTACGAAGGTTAACATTTTCATTTTAAGTTCCTTTTCTTACCTGATTTTAGAATATAAAAAGTAACATTTATGATTCATTTGTGAACTCTTTATGAACAAAAAATGGTTCGTTTATGAGAAATTGTTTCCTACTGATATGATAAAAAAAATTATTCTTTCTTGAACTCATTTCAGAATGCAAAAAAGAAACATAAATGATTCATTTCCGAACTCATTTATGAACAAAAAATGGTTCATTTACAAGGAAGTCCTACCTACTGAAATGATACAAAAATGATTCATTTTCTACTCAAAATAAGTTTTTAATGAATTTCGCAAAATATGCACAATTTTTCTTTATGGGAAAAGCTTTCACGAATTTAATCTTTTATAACAAGCACTTTTAAGCGACAAAAGAAAAAAGACAAAATTAAAAAAAAAAAAACTCTAACCAAAAGCGTTCGCAAAACTCTCACCTTACTCAAAACCTTCGCTTATGGTTCAGTGGGTAGACATCTGCACGAATACATCCGCACGCCTCTACAAAACATTTGCTTGAAACACGTATACTTACATTCTATCATAGTCAACAACCAACTACGATTGAATACACTACAAAACAAAAGCAAAACATTCCAGTACTGTACTCAAAACAAATGTGTTTTCAATATGAAATTCACTCGAATACTTGTGCTCGTATACCAAGTACACAGGATAGAACAGAAACACATCAGGTATAAGCAGAAGGTCATGCGCTGTTGACAACATGTTGGTGTGCGCTAGTTTGCATGTTCTTACAATTATACAAGTCAAAAATGGATGCGTATATTGAATAAAACGGTTATGCATTATCTTTTAATTAATTTAATTAATTTATGTAAATAATATAATTTAAAAAAATGTCAAAAATGCATACATATAAAACAAAGTGGGAAAAAAGCGTTTGTTTCCCTCTGCTGCCCGTAATTTCCAACCAATTGAGTTAATTTTTTTTTTGGAAAAGCTAACAATTATAGCCTAAGAAATATTATGTTGTCACCTAAATTTTTAATTTTTACGAAGTCTGTGGGCTAACACTAAGTAAAAACGCGTCACTGACTCGGAATTCGATGTCAGAATTTCAAAAACTATGTCAATTTTTTACTATAGGCTTGCCATCTTAATTTTTAAATTTTTACGAATTCGGTGCTGGGCGGTGGTGGCAGTTGATTAAATTTAAAAATTATGTGGTTCCCTTACCATAGAGATGCCAGCTAAAGTTTTTTAGTTTTACGAATTCAGTGTTGGGGCGTGCACTAGGTACAAATGGGTGACTGGAACCACATCCGCTGTTAGAATTTAAAAATTCTGTAATTTTTTTATCATCGAGTTGCCATTTAACTTTTTATTTTTATGAATTCGCTGGACAAAAAAAAAACACTGCCGCTACAGTTCATATAGACCAGAATATCAAACCAGCTTTTCTGAATATGGAAACTTCACAGACACTTTCATCTAAACATACATTCATACATAATAATACCAACTCTTCAAGTTCACAGACACTTTCATCTAAGCTTACATAGGTATATATAATGATACCAACTTTCGCCGAGTAAAATCCAGTACATTTATGTATATTTCACTATGTTTTACTATGTAAATAAAAATAAAGTAGTGATAACGCCCCGAAAATTGGGTGTACTTCCGTACTTCGCTTTGGAAATCACACTTTCTCCTTCACATCAGAGCGAGTTCGTGTCTTAAGTCTTTTTGTCATTTTCTCAACTTTGTAAAGTAAATTGTTCTTCACCTACTTGGTATAATTTGTATACTCGTATGTTTTTGGTGTATTCCAAAGAGAAACTGCTGCAGTTAGCTATGTATGCTGCAAACAAATTATGTACACACTCTGTTTAGATCCAACCAAATATTGTACAGTACTCGCTTCAGCCTGTGTTTGATTTGAAAGTACTGTACAAAAGTTTGAAAGATGCTTTAAAATGTGGTACAGTACGAAAGTGTACACTTTGCTACAGGCAAAACAAATGTATTCATACAGCTCTTTATTCTATACATGGATCTTATGTGCATACAAACAATTTTAAACTTAAAACAACCATGTTTGTTGCTCTTTTAGAAATTTACTACTTGACAAAGTTGGATTTAATATAGATTTCAGTACAAATGTGAAACTTTGAACTGTATTTTCACGAAACTAGATAATTGCGACATATCATCTTCATTCATTCATGTCTTCAATTGTGGCGGACGTTCATAAACATTGGGATGAACTTGGCTTCGTTGGTAAAAACAATTGCACATAAAATGCATAAAAAATATTGAATAAAACCGAATCTGATGTAATTTTTATCATACTTCCGCTTTGCTGTCATTTTCTGAAATCAAATAAAATCTGTCAACAAAACGACACTAAAATTAAATATTCAGTTATGACTAGAAAAAAAAAACTATTTATAAATTCTCTGGCAACAGGAATACACAGTAAATACTTTAATCAAGAAATTTAATTAAAAAATTATTTCTATCATAAATAGCTAAAAAAGCCAAAAGTACATTTTTTTAAGTTACGCCTTCGCGAACCACTTGCGGAATGCTCACGGACCGCAGACCACCTGTTAAGAACCACTGATTTAAGATATACTAAAGATATAGTCTTCAGTTTATGTTATTTTATTTTGTCTTGGTTTTACTCTAATCATGGCACGCGTGACATTGTACATTGATTTTGGCTTCAAACACGAATAAATAAAAAGCCAACAAACAACTTACGTCGCTGGCAAAATTTTGTTCAGGCAATGTTGAGTGACTTTAATGAATGCAAAATTAGGTCAATGTTAAAAATGTAGTCGGTTAGGAAACAAGACATACACGAATGCAAACAAGTAGTTATGTCTGACAAATAAAGACGCGCAGCAGACATACCATTGATACCGAACCAATTGTTACACTGGTACATGGTCTACTTTAATTTATACAGAATCCAAAATAAAGTTCGGTATTCGGATATAATAAAGTCAAAATAAAGAAAAACTCAGTGCAACCCGAAAAAGTCGCAAATAAAATGTCATTCGTGAAACAAGTTTTATGGGGCTTAACCCAATAACCAACAATTTATCGCCAGTGGATACAATTCTTTGTATAATGCAAATACCTATAAAGTACAAAATTTTTAGATTTTCTAAAAGGAAAGCCGAAGATTTTTATAGAAACTGCAATGCCGAAAATTCTAACAAAAACCCTATTACGAGTATATGAACTTTAATTGGATGAACAGTTCACCGCTTTGATCGGAATTCTGTTTATTATAGGCACTCTAATAAAGAACATCTAAGCGAGCTTTAGACAAAATGCGTTTTCTCCTCATCGTGCAACGATTTCACTTAATCGTTTCCAAAATATACTATGTTCGTTTTAGCATTTACTTAACAAGAACAGCTTGCCAGCCTAAAAGTCTGAAGATGTAGCAGCATTTTGAGATGATTAACGATCTGGTGGACCTGAGATGGAAAACCATCTTTTTCACTGAATGCCCAGATTTATACTCGTGAATTAAGGTGAGTGCGTGGTAAAGGACTGAGTTACTATCTACAAAAATAAACGACAAAATGTCACGGTGTACAATTTTTTTTACTTCGCTACCTTTGGCCGAGGAAATTAAAACATGAAATTTTGACCATTGACGGCACGTTGAAAAAGAAAAGCAACTGGTACGTGCCAGAGAAGAGAGGTATATTCCAGTAAGTTTGAGAGAAAGGAGTGGCAGTTGACCGCTCATTTTAACTACCATCGGTAGTTATAGTTATTACAGCATATTATGTTATTATAGTTATTTTGGTTATAAAAATTTTTGTACAAAACCTAATGTCTCTAAATGAAGTACTTTTTGAGATTTGATATTTGTCCTCATAAAATTGAAAAATTGAAATTTTGGAAAGCCATATCAGGATTAAGTGACCAATATTCTTTCTATTGTTGAAGTACATGCTAACCACCATTTATTTAAATTCATAGTTTTATGAATTTCGAATTGTGTCTTACCTTGATAATGTACAAGAAAGAAGTGACGAGTCGTACGAAAATAAAATAAAAATTTGGTATTTATAACGATAATAATAGTTTCTTAATTTTACTCTCATTCTGTCGATTGTACAGCAAAAACATTACAGTGATAGTAAATCTTGCTTTCTTTTGTTTAAATATCAATGTGAGCTTTTTTGCTTTACATAGGTATTTTGAACACAACTTAAAACTCCAAAATCAGATGATCTGTTGATTGGAGGTATCAGAAAACTTTAGAGAACACTTGAGAGTATAAAGCAACGTTATAAAAATAATCGAGAAAATCGCACTCGAATAATTATTTTTGTAAAAAAAAAAATATTTTTTGAGTTTGATCAACTCTTATTTCTTCAACCTTGAAGGAAACTTTAATTTATTTACATTTTTATTTGAACTGCTAAATTCAAATTCCAAAACCAGTCTTAAATTTTACGTACCTACCATACTTTTAAAGTTATTGCGTAAAGAATGATATTGCCTTAAAATTCGTCTTTTTTACATACTTTTACGTATAACTAAGGGGAACGGTGAGAATAGACTTCCCCACCCATACAATTTTTTTCTTGTCTTGACCAAGGAATCGCCAGCTTGTCAGAATTTCAAATACTATGTAATTTTTTACCATAGGGTTGCCAACAACATTTTAAAATTTTAACGAATTCAAACTTATGTATTGTTTCCATAGGGCTACCATCTATTTTTTTTTTGTTTTTACGAATTCGGTGCTGGGGCGAACATCTGCTAAAAATGGGTCAATGAATTCGAATCCGTTGTCAAAATTTCAAGAATTATGTCATTTTTATACCCCAACGCGTACTGCGTAAGGGGTATATTAACTTTGTTATTCCGTTTGTAACGCCAAGAAGGAGGCGTGGCAGGTATAGAAAAATATATATATATATTTTTGATCAGCATCATCTCCAGAGTCGATTTCCGTGTGTCCGTCTGTCTGTCCGTCTGTAGACACGATTACAGTCACAATTTTAAAGCTATCGCGATGAAATTCAAAATATAAGTTTATTTTTAAAAAGGGAAGATCAAGTTCGAAAATGGGCCAAATCGGATGAAAACCACGCCTACCTCACACACAAAGTGACTTTATATTAACCGTAAAATGTCTTTAAAATCCACAAAAATGAAAGAAATGCCTTGAAATTTTGCAGGTGAGCTTTGCTCTTCAGTGTTAATCCTGGCTATGAATTTGGAAAAATCGGATGAAAACCACGCCGACCTCCAAAGCAAAGTGACTTTTTTTTTAAAGTAAAATCGCGTAAAAATCTGCTCAAATCAAAGAAATGTCTTGAAATTTTGCATGTAGGCTTTGATATAAACATAGACCACCACTATGATATTTTGCAAAATCGAATGGAAACCACGCTTATCTCCCATACAAATTGGCTTTCTTTTAAACGTTAAATCTCTTGAAAATCCACAAAAATTAATGAAATCTCTTGAAATTTGGCACTTGAGCTTTGATATATAATATGAACCATCTCTATGATATATGGCAAAATCGGATGAAAGCCACGCCTACTTCCCATACAAAGTGACGCCATCAAAATAGGCGTCACTTTATATTAAAACTTTCGTTAATATATAAAACTGAATGTCATCGTGTATGTCGTGGCTAAAGACTTCGAATATGCTTCAATATGGCCGCGGGGGGTATTTTAGCTTCGGTACCCTGCCGAAACTCCACCCTTACTAGTTTTACTATGGCTGCAAATATTTTGAGATTCGGTGCTGGGCGAAAATAAGCTAAAATGAGGTCGCTGGATACGAATCCGTCGTCAGAATTTAAAGGTAAAGTAATTTTTCTATAGAGTTGCCATCTAAAATTGTGTTTTTTTTTACGAATTCGGTGCTAGGGCGAACTGCAGGTAAAAATGGGTTACTGAGTGATAGAGTTGCCACCTACATTTTTTAATTTTTAATAATTTGGTGCTGGCGAAGACTAGGTAAAAATTTATCGCTGAGTCCAAAACTGCCCTTTCTATAAGGAAGCCAGCAAAATTTTTTTACTTTTACGAATTCAGTGCTGTGGTGAACACTAGGTAAAATAAATTACTGAAACCGCATCCGTTGTCAGAATTTAAAAATTTTGTTTTAAATTTGTTTTTTTTTTTTTGCTGACGAAAGACAAAATACACAAAAATCTCTGCAAGCTTTAAAATAAAGCACTACCGCTACAGTTCAAACAGGCAGGCTCAAACCAACTTTTCTGAATACAGAAACTTCACAGAAACTTTCAACTACATATACATCTAAATCAGTGAAGGGCATTTTCGAATTTCTTACGTGACGAAATGCTATCACACCTACGCTATAAGCAACTTCGTGAAACGAACGAACAGTAGCCGAGTAATGGGTTTGGTTCATGCTTATGAGAAGCTGTGAGCGTAATTTTGCTATTCAACTGATGTCAGTTGACATTTTACTATTATATAAAATTGAAGTGGGCATTTTTGATTCCAGGTAAACTCTATAAGTACAGGGTCGATTTTTATGAAATAAGTTTTAAAATGTCATATTTGTGCTACAGCATCTAATGAAAAAAAGATGTCAAAAATAGAAGTTATTTTTTATCGTTATTTGTCCGATCAGAAATTCAGAAATAAAAGTAATTTTTTGATCAGTATTTTTTCAAGTGGCGGCCGTGGCGTAGCGGGTAGAGTGTGTGGCCTATACGCCAGAGAACCCTGGTTTGATTCCCAGCTGACACAGAAATTCAATTGAATTAGTTTTTTCTGTTCGGCCGTCACCTCTCTGCAGACAATGGATTCTCTCAAAATGGATTCGATCCGAGTCGTTATCTCAATAACTCGAATTAAATGCGTGCTAAAGGAGTAGTCAACAATATGAAAATTGTTCGAAATAACAAAAATGGAAAAAGAAAAGCAAATAGTATAACAAGTTGCTGAACAATATCAAAAAATGTTCCTAATCTAGCAACCACAAAGAAATCCTTTTAATAGTGTTATTTGATATAAAATTTTCTTAAAATCTGCGTTTTTATGAATTTTGTTTAGTTTGTGTTTATATAAAATTAAAATAATTTTATCAAAAACGTATGTTTCGATAAAAAATAAACTTTGCGGATTATTTCCATACAATTTTACATCAGCATATGTTATGTATTTTCACATTAACAAGTTGCATTAAGTTCGTTGCATCGGTTAAAACCAAAAATTTAAAGAGAAAAAAAAAACGAAATTTTGACCTTGGCGAAGTGCAGGAGATGAAAAAAATTAAATTTTTACAAAAACTGATAATGGCATTCGATTAAGCACTTAATTTTTCGTTGAAATCGGTATGCTAATTTATTTTTTCCGCAAATTTTTTTCCTTAAAATAATAAATTTGAAATCTTCTATAAAAAGATGCAGTTAAAATGTTTTTTGCTTTGAGCGCACTCAGTTTAAGAGATATTGAACTCAAAACTTCACATTTCTGTATCCTCTTAGTACCCTTCTTCAAATTTACCCCCTATTACACGGATCATAAGAACTTTTTCAATTCAGTATAAATTCAAAACTCAGTATAAAACCTACCTCCCATACAAAATAGCCATATATTAACCGTAAAATCCCTTAAAAATCTGCTCAAATGCAGAAATGTCTTGGAATTTTGCACATAGGCTTTTATATATAATATAGACTATCGCTATGATATTTGGCAAAATCGGCTGAAAACCACGCCTACCTTCCATACAAAGTGGCTTTATTGAAAACGTTAAATCGCTTAAAAATCTGCAAAAATTACAGAAATGTTTTGAAATTTTGCATAAAAACTTTGATATTAAACATAAGCCCCTCTTTGATATTTGTCAAAATCGGATGAAAACCACGCCTACCTTCAATATAAAGTGACGTCATCCAAATTGAAAAACTTTCGTAAATATATAAAACTGAATGACATTGCGTCTTTATGTACCCAAGTCTCGCCCACGTCGTTTATCCAACCCATGCATATAATCTTCGGTAAAATGTGGAGTCTTTATACTAGAAAAGTGGGTGTGGCATTTTACTTTGCTTACAAATTACTCTATGTGGCAGCTAAGGGTAAAATTAAATTAAGCGTATGACGCAAATATTTTTACAGATTATACATACAAATTTTATAGACGTCGAAAGACTTCGGATATACTTCAGTACGGCAGCGTGGGGTATTTTAGCTTAGGTACCCTGCCGAAGCTCCATTCCTTACTAGTTTTTTATTTGTTCGTTCGTAGAACGAAAAGAATGTTTTTGTATTAGGATCCAAGGAAGGGTGGTTGATAGGGGGTAGGTGTGTTGGGGAGAAATGTTGAGGGGCAAAACATAATAGGACCAGCTCATATATTTGACTCCTCTAGGAGTCCAGCTACGGCCGATATAAACTATTTTCGACAGTTTTAGTGTTTTTTGTATCGAAGATAGCGAATGAAGCAAAAAAAAAAATAACACAAATATGCACTAAGAATAACATAAAGCTTATTGCGGGGAAAAATCAATAGATTCCTGAGTATTCGTGTAGTTTATTAAGTACTCAGAGAAACAACGCGTAGATCGCAAGCTCTTCTCAGTGCAAAAGTGTATGAAAAGAGAACAGAGAACAAATAAGAAGTTATTCTCTTGCGCTACACGACCTGTTGTTTACATTTATTCGCTTGCAGTTTTGCTTGCAGTGACTGCTACTGCAGAGAATCAGGGTATATTCACTCGATGAATATATTCATGCATGGCTCTAGTACGAACTTTATTTTTTATATACTGAATAATTTTTTAGTTTTAACTGAATAACCGTTTTATATGTGAATATTGATTTGATTTAAATTTTAATCGATATTATTTCAATCAAAAAATTATTTTTTTTTGTTTGATCAATCCAATCATTTTTATTTCTGATCGAAAAAATAACAAAAAAAAAATAACTGCTATATATGATCGAAAAAATAATTCGGTAATTGGTAATTTCTATGTTAAAAATTATGAAAAAAATCCTGTCAATAACAGGATCTCTGACTCCCTAGCGTCTTATTGCTACATTTAAAATGATTTTACAATAGGTTTTTATCAGGAACCGAAGCATACTGTTTTTTACAATTTTCAAATGAAAGAGACAACGAAAAAGATGCCGACGATCTTTCTCAAATATACCATTATGATCAGAATGGCCGCAGCTTCACAAATATCAAACGCCTTTTAAATTTTCGACTTTTACTTTAAAAATTATAATTAATTGTTATTTTGTGCCTTCTATTATTTCAGGCAACAATAACGGCAACTTTAACAGTTATTTTGTGTCTTTTATTTTTTCAGTCAAAAACATTCAGTCAAAACATCATAATTTGAAATTATTTACATCACATATAGGCCTATTTAGAAAATTTTACATAATACATTTTTTAAAAATCACACATATATTTTTGTGTTTTTTTTAATAATACGGTGTAAATAATACTGTTGCTATTCGATTTCAAATTTGTGAGCTGTATGCGAATATTTTGTTGGCTTTTGAAATAATATTGCAACATAATTAATATAAAATTTATATTCAAATTTTGATTTTGTTCTACTAAAAACAAGATAACATTTTGCTGGATTTTGTATTGCAAAGCAAAGAGTTTGAAATACTTTGAATCTAATTATAAGATCAAACAGCAGATTCCCTAAAAAAATATCTTATAGATAAAAAAAAAATAATTGAATACTCAAATTTGTTGCCATCCAGCCAGCGTTCAAACAGCTGTGCTTAAATAAATTTCAATCAATTTTCGCAAAACAAGCCCTGCAGACAGAGAGCATGCATGAAACATAACATGCAAGGGATAGATGTATTTGTGTGTGTTTATGTGAGCTACTGCAAATGAATATGTTGCAGCAATCGTTGGTATGTATTAAGTTAATTAGTTATTGAATATTGATAAGACGTTTTTAGGGCAAACACTTTACAAATAAGCGATAATTAAATGCAGACTATGCCAATTTGCACGAATTTGGCCAAATTTGTCTATCAGTGTTGTTAAAAAGGGACAGCGAAAGATAGATGGACGATAGCTGCAAGCAAAAAATAATCGAATAACTCTGTAATTTGGCTGTATTTTATATATTATTATTGATACCTAATATTTTTGCCTTAATATATTATGAGCAGCAGCTTGAGACGCAATCAAAAATCAATAAATATTGAAGTGCTGTCCAGTTCCTACTTGCTTGACTTGATGGCCTTTTTTTAACAAGCAGCTAGCTATTTGCAGTGTACCTAACTTATTTTGTTTTTTGGATTTATTTTCAGCAACAGCAACAACAGCATCAGAGCATTAATCAGCATTCGTTGCAAAAGTTTGCAACATGCCTGCAACACATCGCCCAATTACTGGAGTGTCCTGTTTGCCTCGAGGTAAGTAACTTAGTTGCAGGAGTAGCATTTCTATGTAGTCAGCTATATATATGTGTATACATATGTTTGTTAATGTGTGTGTGCGTGAGTTTGTGTTTGTGTGTGTGAGAGTGTGTGTCTGCTTAAGTTTGCTTTTGAAAGTTTGTTGCTAATCATATCAATGTTTGGCATTAAGTTGCAGTCGTGCATTTAAGTGAGTATGTGAGCTTTTTTGTATAGCATACGAGTGTGTGTGTGTGTGTGTGCCTATGTTTTGGTTGCTCTAGTTCATCTTTGTTATAGCCGGAAACGGATATTCCTGTTTGCTTTTATGCTGCTAGCATGTTGTACTAAATGATCGCCAATGTTCGCGTTTGTTTGCTTTTGTCTGCTGCACATCTATGTATGTGTGGGCGTGTGTCTGCACGTTTGTTTGTTAACGCTTTTTTTATGTCTTTATATAGATTTTTTTTTTGATAGGCAATAACAGTAGAGTTTTAACAGCATTAAATCATTTTAAGACACAACTTAAAGATCTCAATGAAAGGGATCCAAAACTAGTTAATGTGAAACAATTTATCAATCAAAGTATGTATTTGGCTCAAGGACATCTACAGAATAGCCGTTAATCTACTTTTGAGTTGACCTTTCGACAAGTTAACATCAAAAACGCTGCAATTACTTACTTAGGTGGCCATAACAACCCGCATTCGTGTTTCGTCCCGACCTCATCAGCTCTCGCCAAGCACCTCTGCTTTGCGCGCGCCTTCTCCAATCAAATACACCAAGTGCGGTTAGGGCTTCCTCGGCCTGGTTCATCCATCGGAGGCATGGTCTCCATCGTCGTCGTTGACCAACGACCCTCGCTTCGAGCACCTTTTTCGCTGGAGCTTCGTCGTCCATACGATGGACAGGACCCAGCCAGCGTAGTCGCTGCACAGTTATACGCCGAACTACGTCAATGTCTTCGTAGAGCTCATACAGCTCGTGGTTCATTCGGATACGATTGTATTGTTTAATTAATTAAAAACAATGTTTTGCACATGATCTTCAAGTTTTAGTGACTTACCTACAATAACTTTCAGAATATTGAGCATTTACTTATGTGGCATAGCCTCAGAGTGCGACATCATATAAATTAAATATTTCAGTATTCAAGAAGCATTAGCAGAGCAGACAAAGTCAGAACCTTTATTCAAGACTTATTATGTCATGGAAAATAAATGAATAAATATTAAGTGCTCGTCGCTCTCGCCTTCTGTCTCATTATATTTTAATGACATTTGGATAAAGTCTTAGATCTGTGTCTTTGTCTGTGTTACTAATTCATTGAGTTGATTAAAAATACATGCATGAACATGAGTAAAAGATAGCAGCAACAAATAATTATAATAATCCTTATATGGGGCCATATTTTATAAATATTTAGTGTGTTTTAGTTGGGTAATAAATGCATCAGCTGACCTTTTAGCATTTGTGTGGGTATACAAACACACGCCCACACACACATAGCAATATATGAACTTGTGGCATGTGTCAGCAAGCTAATAAATTAAATTAGCAAGCCAAATTATGGCAAACAAATGTATAAGATAGAAGAAAAACAAAGCAACAACACAGCCAATAGGTATATACATATTTACATATAAATTCTTGGATGTGCTTGTGAATAGATAAAATTGAGTCAAACTAAAAGCTTAGAAATATCCTTGATGCACACATGAATATTTAAACGGAAAATTTATCGTGTAATACGTTTTCTAACGGTAAAAGCGTAACCGTAAAAGCCGACTACTAGGCCAACGAGCAACAACATTTAGGTGAGACATAGATAGTATATGCTTGTGTCCTTGTATGACATTAAATGACCCTATAGGAACAAACTAACTTGTTTTTAAAAACAACTAGTTAAAAACCTAATTTGAAATAAACTAGTATATGAAGTGCTTTGAATTATATTAAGGCGGCACCCACTTCAATTCTAAAAGTTTTTATTGCATTATATATGAAGTAATTGAAATACTACTTAAAAACAAGTGGTTGATAAACTACTTTGAATTATATTAAGGCGGCAACTACTCTGATTTGGACATGTTTTAATTGCAAATTTTTATAAGATTACAAGTTTATAAATATTTAACCATGTTATTTCATCAAATATTATTAACTTTAGGCTTCACTAACATTTTGTTTCAAAAAGACATATTTATTTTATTTACGACATTGAGCTGCAAGACAGACGTGGTAAACACACTTTAAAACTAATAAACTGCCTCTAAACCCTGTGAAACGATTAAAAATTCTTTATTATTTAAGATATTCAAATTACAAACTGGTAGGCTTAGCAAACATTGCACAATTTGGACTCTGTACGGAAATTAATGCATTGCTTAACCATTCAGCAAACACCTCATCACTTCAGTAGTAAAGGCGCACGCCTTTACCTACGATTGCGATTGTCACTAAAAGAAGCACTAGCAAAATATCAGTGCGTCCATCGACCATGATTGATGGCGTGGAATGCAAAGCGTGGAAAATCCCGCTGACACGCTTGTTTAGCTCATATTTTGAAATGAAGCATCAAAAAGCTGGCTCGTGTTAAATAACAGGCGGAGCAACCATACAATTTCGATCAATTGGATCGGCACCTTCGCTCATGTACCCAGGCGGTGGCGTGCCCGTTTTTGTAAGCTGCTTCCGTGCTAGGCATGCTCACATATAAGCGCAGAGTTCCTCCAGCTTCTGGAACTATCACCTGTTGGAAGCAGAAATAGTCCAATGAAGAAAGGAATAATGAAATGATATCTACCATCGCAGCGTACTTCTGTTGCGCTCCTTGAATGTAATTACTAGTCCTTTTTTGAATTAACTGGCAATGAAGTTTGGCATGAATCACTTGTGAATTATTTTAAAATCAATTAAAACACCACAAAGAACGACATTTCACAATTTTCCATTAAAAAACTCTGATCACTTTTAACTTTGTTTTCATTTTGCTTTCAGATTTTATATTTCAGAATTTATTTGTGTCGACCAGGCATGATTTATCTATTTTTCAAAACAGTCAACTAAATGATCTCTTTGATGTATAGAAATTTAAAATTTTTATGCTTTAAAATTCATCTTCAGTAAGTGGAATATTAAATAGTTTTCAATTGGTTATTTTAAAGTAATTAAAAAAGTAGTTTAAATTTAACAAGTTTCACAAGTAGTTGCTAATATATGCAGACGAAAGTCAATTGACTTATTTAGCGGACATCACCATACACAATATGTTAGTTCGCTCTATGGAAAAAGTCAGAATTTCAACTAGTGTTGGTTGACAAAAAACCAAAGTTTTGGTTGATTTTCCTACAGGGGCGTGTGTGTGGTGAGAGTGGATGTGTGTGCAAGTATTGGAGCTAATAAATTAAATATTCATGATAACTTTTGCAGCGACTGCATGCTAGTAGCTTACAGGAACGTATTCTAGTATCTTGTATCGCATGGATGCAATGTAGTCACATGCCTACAATATGATCGAATATTGAATTTTCATAGAGTAGATACATGTATGCATGCCATATGCTTGCACACACACACACACACACACACACACACACATTTGCATATATTTGTAGATGCTAGATATCGTTCAGTGATATGATCCAGAATAATGTTACGGTAATCTGTTAAAACAATTGAGTGACAATGTTAACACCAATTTACAAAAACCATCTTTAAAGCTTGGTGTGTGATTTTAAAGTAGGCACTTCAGTCCTCTGAAGTTGATAGATCCTTTTTAAAGCGGGTCTATCTCTACCTTTCTGCCCTTCTCAACTACTTAATTGACGTCACTAAACTTCATTAAAAATTTATTTACCCAAAAAAAAAACACATCACAAGTTATTATTTTAGTTATGGTTATAAGAAGAATATTGCCCGGATGTTCGGAATGTGCTCAATACAGGGTGTTGTTCAAAAATGCAACATAAAAATTTCTATTCTTTCCAACTTAAACTGTACTGCAAGCCTATTCAAATTGTGAGTTGAATAAATTATGCATTAAGAAACTTATCATATATGTATGCAACTTTGACGGTTGCATTACCGTTAAAGAAAAATGTTGCATAAAAATGCTTTTTGAATTATCTTAATTGCTAACGCTTAATTGCTAAAAAAAAAAAATTGAAGAAAAGGTTTTAAAACTCTTTAAGTTATTTAAATTTTAGCTACTATAATTGACCAAAGCTTACACAAGTTTAAAATAACAAAATAAGGCCGACAACAGATAAAAAAATCACTATAATTTATATTAAAAATTCAGATATTCTTATACTTTTTTCTGTGAAAATTACATCTGGGGATTTCAGGTAGATACAATTTACACAGATTTTTCCAAGGCCTTTGATAAGGTATCTCACAAAATCCTTATTTTGAAACTTTCTTAAATGGGTTTTCACTTCATTTTTTTTGAAATGGCTAGAGTCTTATATAACCAATAGAATTTGCTTTATTGTGATTGACAATGTAAGATCTGCTCCATTTATAGCTTCTTCAGGTATTCCACAAGGCAGTATTCTGGGCCCTTTGCTATTAATTCTATTCAACAATGATATTGTTAACTCTTTTTCAAACGCTAGTGTCCTCTTATATGCTGATAGCCTGAAAATATACTCTATCATAAAAAAGACACAGTTTCGATAGTATCGTAAGTGTTGACGTAGAATTTTTTATGTGATATATTTGGTGATGAATTTTATGATCCTGTAAACTCACAGTATCCGAAAACCTCTATATACCAATTTTCATGTAGATCGGATAAACGGCTTAGGAGTTTTTCAACGTTTTTTAAATATTTGTACTACAGTGCCCTCTGGTGTTCAAGGTAGTACAAAACGTATAAGGCCAAAACACTCACCGTATCAGAAAGCCCTTAAATACCAATTTTTATGCAGATTGGATAAGCGGCTAAGGAGTTTTTGTACGTTTTTCAAAATATTTGTACTACAGTTCCCTCTGGTGTTCAAGATAGAACAGAGTAGATAAGTCATACAAACTCACCGTATCCGAAAACCTTTACATACAAATTTTCATGCAAATTGGATGAACGGTTTCGGAGATAAGCTTAAAAAAGAATGCCTGGAACCCGCAGCGCCCCCTACCCTAGCCTATATGATGACTAGGCATATAAGGAACCTAGATGTCAAGTTTAATTCAAGTCCACCCAGTGGCTTTCGCGTGATGCTTTAACAGACAGACAGACAGACAAAAATTTTAAAAATGCAATTTTTGGACTCAGCGTCATTCAAAACGTCCATCGCAAAGAAAAATTTGGAAAAAATATTACATGTACAGATTTTTTTTTACAATTTTATTTATATATTGATATAGACAACAACACAAGCAGTTACGATTCTTGATTTATATAATGGTTTACATGTTGTAGCGCTGCTTTATTTAATACCAAATATAAACTTATATAATAACCTATGAATCGCTTATTTATATTGCAACGTCTTATTTTCTCAGGCATTAGGCGGGCAAAGCGACGCCACCCTGACTGATTGGAGTCTGCCAGCAGACTGAAAGCTTCTTATCGGCGCAAGCATTTATATACGTATGCATTGCTTGTAAAGCTCTGAGAAATTCATAAAACGATTCTATTCAAGAAAGAACACAATGTTGCGTTCGAGATTTCGCCACGAACTAAAGCAACAAGCATAGGAAAGTCAGCAGCAACTGGATCATTAATGCATTTTTTCTCATAGAAAAATGTGCATTTTTCTTCTTTTCTTTGGCTAACTTTTGTGGATTTAGTAAAGAAGTGACAAAAACCAAAGTTAGCTAATTCTTTTATGCACAAAATAACTGATATTTTGGCATAAATTTTATCTTCGTACGATGAATATTAAAGGCTGTATAAGGCCCTAAAGTGTCAGCCAAAAAACGTTGTATGGCCTTGAAAAAATTTGTGAAAATATCCCCATACAAACCGTAAGACGTATATCTACGTCAAAAATATGTCGGATGCGAATGATTTACAACAGTTATCTAATGTCTCAACTTGTAAAAATCGTTGTAAAAATCGTTTTCCATTAAACAAAAAAAAGTGTTTCCATATTACTTTTACAAAAATCCAAAATGTCATCAATATCTCATATATCATTGATAGTCATATCTTAAATTCTGTTAATGAAGTCTCTGATTTAGGTCTGATTTTTGATCTAAGTTTTCTTTTGTATGCCACATTAACGCTATTATACCTAAAGCTTCAGAACAGTTCAGCCTTTGTTGATCCATATACTCATAAAACTCCCTATTCAGCTTTTGTAAGGTCCAAGCTTGAATATGCATCTTTTATTTGGAATCCTTTTTATAGCTCCAATATAAATCGTCTTGAATGCATTCAAAAATAATTTACGCTATATGTTCTTAAGTCCTTAAACTTTTTTGTGCCAAACCCCTCATATAGTGCTCGTTGTTTGCTTATTGGTTTGAAGTCACTACAAAATGAAATAACTATATTACCACTTCTATTTGTCTCTGATTTAATTAGAGGTGTAGTTGACTGTCTTCGACTATTACAAATGTTAAATTTTAATATCCCAATGAGAAGCCTCCGAAACTATGATCTATGTATCATCTATGATATGTATCAGAATGCTAAGAACCAATGATGCGATCAATGCTCCTTTGAATAGAGCTTTAATAGAATACAATATGCTTTCAAACAATATTGCCATTGATTTTACGCTAACGAAACAGGCGTTCAAAGTCCTTTTAGATAATTTCTATCAATGAACGTATAACATTGTTATAATGTGAAATATTATTATGAATATTATTAATATTGATAATTTAGATATTATGTTTTATTGTTATTAATAAAATGTTTAACTTAACTTTAAGTGGCTTTGCCTAATATTCTGTAGTCAGTATGGAATCTATGTTCCATTGATGATGATAACTTAATAAAAAAGTAAATAAAAAAAAAAAATTCTATTTCTTTCTTTAGAAAATTTCGTGTTAGTGGAGTTTTTATTTTTTGTCATTCTGTAGTCGAAAACTCAAAATAATGAACCCAATGTGGCAACCATAATATTAATAAACACATCGCATGTATATAAACGCATTTCTAATGGATATATAATGCCCGTATGATACTTAATTTTTTTTGTCCAATTCTAAAATCTGAAAACAAGTGGCGCGTGGGCAGGACAGACATATTTTATAAGAAAAGGATAAACGTTGTTACTTTTTTATATCTGGTGTTTTGAAGAGCAGCTGCATTAAATAAATTAATATTAGCTACACACATCACTTCCAATTCAGCACACATTTATATTAAATAGTTTTGTTTACTCTAAAAAAGGCAAATTAATTATTAACAGCAAAGTAAATATTTGATCGAAACTTAACGAAGAACGAATTGAATGAAACGGCAAAAAAAATGCAAAGAAAATACAGTCCGTCCTACAAATTTGCTCCAATTCGTACCATATGCGTACTCACTCACATCAATTGAATCCATGCATTCGTGCTATTTGAACTGCTCTAGTTATAATTTTCAATGATCAATTTAATTAAGAATCATACAGGCTTAACACTGACATTTTTCATTGACCATCAAGTTTCTATGGAATTGGTGGGAAGAAAAACAGTATATCAAGTAAGGAAGGTAAATAAGTGTTAAAAAAATGACTACTTTAATTTCAAACATTAATAGAAAATTAATGTAAGAAATTAAATTAATTAATTAATTTTCATTGTGACTTCTTAAAAAATTACTCAAACTTAAAAATATGGAAACAATTAAAATAAAAAGCAAACTAATCAAAAAAATAAAGTAACAGATAAAAAAGGGAATATGCTCCATTTTGTGCTCACCCCAAAAGATCAGTAAATTGCTGTTGCGCTAAGCAACATAGACCGCAACACTTATTATAGACCGTATCAAGTATGCATTTTATAATAAAAATCATAAAATAATAATTATTTTTTGACTTTGAAAATTTTGAGCAAAATATAAGAACTATTTTTTCTTTTTATTTTTTAGGACAAAAATAAAAAGCAAAATTTAACCGATTTTTATTTTTTTAAGGCAAAACTAAAAAGCAAAATGAGAACTTAAGTTTACGGTTGAACCACAGTTAAACAATTATAAGTCTAATTATAGTCTGTGAAGTGCATATTGAAACCAGGAACATTTTGATTATAATTAAAATTATTACTAAATTACATAAGCTCGTTATCAAACTTAGTTAGCATATAATTTAACCATTAAGATGGAATATAAATGTTCTTCGCTAAGGTTGTATCTCTGATGCCCAATGACTAATTTTAACTTACTTGAGTAGCAGGAACAGCGTGTGCAAATTAAACAAGCTTTTTAAGCAAAGCATTTTCATACATATTTCGGTTCCAGTACTCTAGCAACTTATTCTCTACATCAACAAGAATTCTTTATTTAGCTGTCTACTTTGTAACTCTTGTTCAACCGTAAACTTATATCCACATTTTGCTTTATATTTTTGCATTAAAAAATAAAAATCAAAACTTACCGGTTATTGAGTATGCAAAAAAATGTCGGGCAAATTTTGTAAGGCAAAAATAGAAAAAAACAAAAATAATTATTTTATATTGCTCAAAATTTTAAAAGTCAAAATTTTAAAAGCCAATAGGAAAACATGTTCTGCAATGTGTGAGGAGTCTAATGGTACCTTCAAAACGACGCTACAATTTTTCACACTGCTTTTTGGGGCTTAAAATCTAAAAATAATTATTATTCACAGTCTCTGCTTCAAATATCCACAATTTTTCGATTTTACTAGCTGAATCGCTTTCTTCATAGTAGATACGATATGGGGGTTCTGGGTCAGGTGGAGCAAGCCGATGACGTCACTCCGGTCCAGCGCCATCTAGTGGGGTTTTCTAAAAGCTATTAAAAATTGGCAAGTTTGGTGTATGTCCTTGCTAAAATCTATTAAAAATCGGCATGTTTGGTGTATGTCTTTGCTAAAATCTATTCAAAATCGGCAAGTTTGGGGTATGTCTTTGCTTTAAGCTTTTAAATTGGCAAGTTTGATGTATGTCTTTGCTGTAAGCTTTTAAAATTGGAAAGTTTGGTGTATGTCTTTGCTTTAAGCTTTTAAATTGGCAAGGTTGGTGTATGTCTTTGCTTTAAGCTTTTAAAATTGACAAGTTTGGTGTATGTCTTTGCTTTAAACTTTTAAATTTTCAAGGTTGGTGTATGTCTTTGCTTTAAGCGTTGATCATAATTTTATACACTACATTATCGGTAGTGGTTGTCAAGCGAGTTCTTATCAGTGCTTGCATGTTTTTTCTTAACCCTCGAATACCTAATAGCAATGACTCAAATTCTGCTGGTTGACTTTAGCTGAAATGATATGACTTGCTTTATGAAAATATATATATTAATATGGGTTGAAGCAATTTAGGTACGGCGAAGGTTGAAGGGTTAAAGAATTGTTTATAAATTTATCATAATGGTGCTAAGTATTAGGTTTGTGTATATAATAATAATAGTAATAAAGAAAAATTTAAATAAATTTTTAAGTCTATACCTATAGAGTAGCCTATATACCTATATAGGTAAAGAGTTCCCCCCCTATACCTATGACATTGGCTTAGGTTAGGTTGATTCTGAAGTATTATTTGTATAGGATCGCGCTATTTGCTATCTCTCTTTCTCTCTCTTACTATCAAATTCTCTCTCTCCCTTTCTCTATCACGCCATTCGCTTCGGCATGCAATGACATAAGTCGGCTTCTAAAATGTTCTCGAAGTTTCTGCATCTCGAAGCTTTACAGACTCTTGAAATTATATAAAATATAAGCCAGAGGCGGAGATTTTGCTGGACGACTTGACCGGGGGATTGAGACTTGTACCTCAGATGTATCCCACTTATATACGCCTATGTCAAATGGTATCAAATATATCAAATGGTTGTTATCCAATTCTTAAACCACTTATGCAAATCTAATACACAAACCTAATACTTAGCACCATTATGATAAATTTATAAACAATTCTTTAACCCTTCAACCTTCGCCGTACCTAAATTGCTTCAACCCATATTAATATATATATTTTCATATAACAAGTCATATCATTTCAGCCAAAGTCAACCAGCCGGATTTGAGTCATTGCTATTAGGTATTTGAGGGTTAAGAAAAAACAAAACATGCAAGCACTGATAAGAACTCGCTTGACTACCACTACCGATAATGTAGTGTATAAAATTATGACCAACGCTTAAAGCAAAGACATACCCCAAACTTGAAAATTTAAAAGTTTAAAACAAATATATACATCAAACTTGCCAATTTTAAAAGATTTTAGCAAAGACATACACCAAACTTGCCAATTTAAAAGCTTAAAGCAAAGACATACACCAAACTTGCCAATTTTAAAAGCTTACAGCAAAGACATACATCAAACTTGCCAATTTAAAAGCTTAAAGCAAAGGCATACCCCAAACTTGCCGATTTTGAATAGATTTTAGCAAAGACATACACCAAACATGCCGATTTTTAATAGATTTTAGCAAGGACATACACCAAACTTGCCAATTTTTAATAGCTCTTAGCAAGGACATACACCAAACTTGCCAATTTTTAATAGCTTTTAGCAAAGACACACACCTTTGCACATTTTTAGCAAAAAAAAGCCCCCACTAGATGGCGCTGGACCGGAGTGACGTCATCGGCTTGCTCCACAGCTCGATCTGACCCAGAACCCCCATATCGTATCTACTCTTCATGTCTTATGGGTTCTAGTTCTTACGCTTTGAAGCTGTCTGTGAAGTTTTTGTATTTAGAAAAGCTGGTTTGAGCCTATCTCTATGCACTGTAGCGGTAGTGCTTTTTTAAAAATGATAAAGAATTTCGGTGTTTTGTCTTTCACCAGCGAATTTGTAAAATTAAAAAAATATAGTGGCAACTCTATGAAATAAAAAATACAGAATTTTTAAATTCTGACAACGGATGCGGTTTCAGTGACCCATTTTTACCGAGTGTTCGCCCCAGCACCGGGGCATTTGTAAAAGTAAACAAATTTAGCTGGCATCCCTATGGTAAGAGAACTAAAACTTTTTTAAATTCAAAGAACGGGTTCGGATTCAGCGACTTACTTTTACCTAGTCTTCACCAGCACCAACCCAGCAGAAAACTTGATCAGGCCTCTAATAGTCAGACTGGAATTCCGATTGAATTTCTTAACATCCTCCATTATTTGGTTCCGATAGCAATGCTGAAATTAAAATATAATTCAGGCTTCCTTTTTACAGACCTGTATTCTAACCTGAAATTAAATAAAAAATCACTTCTCTTTAATTTCAGGCCAGTTTTCATATCTGAATTTAAAATAAAAATTGATATTCAGACCAGATATCATAGATGAAAATTTTAAAAAATAATACCAAATTTAAGGTCTGAAGAGGGTCTGAACTTGTATGAAAAAATCAGGGCTAATTTCAAGTAATGCTCAGGCCCCGTCATGCCTGTCAGGCCTGAATTCTTGCCTGACCAGGCATGACATTTCCTGCTGGGAAATTAGTAAGAAAATTATATTAAAAAAATGTAGGTGGCACCTCTTTGGTAAGAAAATTATATAGTTTTGCAATTCTGATAACGGATTCGGATTAAGTGAAACGTTTTTATCTACAGTTCGCCCTAGCACCGAATTAGTTAAAAGAAAACAATTTTAGATGGCAACTCTATGGAGAAAAATGTCGTAACTTTTAAATTCTGATGACGGATTTAGAATCAGTTTTAGCCTATTTTTAGTTTATCACCCGGCACCCGGTAAAAATTTAAAAATTTAGGTGGTATATTTAAAAAATTACATATTTTTTGAAATTCTACCAACGGATTATTATTCGTTCACCCATTTTTAGGTAAAAATAAAAAAATTTAGGTGGCAGCTCTGTGGTAAGAAAATTACATAATTTTTGAAAACCTAGTGTTTCGCCCACCAAATTCGTAACAAATAAAAAAATCTAGGTGGAAAACCTATTTTTTTTTTTTTAGCCTATAACCTTTTCATAATTATTGTCTTCATTTAAAAAAAAAATCAACTAAATTGGTTGAAAACTACGGGCAGCTTTTTTCCACTTTGTTTTATATGGATATAGATTTGACAACTCGAACTCCCTTAGAAATGATTAATATTTAATACCATTGCGATTTTTTTTTCATATTCGTGACCTGGCTTTTATCTGCACTATGAGAGGTCATAGTGCTACATTAATTTCATGCCACACCATGTATTTTGTTCGTTCTCTGCTTAGAATCCATAAAATAGTTTTTACTTATTAGTATGCATTGTTTTGTTCTAGCCCACACACACTCGCACACAAGCAAACACACAGACACACACACATACACTTAATTCCATTAAGTCCATTAAGTTATTAAAGGATTTACATAGGTTTTAGTACGGTTATCCGGTGGAATTTTGTTATCGAAGTGCTCTTAACTGCTTCTGCATTCGCCTAGATAAATCAATTTAATGCCACTTCTTGTGTTTGTTTGTTGAAGTTGTTGTTGCTGTTGTTGTCATTTTTTGCCTCTTATATATTTGCTTTAAAATTCTACTTAATAAATCAACAGCAAATTACAGTCACCTAATTATGTGCTTGGTGATGGTTAAATTTCAATAAATTTTAATGAAGTGCAGCTAATGTTAACCACTTTAATATGTTTGACTGTAGCTATTAATTTTGCATCGCTAGAATTTGCTTTGAATTCATTAAAAACTTAATTAGTTAAGCCTTCACCTTAATAATAATAATAATAAAAAAAAACGAAATGGCCACTTCAGCCCTTGAAAGGACCGAGCTTCTAATGATTAATTGTGTTGTGTGTGTTGTGAAATGTTTGAACACAAATGATTGAGAACTCGACCTACCAGCTTTATGCCGACTCCGTACGGCTAATGTTCTCAAGAAGCTTTTCATGGCAGTTTTTACTCTCTGAGGTTTTGCCATTGTCTGCAGAGAGGTGATGGCCGAACAGAAAAATTAATTCAATTGAAAAAACTTTCTGTGTCAGATGGGGGATTCGAACCTGGGTTCTCTAGCGTATGAGCAACACACTCTACCCACTACGACACGGCCGCCATATTAATAATAATATTGAAGTCAAATCCAGATTTCAATTTAGAAAATTAATTTTGAATTAAACTATTAGAACATTATTAGTTATTTCGTCACAGCAGTTGAAAGCTGCTTTGTAATCACCTCAATCTAGGATTGAAAATTTTTTTAATTTTTAGGAGAAGAAAAAAATATTTTATATTTGAAAGAACTCCATACAAAAAAATGAGAAAAAACTTTTTTAAAATTATAGAGAAAGAAGATGTGTACAAAATTTTGACAGTCAAAGGAATCATCTCCTTCTTAAAACTACGAATAGTTTTACATAAAAAACGTTAAAATTTGTAAATTTTGAGTTGTAACTGTTTTGTATTTAATGTGCGTTGTGTGCAAAATTTCGTTGGTCTGTGCAAATTCATACCAACGGTGTAAAAGAATTTCGTTTAACATCCAAACGCCACACCCCCCATTCAACTCCTCTCAATATTTTAGACTTCTGACTGCGGTGTAGAAGGAGTTAAGGTATGTTTCATAAATATAACGCCACTGCAAAATTTGAAATATTTTTGTTACGTCCAGTTTAAACAATAGATAATGTTTTGCGAATTTGGTCATCTATGCACAACAACAATAGTGAGCAAAAGTAAACTCATTTCTAATAACGGTACATTGTTTATAGCTTAATATCACTTTTGATGCTGTCTCATATTTATAACGCCATTTCAAAATTATTAATAAAAACGATTTTTATTGAATTTAAAAAAAAAAAAATATATTAAATTACTGTTCCATTGGCTCCAATAATATTGTAAATGCGGTTTGTCATACTTGCAATTAAGTTTTTTAATGTGTTTGAATCAATTTTACTCCATTCTTCGAAAATTACTGATTTCCGTTCCTTCACGTTGCCAAATTGTCTGTTATTTTTATACACCTTTCGTTCAAGTACTCCCCATAAATTCTCGATGGGATTACAATCTGAAGAGTACGCCGGCTACTCCAACAAATCAATGTTATTGGCCTGAAACCATCTCGATTTACGTAGATTGCCGCATTATCTTGCTGGAAAACTAGTTGTGTATGTCCGTTTTTTTCCAAAAGTGTAGTCAAACTGCTCTCCAGCACACGAGTGTAGTCAGCGCTATTCATGTTTCAACTTTCAATTTCAGAAAAACCACCCCACACCATCACTTTCTCTCCACACTTATTTTTGAATATGGAAGTGGTTCGCGGCGTATGTCGTATTACTAATGTCAAAATCCATCCTGGCCATCAAGATTACATTTTTTCTCAACGGAAAAAATTACTTGTCAAAATTAAACTTCAACGTGGGACCCTTTTATTGAACAACATTCAATATTATTGAAAAGCTGACTGGTACGCAATTTGTTCCTATGCTCCATCTTGCAAATTCCAAGCTCGTTCTCTTATGTTTGCTAGCAAGAGCAGAAACACACTTTATTAATTCACTACGGATATGTTTACACTGATGTAGCACTCTCCATACCGGTGTTCGGCAAACTTTTTCAGCTGTTGTAGTGTTGCTCGCAGCTCGGATTATTTTCCGCTGATCGCGGTAAGAGGATTTTGTTTTTGACCGAACATTTTGTTTTGCCGTAATTTTGAGTTTTGTTAAAAAAATGTTGAATCACTCTATGGCTGCGATTAATTCTACGCCCAATTTCCTGAATTCCATAGCCTTCTTCTTTAAGAATTTTTATTTTTCCCAAGTGTGTTGGGTTGCACGAGGTATTCCGGTCTAAATTTTTTTCTATTGGTAAGGTCTTGAAAACTAACTACACAATTTTATTTATCTGTACACTTCAAACGCAGCAGAAGGAATAATTGCAAGTGGCGTTATAAATACTGCATTAAAAGTAATATTTAGCAATAAACAATGTACCGTTATTAAAATAGACTTTGGTCTTGCTCACTATTGTTGTTGTGCATAGATGACCAAATTCGCAAAACAGTCTCTTTTGTTTAAGCTGGCCGTTACAAAAATATTTAAAATTTCCAAGTGGCGTTATATATATGGAACACACCTTATATGAAAATGAAAGTGTCACACCCTCTGTCTAATTCTGCCCATTTTTATAAGCTACGAACTGCTCCTTATGTCATATAATAAATATGCAACATTTGATATAAGTCGGACGAACGGCTTAGAGGGAGTTCGATTAGTATTAAATTGACATGACCTCTGTTACAATCCCACCCACTTTTGTAGAGTCAAAGCTTCTTATTATACTTTAGAATATAATATACGAAATTTTGTTGAAATGGGGCAACCAGTGTAGATGGAGCTAATTAAAAATAAAGTGCCACGCCCCCTGTCTATTATCGCCAAATTGTATAAGCTTAAAACTGTTAAAATTACGAAGGATTATGTGCGCAAAATTTGGTCAGACACACGGTATAACAGAAGTTCGATTAAAAGTAAAATGACACACCCACTTTTCTAGTTGAAAGACTCCACATTACACCGAAGAATATATGTGCAAAATTTGGTATGGGTTGAATTGAAAACGAAATGAGTGTAATTTGGGTACATACAGACACGATGCTATTCAGTTTTATATATTTACGAAAGTTTTTCTATTTTGATGACTTCACTTTGTATGGAAGGCAGGGGTGATATTGGCTTAGTTGTAAATGGGTCAACATTTGTACAAAAATAGAACATTTTTGGCAAGAATGGTCCTTTCGAATCGATTTCGAATTAACTGTTTCGGGAAATTAAAACAAATTGACATTTTGCCATTTATTCTTTTTTTTTTTCTTTTGCTTTCACTGTTTTAAACTAAGCAGGAATGTTTTTTTATTTGTCACAAAAATAGTAGTGTCCTAAAGTGTTTAAACGATCAGCTCAGAGTCAAACATTTTATTTCATACATATAGGTCCAATCCCACTTTAAAAAAAAGGCTTGCTTGTGCACTGATTGCAAAAGTCAAAAGTATGCTTAAAGAAAAAAAAAAATCAATAGTTAATTTCTCCAAAAATTTTTAGCAAAGCCTTTAATTTAATAAGTTAGTAATACAAATAAAAAAAATTGATAATTTTCATAGAAAACCGTAACCCGGATCGATATCTTCATCATTAAAGAGTCTTAAAGTACTCTTTCGAGTCTTTGGTTATATTCATAAGAATGTCAGAAAGATATGAGAAATTGAATGCAGATTCCTCGATAAGAATTGTAAGAAAATCAGTCCACCAAAAAATATATTCAGGAATGACTGAATATAATAAAGAATAGTTTCATAAAAGTTATGCAATTTGGGTATATAGGGCTTTGAACAACACAACTAAGTTTTATTAAAAAAAATTAAGTTAAATTATCATCGAATAAGGTGATAAGAAATGTTCCAAAGCAGTTTCCCCCGTCCCCATTTTTTCGAAAATGCTTATAGATTTTAAGTTAAATCATTCTGATATTGAAAAATTTTCATTTCGGATACAATTTTGGGACCGCTATGTTTAAGTTTTTTCTAGATCCTACATTTTTTAAAACTGATGACTCGAAAACTCTTTTATTCGGAAAAGAATGCGTATATAACCGATTACATATAAAAAAATAGATCTTAAATTTTTTGAAGTGGAAAAAATCGCATTTTTTTGCATATAATAATAGAATGAAATTTTATACAGGAAATCATATGTCGGAATTCTTGTTTTTTTAACAGATAAAATAAAAAAAAGGACGAAAATTTACGACATTTATGACTTAGGGGGTTAAGGCTATTTAAATCTACGATGCAGCCTTCAGCTCTTTTTTCTTTTATATGCACGATAAAACAATGTATGCAATGTATTGGGCATGAAGCTCTCCACCTCAACATTCCGTCTTAAACCTATAGAATTACTTTTACCTGATTTACATTGATCAAGAATAGACGTCAATTCTTTGCTGTTCCCTTTTAAATTCCCTCTCTCACGTTGATGTCCGCGTCTCTCATCCACAAATGCAAGACTTAATCGTTAATTCTAGACGAGTGTAAACCGGGACTTTGGGATACAATTAAAAGTAAAATCGGTTCGCAAATTTAGACATTCTTTTGGAGGGTGTTCAAGAATCTTCATACTTCCTACATTATAGTAGATACTAAATATTTTGTAAGATTTCACCATTTAGATGTCAATATATAATAAAAACCTTATGGTTATGCTATATAATATTAACATGGTGGCTTTATGCAAAACATATGAAAGCCAGTTTTTGAAAAATTTTCTACAGTTTGAATAGATTGTACTATATATGTAGTCAATAAAAAACGTAGCCTTCTATAGCTTAAATAAAACAAAATTTAAGGAATATTGTTTAAATTTTATGTTTTTCCAAAGCTACAAATTCAAAATGGATCTGAGATCTATTACTGAGATCTATTAAAAATCACTTTATTAAAAATGTACACTTTGATGTGTATATCGATTCGGTACTATTAAGATGATATTTTCTTCATTAGAGTTTCAGTAGTGTAGAGAAGAGGGCCTAAAATGAATCGAAATGGCTTCGGGGCTTATGAAATAAAAAAGGGCTCAAAATAGCCCTAAAAAACCCCAAATATCATCCCTGATGGGAGGTAGCGTGGTTTTCATCCGATTTTGCCAAATATTATAGTGATGGTCTATATTATATATTAAAGTTTATGTGAAAGATTCCAAGAAATTTCCTTAATTTAAGCTGATCTTGTAGAGATTTTACGGTTAATATAAAGCCACTTTGCATGGGGCGTAGGCGTGTTTTTCATCTGATTTTTCCAAATTTCATAATCAGGATTTATATTGTTGATCAAAGATAACGTGCAAAATTTCAAAGCATTTCATTAGTTTTTGTGAATCTTCAAGAGATTTTACAGGTAAAATAAAGTCATTTTGTGTGTGAGGTAGGCGTGGTTTTCATGCGATTTGAGTCATTCTCGAACTTGATCTCCATTTTCTAGAAATAAGCCAATATCTTGGATTTCGTCTTCCATGCACTCAACATGACCTAGCCAGCGAAGTCGCTCGATTCTTATGCGCTTTACTATGTCAATGTCGGCGTATAGCTCATACAGCTCATCGCTCCATTGTATTGGTCCGTAGATTTTACGAAGGATCTATCTCTCGAAAACTCCCAAAGCCTTTTCATCAGAGCTGCGCAACGTCCAGGTTGCGCTGAATATAACAGGACGGGCATGGTTAGTGATTTATAGAGCGCGACGTTTGTTTGTCGAGAGAGGGTTTTGCTTCTCAAATGCCTACTGAGCCCAAAGTAACACCTGTTGACAAGAGTTATCCTTCGTTTTATCACAATACTGATATCGTTGCTGGAGTTTATGAGTGTTTTAACGTAGACGAAGTTCTTTACAACCTCGAAAGAGGAGTTGTCAACAGTGACGTGGGTGCCAAGATACCGTCTATTTGTTGGCACCATATATTTCGTCTTATCTGAGTTCACTGCAAGACCCATGCGACTCGACTCTTTTTCTAATTTGGAGAATGCTGCACTGACTTCGCGTGTGTTATGGCCACTGATGTCAATATCATCAGCATACACTACCAGCATAAGACTCATAGAAAATTGTGCCACTTTGTCTCAGATCAGCAGCTCGAATGATCTTCTCCATAATTAGGTTAACAAAGTCGCAAGATAAGTAGTCACATTGCCTGAAACCTCGTTTGGTAACAAATGGCTAACAACTGCGCTGCTGGTGTTGCTCAGTGTCATCCTGCATAGACGGATTGATATTGCAGGTGTACCCAATCCAGAGATGGTGGAGTATAGGTGATTCCTTATTGGACTGTCGAAGGCGGCTTTGTAATCGACATAAAGATGATGGGTGTCGATTGTTCCTCTAGGGTCTTTTCCAAGATTTGCCATAGCGTGAACATCAAGTCGGTGGTGGACTTTTCAGGTCTGAAGCCACACTGATGATAAGGTCAAATCAGTTGGTTTACGATGGGCTTCAGTCTTTCACATAATACACTCGACAGGATCTTATATGCGATATTTAGGAGGCTTATCCCACGGTAATTGGCACAAATGGTGGGATTGTCTTTCTTGTGGATTGGGCAGAGTACACTGAGGTTCTAATCGTTTGGAATGCATTCTCTGACCATATTGTGCTTAGAAGCTCGTGAATGCACTTAAACATAGCTTTGCCTTAGTTCTTAGACAGCTTAGCGGGTAGACCATAAATAAAATTTTAATCAAAAATGACATACTGAAAACTAAGCATTATAGAGAAAAGGTATAACTATTGAGAAATCTTTGTTACTAACTTGGAAACAATCCTCCTTTTTTATGAGATTTTTCCATTTTTGTTACTTAAATTCCCAAAATAGAACTAGATTTGAAAAAATCTCTTGTCTTTACAGAAAAATGTGCTAAGCAATATTGACGTAAATTTAAAATTTGGCAGGTATTTGCATTTGCATTTATTTTGCTGAAAATACTGCATTTTGGAAATTGCATTCAAGTGACTAATTGACAGCATAAAAAGGTCATGACATATATTCTTCGAAATTCTATTAATGGGAGAACTCTGAAGGTAGTATTTAGTGTAAGTATGCAGCCCTTATAACTAACTCAACTATGCTTTGTCAACTTAAAAATAAAAAAATCGATTTCAGTTAAAGACTATGAGCTATTTATTGGCCGTAAAAGTCTTAATTGAAATGCAAATTTTTAAAATAGCATGCAATGAAATGGAAGCCAAATGAAAATTAAAAAACTAAAAAAAAAACATCTAATATACACAAAACAAATCATGATATGCAAAGAATTTTTGTATTAAGCTTGCCTGCTTCAAAGTAAATTCCTTGAAACAAGAAAAAAAAAATTGTTTGAATTTTTAAAAAAGTTAACATGAAGCTATGAATGGAAAAAGCCACTAATTATAAAATCCTGCTGTAGTTGCATCTATTGATAAATGCAAAGGATGCAATGTTTTGCTGGGTTTTGTTGTTTTTGCTATTGAAATTGCAGCTATGCTTGTTATATCAATTATAATGTTGGTCATAGACAGTTACGGCCTTTTAGTCAGCAAAATTTTCTGGAAAATCTGCTCTTGACATGTGATTTGTGAAAAATCTATTAACAAGAAATACAACAACAACAATGCTTGTTATTTTCCTTCTTCACTGTAATTATATGATGAGATTTTTGTATCTGACCAAAAATTCTGTATGCAACAAAATACACCCCGTTCCAAAATTATAAACGCACTCGATTTTTACCAATGGAGGATTCCATCCGTTCGCATGCGACATTCGTTTTTTAATAATTTAGGACCTCACAAATTTTTTGAAATAAATTAAGACTAATTTTTCTCTTGAGTTCAAAGATGAAAAATGTCGAATAAAGCGTTACGCACCCGACAATGAATCCACCAGTGTTGATATCATAAAGGTTTTTTTAAAAAAATTCAGCCAAACTTAAGTTGATAAAGAAGATATATTAATAAAAACTAAAGCTCTCATTCAAGAGATAATTATGCAAAGCTAAGTTCAGAAGTTGATATACACGTGGTTTTGAAAAAAAAAAGGAAAAGTAAGCGTTACTCACTCGACACACTGCGTTACGCATTCGACACGAACGAATCTAAAATGAAAAGTTAGATTTTTTTTATTTAAATATTTTTGCAAAGGCATCTATAGAGTATCTTCGATCATAAATTTCAGCTCCAACGCAGTGCAAGATGTGAAAATTGGATATGCCTGTGATAGCTTGCACATCCACCCATACAGAATTTTCGTCAATTTTACATTGAATTTCATACTGTGATATACATATATATAATTTTCGTGTTCGGAATTTTTGTGTTCTCTTTGCCTTTCCATATTTATTTCTAAAATGTTTAATAATAAACTTTTTACATTTTTAATTAAGACCTTCTGAGTACGAATTCGGAAAAATTTCAGGCCGGTCTCAAGTCGTTTAGAAGTTATAGGGTCCCAAGTGCCAAAAATTGGCCTGAAAAACTTGCGATTTGTTTTTCAAATTTCCTACAAAAGTAAGCGTTATGAGTCAAAAGTTAGGTTAAAAATCTTTGCATTACTTTTGAAGACATAACATTTCACATATTATGCACACTTCAAGGTTCACCCTGACATCGATTTATCGGCGTATGTGTCGTAATCATTTATTGATTTATTTTTATAACTGTTGAGAAGATCCAAGAATTAGATCCCTGCATGAATATATTCATCAAGCGAATATACCCCTATTCTCTGCTGTAGCAGTCACTGCCAGCAAAGCTGCAAGCAAATAAATGTAAGCAACAGGTCATGCTACAATTATAAGGTAGGATAAGGAGATTCACCACACCGACCTCGAATGTTATTTTACCCCTTATTTACCACACTTCTTTGGGTCCCAATACAAAAAACATTTATTTTCTACGAACGAACAAATAAAAAAATATTCGCTAAATATTTAGGGTATGAACACTGATATTTTTGTTATTTTTTATTGCTTTATTTGCTATCTGCTGGTGTTAGTAAGGCATCGTGCTCTTATTCCCTTCGTTTCTTATACCCGAAAAAAACAAAGAGAGTGTATGAGCAGGTATGAGCATTGCAGAATTATAAGGTAGGGCCGGTTGGCTCACTGTCTTCACGCGCCAACGAATAGAGGATAATGAAAAGGTTGGTTAGTTGTCAAAACGACGAATTTCCTAGGAATTGAAAATGAATAAAATATTTTATTTTTCCAAGTTGCAAACAGTGCGGTCGCAAGTGATATATTTGTGATAATTTGCGTGAAAATATATAAAAGGCGAAAGAAGTCTTAAATTGGCAAAAAACACCTGTAAAAATTTTAACCTAAAATTAACTACGAAACATGAACATAAAGAAACTCCAGATGAACAGCGATTGACATCTAGCCCGCTTTATTCTGCTTATAATTCTACCATGGGTATGAGCAAAGCAAAAAAGGATAGAGGAAATTTTTTATTCTATAGCAAGAGAATATATTCAGGAAGGCGAAAAAGCATACTCATGCAGGGCTCTATTAAGAATATACATATTCGTTAAAATGTTTCTCAAAAATCTCTACGATGTATTTTGAGATTAGCCGAGATGGAATCCCCCCAATATCTTTTGTTGTGTGCATGAGAACATTTTTCTACTTTTACCGTTAGGCAAATGTGTTAAGACCAATTGTTGTATATAACGAACAAATTGGATTTTTTTCATGGAACACATGGAATTTTTTCATAAATCAGAAAAAGCAGCTCATTTCCTTTAATCGTTTGCAAATGCTACTTCGTGGAGAGTTGAAAGAGCGTAAAAAGTTCAAATCAAAGTATTATTTTCAGAGAAAAAGTTATCGTGTAGAGCGAAATTTTGTAAAATATAAGGAAAATTATTGTTCGAAAAACAATCAACATGGACGCAAAAAAATTGTTGGCAATTATGAAATTCATAAAGCGTCTTACAAACAGTTAGTAATGGCACAAAAAGTATGCGAGAAAAAAAGAAAGAATGCAACTTGGATACTTCATGAAGTTTAAAGAATTCCGGGAACATATGGTTCTCTAAAATGAAGCCTGCCCCTCGACTAAGCGACAAGCATGAAGAGAAGCGTAAACAAGTCGCTCGTAGCATAATGGGACGTAATTGAAACCAGGCAATGTTTTCGTATAAAGTATAGCTTTTTGCTCATTGATGAGTTCTCGAAATTTTTTTTAAGATAATATTTTCTGATGAAAAGAAGCTTGACTTGGATGGACCAGATGGCTACGATAGATACTGGCGGGATATATTACATGAACCCCGATATTTTCCAAAGAGAATTTTCGGTGGCGGGTCACTGATGGTGTTGAGTGCACTTGGATAGGTGAATCTTTATTTTCCAACCGCTCGGATAAGCTCAGAAGAGAACGTTGGTGTGTTAACTAAGAAATTATTGTCCTTTTTGAACGAAAGTGCAGACGAAATTCTTGAATTTCAACGATACAATGCAGCATGCCACGCATTGCGCGCCTCTCGACGTTAATTTCGAAGCCATAACATTCCTGTTCTTGTGTGGCCACCACTTTTTCTTGATCTCACTATCATGGAAAATGTGTGTGGTGCTTTTGTTCACGTTTCTTTTTTTTTGGAAGAAATACCCAATACTCTACGAAAGAAGAGCTGCAATAAGCTTTTCTACAAGGCTGGGACGACTTCAGCGAGCAAAAATTTTTGAATTTATTTGGCTCAATGCCAAATCGATTTTTTGAGGTTATTGAAAACAACGAAAACATAGTCCATTACTAAAATTAACAACTTTTTATGAAGTGAGCTTATAATTTTGGCACACCGATATTTTTCGTATGCACATATTTTCTCTCTTAATATTGTTGTTGTTCATTAAATACAACAATTGGTCTTAACACATTTGTCTAACGGTAAAAGTAGAAAAATGTTCTCATGCACCCAACAAAAGATATTGGTAAAAATCTAGTGCGTTTATAATTTTGTTACGGGGTGTATTTTTAGAGCTATGTAAAAGTATGCATAAGTGTGGTTTAGTATATGTATCTGTTTTTGTATGCTAGACTATTTGCCTTTGCATATTTCAATCCTGTTTCATCTATGATTTTGAGGACTGCTATTTAATAACCGATTACAGACAATGTAGGTTTATTACAAGAATTGTTGTTGTAGTTGTTGTTGTTGTTGTTACACTTATGCTATATAATTGCTATTGCTGTAAGTCTTCAAAGTAAAATAGAATTGTAGGCATTATTTTAAGGCCTCCTAAATTAGGTATAATAAATGCATTGAGAGCCAGACTAATTCGGGAAAGTTTTAGTATTACACTGAATTTAAAGTAAATTTTAACCTCTTCCAGATATGTAGTTTGAAACTCCACCATTTTTAAAAATATTTATATTTAATCATTCACTACCTACTCAAACCTACTTGAAGCAAAACTGTTGGGAATAACTTTCATTTATTAAGCTTCAAATAATTAATAAATGTATCTTTTAGACCATCACATTTTGTACTGTGTCCTCAGTTTAATGTTATTGTAACAAATCGAGTCGCATGTTCTTAGATTTTAAGCAATCGAACTCAGTAGTCTTGTTGGTCTTGTTAGACTGTTTATAACAATATAGATAATTTTGTTTTCAATGTATTTTGAATTGAAAGCAATTGATTTGCATTTTGTTGTCAAGTGCAGATGAATTTGATATCTATCTGTGAAATGTGTGTTAGTGATGCCGAATCGCAATAATCAATAAAAAGAGACTGAATCCCATAGTTCATTTAATATTAACTCAGGCAAATATTTCTTGATAAGCAAACCTTTATTATTTTATGAAAATTAAATATTTTACACTGCATCATCGATAATAAACACTGCAATTCTAGAAATTGAATATCTGTCAAAAAAGTAAAAGTTGAGTTAAATAGGATTTTATATTAAATTGAGAGGAAATAGTACTGACATTAGGATCTATATATATTACTAGATGTAAGCAATTTACTTAAATATTTTGGAGGAAACTAAGCCAAGAGGCGATTTTTGTGGTTAAAAAGCGGTATCATTTATGTGGCTTAAAATTTTCTCATAACAAAAGCAATCCAAGCATGTATGGACACCGCATAAAATATTCAACACTGCCACATTAACTCAGAACACAAATTGATGTTGTTACTCACACCGCAAATTGATAGTTTTATTAACATGTATTGTGGCGGCCGTGGCATAGTGGGTAGAGTATGTGGCTCATACGCCAGAGAACCCAGGTTCGAATCCCCCATCTGACACAGAACGTTTTTTCAATTGAATTAATTTTTCTATTCGGCCGTCACCTCTCTGCAGACAATGGCAAACCTCAGAGAGTAAAAAGAAAAAACTGCCATGAAAAGTTTCTTGAGAACGTAAGCCGTTTGGAGTCGGCATAAAGCTGGTAGGTTTAGTTCTCGATCATTTGTGTTCAAACATTTCACAACACACACAACACAATCTTAATCATAAGAAGCTCGGTCAAAGTCCTTTCAAGGTCTGAAATGGTCATTTTCGTTCGTTCGTTATGTCTGATAACAATGTTTTTGAACACATTCCTGAAATTTGGTTTTCGGAAACTCAAAAGTATTGAATAATGAATAAAGAGGCTGTCTGAAATCGAAAAGTTACGTGCCAAAAGCAAAGATGAACGAAGACGCGCACAGGGAGACGCGCTTAATACAAAATGAGCTTAACATGAGACGAGTCAATGACAGTTGATTGAAACATTACTAGAGAAAAAATAATAGTACTGTTCAACAATACTCCGTGTCCAAGAATACTCAACCTCCCCTATATACTTTATTAACAATTTGGTTATGATTCAAAACCTTTTTGGGTTGATATCCTGAATTTATTAAAGAAACACCGATGAAAAATCTCTGAAACCTTTATGATCAAAACAAAGCACAGTATCTGAAAGAGCCGCTCAAAAAGCCATGGTACAGCGAAGGCAACCCTTATCTCCAACCCAGGCCGCAGGAATACACGGATAAATTCGACTACCATTTGATTTCACATTTTGAACGTTAAAGGGTTAATTTCCTTAAATTGCCTATAGTTGTTGCTAAACAGTATGTTACATTACTAGATTACGAAATAGTTATTCTATAATATCTATGCTCCATCGTTAAATATTCAGAGCTTGTATTTTTCACAAAAACTCGGATGAATGCACATTTATCCATTAATGTCAACAATATCAGGATGCTAGTGTGCCTGTGTAACGATATATATTTTAGTGTGTGTGCATGTGCAGCGCTACTTATTTAATTTGCCTTTTGTATTCATAAATAATAAATTTTCTACTTGTATCATTCCAAAACCGTGTTTACAATTTAGGTTATTAGGCCACCAGGTTGGCAATGTTGCAACGGTCACGTTTTGTGCAATAATTGCCGCAGTCGTTCGGTCAAGTGCCCTGTTTGTCGTGTGTCGCTGGGGCCACGTGGACGTTGCCTGATGTCGGACAAATTATTTACGCTGCTGGCTGAAAGTTTTCCCTGTAATGGTGGTGAGTAAATTATTTTTAAAGCTCATAGCTAATTTCTTATCTCTTGATATAATCTCCAAGCTCAACTGGCAGTAATTTGAATTTTTTTTTTAAACTTTGCAAAATATTACAATCTATCAGAAATATATAGCAAAATTTGAGATAATTTGTCTCTTAAAACTTTAGGGAAACCTATTCATTTAAAATTTCTCCACATTTACTTAAAAATACATAAAAATTGAAAAGTTAAACTTTGTTTCTCAAGAAACTGTAGGATTTTTATTAAGTTTTGTACTTTTTAAGTGTTTATAAAATGGAAAAGAAAAACATAAAGTAACATTATGGATAGCAACATTGCAATTTAGACCGAACGCCCTTCGAGATGACCTCCTCCAAACTTATACATCATTAAAATGGCGTTCAAATTAGCGCCGCATTTAGTTAATGTTTACATCCATTAATGATGATGATATTGTAGTTGTTGTTGTAGCTGTCACTGCTTGAGTAACTGTTGTTTCGAAGGGACTTACTACATCATAGGCAACCAGAACTCAGACCCCCATGGGCAAAGTTTTGTTGCCAACTGCTAGTGAAACTTCTGTCATTTTTTCTTGCTCCAAAGTCGAATGTCAATTACTTGACAACAACAACAGCAACAACAAACAAAATGTAATAGAACAACAACAGAAGCAAGTTTGTAACAGCAACAACAGCATAACTTAAAAACAAGTGTCAATATTATACTTTGCCCTACCGTAACTTTTTATTTCAATACCTTTTTTTTTGCACTTTTATATTATTTTATTTTGTTCGGTTCAGTTTTGTTTTATGCTTGTTTTGTTGAATGTTGTAATTATGTTATATAAATTACAAAAGTTTTACTTTTTTACACTTTATCTTGCAGCGTTGTTCTTGTTACTCTTGTTAAACTTTCCTCAGTTTCAATCTGTGTTTCTCATAATCTGTAGCACAACAAACACTCTATTAACTGAAGTTTAAGTCTTTATTCAAAGTCACTGTAAGAGGTAGTTTAAAAAAAAAAAATGTCTTAAAGCAGTCTATGCATTGAATAGGGTAATAATGGAATTTTTAAGATATTTTTTTGAAGAAAGATTGACGTTTTATTGCCATTATTTAAAACCTAATCACTATACGATTACTGTATTAACTTAGTACTAATAGCCTTATTCTGGTGATTGACAACTATAAATTCATTGACAAGCTAGTCTTTTATGTGATATTTCTTGGTCCAAGGAGTTGAAAACTTTCAACATGTTTCGCAAATTTATTTGTTTTGCATATTTTTTTTATGGCGTTAACATTTTTGTCATCTTATGAGCTTTTGATTAAATTTTAGATAAAGAAATTTTTACAGTTGTCAATAAATTTACAATTGTCAATCTCTAGAATAGGGCTATAAATCTTTATAATGTTGCCTGTACACCTCAGGGAAATTTTCACCAAATATTCATCCTTTGAAGTGAGCAATTAAATTGTAATTAACTTCCAGCTAATAAGTTTTAGTTTAGTAAAAGTAGAGAAATTAGCCAACATTGAAATACTTGCGAACTAGTCCCAAACTCGTTCCAAAAAGGACCAGTACTGGCTGATGCTTTTTGCAAATTGACATGACACGAAAAGGCAATTGTCTCGCTAAGCATTCATTTCACTCTTTATCTGCTCTAGTTCCACTATGAATAGTTCTGAAAACTGGTACTTGAATCGCTAGTTGTTAAAAGGGCGTATGTGATGTTTGGAAAAATTAAAAAATTAAATTAAAATTAAAAAAAAACTTTCCCCCACTACCCTTTGATTAATATGACTAATTTGGCGAATGATAATTATTAAGGCGGGACATGACATTCGCGGCAGAGAAAACAGACCTTGTTTTAAAAATTCATAACTCAGTCAAAAACAAATATTTTCCCAACATTTTTTTTTTATTATTGTAGAGAATTGAACAAACTACAAGAAAAAAAAATTCAAAAAAATATACTTTTCACTCCAACATGGTTTTATAGAGCTCCAAGCTGGCGGCAGAGAAAAAAACGGGGCCTCGTGGTTGCAGCGCTGGGAGTTGCAAAAATTGTCCGATCTGGAAAAAAATGACTTTTTTAAATCTTAACAAAATTGGTTATCGTATGACACGAGCTTTTTTTTAAAATTTTGTTTTTCAATTTTTGGTGATGTTCCAAATTTGAAAGTGTGTTTTTTCGAAAAAAATTTAAAACTTTAAAAATTCATAAGAAATCGAAAAAAAATTTAAAAAGCTCGTGTCATACGATAGCGAATCAAGTTTAAAAAAATACAAAAAAAAATTTCGTCAAAAAATGAACACCGCAACCAGTACGAAAAACATGGTTTCGAGATAAACGCGTTCAAAGTTTGTGAACAAAGAAAAAAAAGGTTACCTTCAATCTGCCATGCCTGCTTCATACTGTATGCCTTCGTTATCTTGTGTTGTGCTGTTTCTTATAGTAGCAATTCGGGCTTCACCCTTCACCCTTCAAAATGTACGAAATAACAACCACCAAAAGTCAGATAGCAAGTAAAACAAGTATATACCAGCTGCCGTACGTAGGTAGCGGAAAAATTAAAAATGTGCTCTCACTTATCCGGCTGTGACTTTTGAACCCGTAAGAATTTTTCCATGAAATCTTAAGAATATTTACTAAAATACAAAATGATTAAAAAAAAAAGTCGATTTCAAAAAACTGCCAATGTCATGTTACCCCTTAACCAATTGCCTATAGAAAAGGGTGTCATTGTTATTCAGCTGTAATTAAAATTTGGCGCGTCGCTAGAGCATTTTAAACTTTGGAAACATACGCCCTTTTAAAAAAATTCAATACAAAATCATAAAAGTTCAATCTTTTATCAAAATCATTTATTTTCAATGGCTTTTATTTTAAAAGTACGTACAAAACGAAAAACTATTTTTATAAGTTATTTAAAATATTGTAAGTCATTAAAATGTTTGTATTCGATCTCATGCCAGTCAGAAAGCTGCACATAAAAATAGTTTTTCAGGGTGAGAATGTATTGGAACATTTTTTGAATGCCATTAAGTTTATTTAGTTTTATAGGTTCTTTTTCTGTTGGATAGGCTGGATCCCTTGATTGGGAAGGACGGCCCTTCTTTCTTTTCATAAAAAAAGTATGATTTGCTAAGCAATTTAAAGTTTCAAATGCAGTAATGTATCCGTTTTTTTCAGTTCCCGAGTTCCTGAATAAGCCTTGAATAAAAACCTTCTATCAAACCTTATATAAGTTCTTGTATAAAGAAATTAGTTTCATACGCCTTATTTCCTGTTATTGACCTTCTATAAAACTTGTTTTATGGATTCTTCAAGGCAGCTTAAATTCTCCTTCCTACATAAATTCCTAATACAGAGCTTTAATCAATGCTTATTTAGGTGAAATTGTAACCTGGGTAACCTACACTTTATCTCCCTTCATCCACTGCCTGTTGAATAGTTTTGTTAAAAAGACGTATGTTACTAACTTACGCCTCTTTAACAAAAACCGGAGTTTTCTCAAGGCCATTAGATCCTATTCCTTAGATGCTACATAAGTCCTTTTAACACAGGCTGTTGGCCCATATCAGTAGACTACAATTATTCAAAAAAATGAAAATGTCCAAAATGGCAACATACGCCCCTTTTTTTTGTGGTTTTGGCTTAGCCTTAGTTTTAGCAAGATCTTGTTTGACCTTTGAATTAAATCAAAATTATTTTCCTACACTAAAAAAAAACAGTACATAAAATCAAAGAAAAAGTTATTTTTTTTATTAGATAGTTAATAAAAAAATAATAATAGGTTCAATTTGAACTGTTTATTAAAATAAAGGAATGAAACAAAGAAAAATTTTCATTGATTTATATAAATATTTCCCTACAGCCAACAAATCGTTTTCCGCAAAAAGGTGATATTGGGTATCTCAATTTTTATAGTACTGTAAGGCAGAATGTAAAACAAAATTTAATTTTGAACTACCATTAGTTGAAATGTACTGGAAGGCAACGACTAGCTACTTCTATAGAAAAATTTATTTGATTTACAATATATTTCTATTTTACGAAAGAATTTAATTATTTCTCTTAATATGAAGAAACTGTGTATTATATATTATATTAAAAATAAAAAATGTATTTATTAGGTCTGTTTTTGTGACCTTTGGGCTAAAAATGGTAAATCTGTAAGAAAAATTCTCTCAAAAATGGAGTAAAAAAACAAAAAATTTATGGCAATGGACTTTTTGGACTAAAATTTTGTGAACTGCCGAATAAAATCCGCTTGTTGGTTCACCTTTAGCGCTGGCTTGACGTGAAGCATCGGCAGTGCAGACGACATGCTAAAGATTTTCAACAATAATGAAAATAGTTCTGAAATTAACATTTATATTTAGTTTTTACGCAATTTTCCGTTTCAATAGTTTTTATTTATTTTAAAGAACTTTTGATATTTTGCAATTTTCTTGCTAAACTGTAAACAGCTGATTTTAATCAGTTTTACACTTTTACCAGAAGAAGTTTCTCGGACTACAACTTGCACTTTTTGACCGGGAGGGGAAATTTTCTACGCTCCCAATTGCAGTCTCTTCTACCATTTTTAAGAGTACGCTTTCCGGACTAAAACCTGCAAAACTGATAAATTGGACTAAAACTTTAGAGTACGGGAACATATCTATTATTTTGCTTCTAAATATTTACAGCAAACGCTAACAAACGCATAAATCTGTATAAATAGCAAGGCAAATATGGCCACCATTTTGAAAGTAGAACAAAACAAATTTTTTTTTAAAGCAGTTCTGATATGCCAATATATTGCACAAATTTTATTAATAATATCAATTTTTTTAAAAAAAGTTACATGTGTGGTAATACCTGTGTTGGACCAGTGGATTTGGACTGACTCAATAGTGTTGTAAGCTATAATATTGCTTTTGATACCACCATTTGTATAATATGAACCAGAAAACAATTTCACATAAATACTTGAATTTATTCTAGCTAAGCTTGCGAAGGCCTTGTATGGAAGTAACAATTCAAGCTTTGCTTGAAAGATCCTTGTAAAAGTCTGAAAATCTCCCATTTTCTTGTATAATTTCTTATATTAAGCTTTATTCAATGATATATTTTCGGAAATATTAAATAAGAATTTTACTCAATTATAATTTCTTATATAAAGCTTTAGTTTTATTTAAAGATACATTTTTGGGAAGTATTCAAGGAGATTTTGCTTAAATATATTTCCTTAATATATTTCCATCCATTTAAGGATGCATTTTAGTAAGTATTCAAGATGAATTTTACTCAAGTAAATGTAGTGTTTTTTTTTTCAATTATAGAAAAAAAAAATAATGAAAAAAATTTACCTGTGCCTGGCGTGTCGTTGAACTACAGAACCCTTCGCTGATATTCTGTTTGCTTAGACAGCAGGGCTACCGAAGCAATTTATGGCTGTCAAATTAAGTGCTTATATGAAATGATTGCAGTTCAGGCTTTTATAAAGTTTTACTTAAGGAAATTCAGAGAAAACAGTATTTAAGTTTCAACGTTATTCAAGAAAATTCCTGAGTAGACGAGTGGATAGTGTGTGCGGCTATCCGAGCTAAGGATTCCGAGTTCAATCCGCGCTGTGTGAGACCATGTTAAAAATACATGCATTCTTCAAATGTATAAGAATTCTGTTCTGAAATCAAATAAATTTTCTTGCAGAAATATACAACTTCTTAAAAATATACAACTAAATTAAAATTCGATTTTTTTTCATAGTTCCAAAGTTCTTGAATAAGCCTTAAATAAAAACAATTTATAAAACATACATAAAACTTTATATAAATTCTGGAATAAAAGAATTAATTTCATTCGCTTTTGTCTTCTTGAATAGACCTTGAATAAAACTTGTTCCAAGGTTTATTCAAGGAAGTTCAAAATGTCTTTACTTTACTCAAGGCTTATTTAGGTTGAATTGTTACTTGGATCGAGTTTAATATGTCAAAAAATAAATATTTGCAACAATCATGTGCTTTCTGTAGTAACATAATTATTACTGCTATGATCATGAAAAAATCCACTTTTTTTTTTTATTTTGAAGTTCTTAACAAAACTGGGTCATATTGCTTTTTATTAAGGACTCGCATAAAAATTAGTCTTTCTTTATTCCTTTTTTAATTTTTTGCTCGTTTTGCTTATATAATATTAATGAATTTTAAATGAATATCCTTATATCACAAATTGTTGACTTTAATGTTATCTCTTCTCTTTCTTTTACTTTTTCCAACATTTTAATCTTAGTCAGACACAATGATGGCAATAAAAGTGACAACAATAACTCACCGGAGGAAATAAAAAAATGTACACAAGATTTTCATAACCAACCAAAATCCAAAGAAAAAGAAAAAAATCAAATAAAATCAACGAAACATGTACAAGATCAAGTGAAATATGAAGAAACTTTCAAGAAGCAGAACAGTAGAAGTAAATCTGCTGTTGCTGTGGATGCTGAAAAAAATGAAAATATTGCCAGAGATGAGCAGCACCAGCAGGAGGAAATGTGGCAGCTGCAGGCAAATTATATACAGCATAATACCGACAACATGGCACGTATATGTTTAAGAAGAAGTGGAACAAGCAAAGTCCATCAATTGAACGAGCTTAAAATTATAAAAAGTCACAAGGAAAAGTTTTTGCAAAACAGTAAAACTGAAAAACTGAAAACTACCTCCAGGAAAGAAACTTTGTTAAGCCGCAGCAAAATGGAATGCAATAGTAGTGAAAAAAGTTTAGTAGTTGTTGTTGGTGGCAACCAGTCAGGTCCAGCAAGGAATGTGGAGAATTGTGCTATTACTGTTAAAAGGTGGGAATGTAAGAGAACAGATAACAACAACAACAACAATGACAACAATGATGACCATGTCATTGTTAAATTCAACTTAAAGTCAAATGCGAAATTCGCAGATTGCTTGATGGACAACAGCAACAAAAACAACAACTATACCAAAGTCATTCCAGTCAACAAGGATGTTGACAAGAAGGACGAGGACCACAACAGCAGCAAAACATTAAGAAAAAGTCACGAAATACGAGTGGAAGATAAAGTTGCCAAGGAAGTCAACAGAAAAATGACAAGACAGATAGCAGTGCAACGACAGCAAAAGACACTGCACCAACAACAACAACAACACCAACAACAGCAACAATATCAAAATTATTATTGCCCCACTGGGAAATCATGTTGCTGTTACGTGCAATCTTCAACAAGGGCGACAACAACAACGACGTTGACAGCGATTGCAATGTGTGCAGCAGGTGGAGCAGCAGTAGCAGAAGTACCAGCAATGAATAAATACTTGTCAACATCTTCAGAGACCAGCAACAACAACAACAGCAGCAATGATCAGTACGTTGCTGTTGCCAAGATTGTAAAAAAAGAAGAATCTCTAGACCAACAACTAGTTGAAGAAGTAACAACAAAATTAAACACACAAGTAGCAGCAGCAGCAATTGATGTTGCTTCAACTACTGCTGACAGCAATGTTTGGTCAGCAACAACTGTACAACTTGCACACAACAATTGTAATCAAAGGCTGGCGAAAACGAGTACAACAACAACAACCACAACAACAATGACAGCAAGTTTACCTAGGGACTGGCAAGTCTTCGCCCACCTGACGGAAGTTCATCATGTTGCTGTTGCACATTATTATGGAGCGTTTGGAGCGCGCATCCGGGTAAACTTTGTGCATAGCAAATCAATGCCCTGCATTAATGTATGGCAAGGGAGTCATGGACAGGAGCAGGGAGGTTACATAACAGAACAACTACAACGTCACGTCAACTACAGCAGCAAGAATCAAATGCAGCTCTTTTTTGTGGCACGTATACCGCTAACAACACAGGCTGCAACTCTGCATGATGATGGTACAACCCAAGAAATTGCCAAAGAGCAATTCGTCTCCACCTCCACTGTCGCCTCAAAGTATGCAATTTTTCTTTGGCATTTAAATCTAACCGATGACGTTGTCAATGTCGATGTCGAAAACTGCAATTACGATACGATAATCGAATCGAGACGCACGGGTGTGCGTTGGTTTGGTGCTGCACACTCGCTCACCAAAACCAGTTGGCCACAAATACACGCCGATGGACATTTTATGCTGCATACAGCAGCAACAGTAGCAGTAGCCCAACAAGTAATTGCTTTGGAGCCAGGGGAGCAGCAGCCAGGAGCTTGCGACGACGACAACGACGATGATTTTTTCGATATTGTCATCAAAATTAAATAGAACTAACGTTGCGTCACTTGCGTGGAAAACATCGATGGGTGCACGTGACCGTGTCAATTCATGACAGCAAAGAAAATGAAAAATGATGCAAGAGCAGCTGCATCAGCAACATTTGCAGGTAAAACTCGAATTGGGGGAGGCAGCAATTGCAGCGTCAATCAAAGAATATTTTACTTTTTAAATGTCTTAAAATTGCTGAAATATGTATTTAAGTCAAACTATGCATTTAAAATAATTTGTAACTAAATAAATGATATACTAATGTTTAAAATCTAGGAGATGCAAGGAGAATATTGACCATATTGGCTCTAATTAGTGCCAGCTCTAAAAAGATTTCTAGCATAAGCTTAGCAGATCCTTCAGCTGCTACTAAATTAAAAAGCTGAAGCTTAAATGTAATATCAGTTTTTTAGTTTTTTTTAGATTTTAATAGAATCGACAAATATACTTTGTTGGTTTCATAAATAGATTTGTTATATTGAAGAAATAATTTACGGAATAAGTAATAATTGAAGTTAAGTGAACACAATTTCAAAAACGTTTAATTAAAAAAAAAAAAATTAAATAACCATTTCAGCCCTTGAAAGGACTTTGACCGAGCTTCTTATGATCAATTGTGTTGTCAAATATGTTTGAATACAAATGATCGAGAACTGGGCTTACATGTTTTATGCCGACTCCGAACGGCTTATGTTCTCAAGAAGCTTTTCATGGCAGTTTTTTAATCTCTGAGGCTTGCCATTGTTTGCAGAGAGGTGACGGCCGAACAGAAAAATTAATTCAATTGAAAAAACTTTCTGTGTTGGATGGGGGATTCGAACCTGGGTTCTATGGCATATGAGCCACACACTCTACTCACTACGCCACGGCCGCCACAGTGCTAAAATTCAATCAATATACAACTCTTGTTATAAACAATAATCGTTTAAGTTGACTTAAGACAGAACTGAGTTAATGATGCTGCTATGTTTTGCCATTATATGGTCATATACACACAAAATCTTGAGCTTCTATCATAATCCTAGCCAAGGTTATGGTAAAGAAAAGCAAAAAAGATTTCTTAGAATTGATAAGCCGATTAAAAACTTTGAAGCATGATTTTTCGAAACTTACAAATCAGACTTAAGCTGTTATTATTTATCGACACAGATATAAGCTTAACCCTCTATAATAGCACCTCCCTAGAAAAACTGAATAAGAGCAGGGGATCAATTTGACCCCAATAACTTTTTATCCCATACAATCTTCCTGAGGCGTTCAATTAACTCCAAACCTACCATATATGGAATGAAATTCAAGTCTTTATACCCCAAAGTGTACTGCATAAGGGGTATATTAACTTTGTCATTTCGCTTATAACGCCAAGAAGGAGGCGTGGCAGGTATAGAAAAGTATATATATTTTTGACCAGCATCACTTCCTGAGTCGATTTCCGAGTGCTCGTCTGTCAGTCTGAAATCGCGATGAAATTAAAAATATAAGCTTCTTTTTAAAAAATTGAGATCAAGTTCGAGAATGAGTCAAATCGGATGAAAATCACGTCTACCTCCCATACAAAGTGACTTTATTTAAACAGTAAAATCTCTTAAAAATCCACAAAAACTAATGAAATGCCTTGAAATTTGCACATAGGCTTTGATATATAATATAAAACATTTCTATGCTATTTGGCAAAATCGGATGAAAGCCACGCCTACCTCCCATACAAAGTGGCTTCATTCTAAACGCAAGATCTCTTAAAAATCCACAAAACTAAAAGAAATTATTTAAAATTTTGCACATAAGCTTTTATGTATAACCCGAAAAATCTGTACGATATTTGGCAAAATCGGATGATAGCCACGCCTACCTCCCATACAAAATCAAAAAATAAAATAGAAAAATTCTCGTAAATGTATAAAACTGAATGACAACGGGTCTGTATGTGCCCAACTTGAGCCCACATCGTTTAACCAACCCATACATATATTCTTCGGTATAATATGGAGTCTTTACATTAGAAAAGTGGGTGTGGCATTTTACTTTTGATCGACCTTCTTTTGCACCGTGTGTCTGACTTCAATCAAATTTTTCACACATAATCTTTGGTAATTTGAGCAATCTTAAGTCTATAAAATTGGGGCGTGGCACTTTGTTTTTAGACTAGGTCTATCTACACCGTTTGTCCGATTTCAACCAAATTTCTTACATATATTCTTTAGTATAATGAGAAGTTTTAAGCATACAAAAGTGGGTGGGATAGGACAAGGGGCGTGCCAGTTTAATTATCATTGAATTCCCTCTACACCGCTTGTCCGACTTAAACCAAATTTTTTTCACATATTATTTGGCATAAGAATCAGTCTGTAGTTCATAAAAGTGGGCGTACTAAACAGGGGAGTGGCACTTTATTTGTAATAAATTTTCATCTACACCGTTTGTCCGATTTCAACCAAATTTCATACATATGTATATTCTTTAGTATAATGAGAAGTTTTAAGCATACAAAAGTGGGTGTGATTGGACAAGGGGCGTGTCAATTTAATTCAAATCTCCTAATCTAAACACCTTCTACACCGTTCTTGTGACTTCAACCAAATTTCGCAAATATATTCTTTGGAATAATGAGGAGCTATTAGTCAAAAAAATTAGACAAGGGCGTGCTACTTTAATTTAAATCGAACTCCTTATATTGCCTTTGTCCGACTTCTTTCAAATTTTCCATATTCTTTAGAATAATGAGCAGTCAGTAGTCAAGAATTTCGGGCGGAATTGAACGGGGGGAGTTGCACTTTGATATTAGGCGAAAATATTTTACATCGTTTGGTATGAATTTGCACATACTACCAACCAAATTTTGCACATATATTATTTAACATAATGAGTCTACAAATTGCTCTGTGTGGCAGCTAAGGGTAAAATAAAATTTAGCTTATGACACAAATATTTTTTCATATTTGCATAAACATTTTAAGGACGGCTAAAGACTTTGATACGGTTCAATACGGTTGCGGGGGTAGAGGGGTATTTTAGCTTCGGTACCCTACCGAAGCTCCATTCCTTACTAGTTTTATGTTGCTGTAGGCATAAGAAATTTTTATTTTAAATAGGATAAAAAAACTCGCAAAAAAATTTTTTGGCATAGAATTTTTATATTAGAACTTTATTTTTCTTAAATTATTTTAACGGGTGTAATTGGGTAGTTTTATAAATATCAAAAATATAATATTTTCTTTAAATAATGTCGACAATACGTCTTGCTTTATATAGACAAATTATCGATGTTTCCGATAAAACTTTTTCATAATTTTGCGATCGATTTTACAGATGTAATTTTTGTTAAATGACCATAAAAATTATTTTAGAAAATAATTTAGTTCCAAGCCCCCTCCTAAATGTTTTAATTTTTATTATAATTTTAGTGTTTTCTAATTTTGAAAAAAATTTATAAAAAATACAACTTCAACTTTTTTGGAACCCCCTACATACATATGTATGTATGTATGTTACGATAGGGCTGCCATAGGTCTACAGCACTTGACTGGGACAACTTTGCACGTTTTTTTCGATATTATTCTCCCGAAAAAGAAATACATAAATTTAACATTATAAATCGTCGTTTATTACAAAAAGCAAAACAAATCTCGAAATAAAAATATTTCACAGGTACACATAAGTGGTATTCGCTCTTTTGTGTATTTATAAATACACTAGTGTACTTCTGTCAAAAAATTACACTAAATACACATGCAACAACAAATACCATAGCTTTTGAAGTTACACTTTATGTGTTTCTTTACAACATCAAAAGATGATTGTAATGTAGTTGTATGTGTTAATTGTATCATTTTGACATTACTTGGCAGCATTCTTGGCACCATTTCTTGTCCTTTGTTCGCCATAATTTTTCGCGCTAGCTCGTCACATCATATCGCTTTCTAATTAGAACTGTTTAAAATCCATCTGTAATGGAATCTGTAATGGAAAATGTTAATATAAGGAAAAAAAGTTCAATTGCCACCAGTGTAGCCAATAGTAGATACACTGCTGTGGAAGAAGTCACTCACTCTTTCCCTTGTTTTTATCGGTACAATTACAACCAGTACATCTAATACACGAAAGAGCGAATACCACTATAGTTTGTTAAACATACATAATTTATAAATCCTATGAAAAAAAGGAACATCAATTCAGTCAATGAATTAAAAGAAAATAAAACTGTCTGGTGCTATTCATAATTACGGCTTGGCTCAATCATATTTAGCAGATTTGTTTTTTTTGTTTCGTCAAGAACATGTGTCATGAACGACTGTTGATTATAAAAATCGAAATAACACCAACTAGAGATGTGCTGTTATATTTACACGCTTTTGTTAAAAATTTGTTCAGTGTTTAATAATACACTTCGAATTTTTTCTACAATATTTTAAACTGGTACATTTTTTACAGTGCCGAGACACCGGGACAGCGACCTCAAAACCTGGACATGTCCAGGAAAACCGGGACGAATGGCAGCCTTAATGTACGAGCATTCTGTTTTTACTACGATTTATCCTGCTAAAAGCACCGTTGTTCGTTAAACTGAGTACAGCTATATTTCTTTTGTTCGTTATATAAGGTACTCTATGGAATCAGTTTGCTTGTTCGTTATTTGTGGTTTTCGTAAAATCGAATATTCGTTAAATCGAAACACTACTGTATCTTATATATTGGTTTTTTTTTACAACAGTATTTTTTTAGCTTATTTTTGTGCTTATAACAGAACAGAAAAAACCGTTTATTTCAAATATCACCCAAATACGTTTTCGGATTTTAAATAACAAATTCGAATTTAGGTGTGATTATATGACAATTACTTTATAATATATGTGTAGGTATATACACATGCCAACAGTAAAGTAAGTTCAGATAGTCACCATTTCTCAAATATGCCACATTCGCCGGTTTTCACTATTTTCGTAAAAATATAATAATTTTATTATAATAATAGAAAGCAATCTTGTTACTTATTTAATAATATATAGTATATTGAATCGAATGAAATAAATTAAGGCTTTCAATATGTTCAAAGTGTTTATAATTTCAAAAAAAAAATTAATTAATTATACCATTTAAAAAAGTCCAATTATATTATTTAAAGTAGCAACGAATTTCGAAAGAGCTAACGGAAAATTTAAGTTGTAAAAATAAGTGACCCTTTTTCAATCACAATACAAAGAAGCTATTTTAAAAATTTGGAGTTGCCGACGAATGCAATGGAGACGAGATATGAGTGTCAAACTTTCTCAACCTTAAAAAAATATCGTTGGTGGGCGTGTAATACCGCGTATATTGCAAAAAGGCCAAATTTAAAACTGGTATTTTAATTTAATTTGATTTAATTAATAAAGGGCGGATTTTCATTAAATGCTGATTTTAGAACAAAGCAAGAATCTAATTTCACTAAATGTTTTTAGTTTAGTTGAAAATCTATTCAATAGTTAAAAGAAAACAGTTTTTCTGCACTCCTGTAGAATTTTAATATCACTTTGTGTGTGTGTGTGTGTGTGTGTGTGTGCAAGTAGCGAATACGCCCCTGTAGGAAAATCAACTAATTTGAAAGTAGTTGATAAAGTAGTTTTTTGTCAACCACAACTAGTTGAAATTCTGACTTTTTTCCATACAACGAACTAACTTATTTTGTATGGTGATGTCCGCTAAATAAGTCAATTGACTCTCGTCTGCATATATTTTCAACTACTTGTTAAATTAGTTACATTTAAATTAAAATTGAAAACTATTACTGATGGCCAAAAGTTAATAATATTTGATGAAATAACATGGTTAAATATATACGAGTATAAGCTTGTAATCTAATAAAAATTTTCAATTAAAACATGCCAACATCAGAGTAGTTGCCGCCTTAATATAATTCAAAGTAGTTCATATACTGGTTTATTTTAAACTAGTTTTTTAATTAGTTGTTTTAATAAACAAGTTAGTTTGTTCCTATAGGGGCGGTATGGCACGCCCGACGACAATATTAAAGTTTTTTGTTTTGGAATTTTTTTTTTTAACATTTTTTGTGTTTATAATTGGCAACCCATTTCCTTACACGCTCCACACAATTGTTTTTAAGGAGCTCGGTCTAAGTATTTAAAGGGTTGAAATGGTTGAAATTAGTTTTAACTCTTTTTTTATTTTTTTAGATGACCACAGGTGAAGCATCGGCTTCTTCTATTTTTTCGACTTTTACTTGGATGCCAAACAAAATTATCTAAAAACACAAATTTAAGCATAAATCTGATGTCATGTTTAATATATTTATTAATTTACATAAGTAAAAAAATTGCAACGCTTACATAATTTCATATTGCAAGAAAATATTTTCATCGCCAACCACAACGACAATAACAACCTACTATAATTCCTGCAAAATGATGAAATTTTATTAAAAAATGTTGCATATTTAAATGAAAAGAAGAGAAGGCGATTAAAACAAAAACTTGCCTGAACACCTTTTAGTCGCTCATAAATATTGTTTATGCATGGCGAAATTTTTCAATCAGCACTGCTGGTCACCATGTTTTTTGCTATTACACACACATTTGTTGTGCTTTTTTTTGCCGCTTTTGTTTTCTCAATTTTTAATCAACATTTTGCTGACTTAACAACATGGCGGCCATACCGAGTCCTCGTTAGCTAGACGTGTAGCGAGTGTAAAATTGAATATTTACAGGGTGGCACGAGTGTGAAGATGACGAGTGGCATACAAATTAATTAAAAAATGTAAACGTTTTCAAAATTATGAAAAACAAAATAAAAATATAAAAATAAAATTTGTTTACAATTTGCAAGATTTTTTTGCGGACGGACACACAGTGGGCTGGAAAATTTATTTAAGTAGAAGTGTGAAATTTATTTAAGCGCAATTTTAATTAATTTTTTTTTTAACAACATAAATTGTAACACTTCGTATGTTTGTCACATCGTTGGAGTATGATGTGTCTATACCTACAGCCGTGGACATACAAATAGCACAATTGTCTTCAAAAACAAAAAACTTCATTTTTTATATCATGTATAGCAATAACAAAAAAAGTTAAGTACATTTTTCTTAAATCAATGAGTTACAAGTTCAATACTAACAAAAAATATTAATTAAATTAAATAAAACAACTAAATTAATTCATAACTTGAGAAACAGTTCAAAACGCCTTGGACACAGAAATAGCACATCGAAAAATAACCTGAAAATTTAAGTAAAAAATTTTAAAAAATTTAAAAAATTAAGAAAAAAGGGACTTACTTACTTAGTATTTTGTGCTATATCCGCTATTTTTTATCACTGCTTCACATCTACGATTCAAACTCTCCACGAGCTTCTGACATCTATCTTTCGGGATAGAATACCAAGCATCTTGCACCCCTGCCCATAGATCATCAAAATTTTTACGACCTTCACATCGTTCCATAGGTTCTCTATAGGATTGAGGTCGGGACTTTGTGGTGGCCAATCTAAAACTTTGATTTTCTCCTTTTGAATCCATTCCTTTGTTACTTTCGCCGTGTGTTTCGGATCATTGTCTTGCATGAAAGTCCAATTTACTGGCATTGATTCATAAACAAATGGCTCCATTTTATTTTTAAGTATATCCAGATACTGAAATCGGTCCATTTTTCCATTTATTCGCACTATTGGCCCAACTCCATGCCAAGAAAACGCTCCCCACACCATTAGGCTTCCACCGCCATGCTTTACGGTCTTTTTGGTGTATCTTGGATTTAGTGCTTCACCTTTTGGACGACGTACGGTTGTGTTCCCATCAGGCCCCATTCTATTAATTTTAGTTTCATCGGTCCAGAGAACATTTTTCCAGAATTTTAGTTCCCTATTCTTATGAGCCTTTGCAAAAGTTAAACGATTTTTTATGTGCTTCTTTGAAAGGAGTGGTTTCTTGCGACTAATGCGGCCAAAGAGCCCGGCTTCGTTTAAATGTCTTGCTACAAGCCTTCTGGATACATTGAGACCATATTTTTCATTTATTTCCTGCATTATAAGCCTTGGTGTCTTAAATGGTTCTTTTTTTACTCATACGCACTATAGCTCTATCTACAGAAATGGTGGTTTTTCTTGTTTTTGGTTTTCTGTCTTTGTTTTGATGAAGATAGCACACATTTGTTTTTGCTAGTTGGATAGCATTATACACCATTTTTCTGGAACATTGCACAATTTCAGCTATTTCGGCGGGTGTTTTCCCATTTTTGTTCAAATTATGAATTATAGCCCTTTTTTCGGGTGTGCAGTGTATTCCGCGGCCCATTTTTATTTATTTTTTAAAAAAAAATTTGATGAAATCAATTGCAAATCGAAAGAACGAAAACAATTACAAAATTTTTAAAAAACACGTGTAAGTCAAATTTGTGCTATTTCTGTGTCCACTGCAAATCAACACTAACATAAATGAAAGAAAAGCACACATCACAAATTAAAAGATAACGGGAATTTTTGCAGTTAGACATCGATCATGTGATTACAACAAACAGTAGGATAAAAAAAATAGGACTGCGAAAAGTAAGCTACGAGTAATATTGTACTGTATTTTTGGTTGCAATTTGTGCTATTTGTATGTCCATGGCTGTATATTTAGATGTCTTATATACCAAGAAAACAACAAAATAGAACGGGCAAACTTTTTAGTCATCCGATTTACGTGGAATACCCCATAATGTGTTAAATTTCGTGGTAAAGTTTTTTTGCTTTATATAGCTTTTAAAAATTTAAAGAAAAAAATCCATTCAAACAAATGCTTCCTCAAAGGTTTTGTGTCCAATAAGCTTAGATTTTGCATAAAAAGTGTCAATCTTATATTTAATACTTCATGAAATTATATTCGTTCTAGGTATAATTTCAAATATACATTTTTCCGGATATCAGGTTCTTTCTGAGCATCAAAATTCACAATTGAATACGGTTCGTTAATATACAAGCTCCTTGCAGCTAAATTCCAATATAATGATTATGCCTTTAAAAGCAAAGTTAATCTTTCATTTGGCCAGACAAATTTTTCTTTAATTAAGCGAAGTTTTTTAAATTGGCTTTGAAAATGTTTAAACTTTTGCATCTTAAAGTAAACTAACATCATTATCTCAGTTTATCTTAAAAAAAATTACATTTTAAATTTAGTAGTCTCATTTGTGTCATTTTTTCATACTTTTTGGACCCTTAAGGGAGAGTTTGAACACCTAAAATCCCCCCCTTGGCTACGGGCCTGCCGTGAATATCGATCTTCTAAGTGCTAAATGGTTCCAGCAGGACGGTGCAACAAGCAATTGAGCGCGTAAAACTATCACTTTACTGAGACAAACCTTTGGTCATCGAATCATATCAAGAAATTGGCCTGTCAGTTGGACACCTAGGCCATGTGATTTGACTCTGTTAGACTGCTTCTTGTGGACGTATGTCAAGACACTAGTCTATGCTGATAAACCAGCTACGACTGGAAACCAACATTTGGCACGTTATTGGCGAGATAAAGCCCACTATGCTGGAAAAAGTGATGCATAATTGGACCGACAAGATGGTCTTTATAAAACGCAGTCGCGGTGGCCATATGCCCAAAAATTGTGTTCAGACACTAAATGCTATAAAATTTGCGAGCCGTTATAGCCAAAATATTGGCCATTTCAGTGATTTTTCTGTGTCTTATTTTTTAAAAAAAAAAAATTCTATACCTCTAAAAAAACCCTTTATAAAACACAGGTGCGTCGTTGGACACACGAAAGAAGCGAAGCTTTTTCGCAGTTACATAGATTTGATAGCTTAATAATTTTTTCTTTTTAATAATTTAACTTTTAAATTCAAAAATTTAAAATAACATAAAATAAATTACATATATATTTTATTGTATTGCTTATTTTTTTATTGTTGAATGTCAAATTTCCAAGCCAATTACATATACGGGCATATAATGCAGTCGCTGGCATTTAACTCTCCACACATATTTGTGAATTTTGCTGCCTAAACAAATTTTTTCCTTCAACATCGTACTATCCTAACGAAAAAATCTGTCGAAAATTCTTCAGATTTCACTCCAAGCAAATCACAGAACGAGGAGTAAAAAGTTTCGCTTCAAAAATATATATTAAAGAACGCACACGAAACAAAATTTAACAAACATTTTATATACCTTGCAACGCACTTGTGGGCATTGCTAATTTTCTGCGTACCAACAACACCACAAACGCATTCACAATACAAACACACCGATGCTGGAGACACCTTGTGGCAAATAAAAGCAAATTTTTGTAAGTTGTAGCATAGCAAATACACAATCCTCTATCTGTTGATAGATGGTGACGATCTACTGCAGCATAGCTTCCGTTATAAGTAACATTGAATTAACAACTGTTTCTTACAAGTCTGTGTGGCCTGGTGGATAGTGTATTGGACTATCATTTAAGAGGACACGGGTTCGATCCCCACGGGAGCCAGAACATATTTTTAGTATTTAATATTGATTAAATTTGCTTGTTGTAATAAGCGCTAGCAACAAAGAAAACATCAATTTGCAAGAAAAAATCTATCGAAATTTTTTTAGATTTCACTCACTCTAAGCAAATCACAGAACGAGGTGTTAAAAAGCTTCGCTTCAAAAAGCTTTGTATTCACACTCTTTCGGAATTTAAAAGGCACTAAATTATAGGTTTAGAGTGTGTGTGAATTGAACTTAATTGCTACCTAAACTAAATTATGTCGATAAAGCAATGTTTCCTTAATTAATTTAGGAAAATTCCGAGCTACCTAAATGCTCTCTAAATTAATAACATTTCTTAAGAAAAGGGAATAATGATATTTCTTAATCTTTAACCTTTTTGTAAGTAGCCTTAATTAACCTTAATAAACCTTGACTGCTTTACCTTAATTTAGTTTAGGTAGCAATTAGTTCAATTCCCACACACCCTTAAAGTGAGCTTTTTAACAAAGAAATTTAAACTTTTGAGCGTGAAATTGATGTCAACCGAAGTTTCCTTTCTCTATTTGTCATGTGCATTTCCAACAAAATAAATGTGCATTTCCAATAAATAAAATTGCTTAACCAAAAGGCCATGTGGGTGCCAACAAAGAAAGGTCAAAGAAATACTTTGTCAGATCAATGCTTCAATTTGTCAATAAATCTAGAAACAATGCAGCGGTGCCTTTTCAGTTAAATACATAAATATTTAATAACGTTTCAGCTGTAGGAAGTTTAACTCTTAATATATGTACATAGGGCACATAAAAAATAGGAAAACAGCAGCAGGAAAATAACATTGGTTTCGGTGAAGTTATAGAAAAGTTTACATCTTTGAAGCAAGAATTTAAATCTTGATGGTAACTTAAGTTTGATTTTATGAATGAATATCAATACATAATTTTTTTATATTTTTCAGACACCGAATCGATATTTTTAAAAGTTCAAAAGTTAAATATACTCAATGCATCTGAACAAAATTATTCTAACAATAAAAAATTTTAAACTAATTTCAAATTTACAAATTTTAATTTTTTGTATAGAGAATTAATATATTGATAAGGTGCAAAATCTATTTTTGTCCCAGTGCCGGCAATCCTAGCTACGCCAGTGACCTCAATATCACTCTTTTTTTACTCTCCTCTAATTGTAGTGCCTTAAGTGCCTTAAGTTGAATTAAATTAAATATTAGTATAAAGTCTAAATTATTTTTATATTTTATATAAGAAAATGAATTAAGTTCATAAATCGTCAATATTGGCAGCCGTGCTCCACTGTAATGACCACCTCCTGCTAAGTATTTCCTCTAAACTCTTTTAAAAGTTGCTGCTCTTAGCTCGCATTCTATAGACAAAGAAATTTAGTGACGTCAGCGCTTGCCGCTTTATACTCAATTCCACTCTTTTGAGCAAAGGCAAACAGCAACAACAAGTGAACTGAATATTATCAATCGCTGCTATGTTTGCGACAAATATTGTGAGAGTGCAAACGAAATTTATGAAAGTATAAACATTTTGAATATTTCCTAATTAGTTTTAATCGAATTATTAACTTAGCAAATAACATAAAATCGTGAGTGCGGCACAGCTCAGGAGGTCTTCGTTAAGATTTTCCTTTGATTAAAGTTTAATTAATATTTAGAATTTTAGAGGTAAATATTTGCCAAGCAGCTGTTTGTGAAACTTTTTCGATTTTTTTTTTTGTGCGTATTTTGTGTGTTTTGAGCGTGTTGTTGTGTATGTATCTTATTTTACTACACGTGCGCATCCAACAAATTCTGTACAATTTTAGTACGAATAATAGCGGGTACAACCACAGTGAGGTATACGATTAGCTGTAGTGTGCCTTCAAATTTAATCTTACTCAAGTTGTGGTATTCAGTATGTGCGTCGGTCAACTTGTCGTGCATTTCAACAGTCGGTAATACAGTACATCAGCTGTTCAGTTGACTAAATTTATATGTATGTTTAAATTTACTATTGCTTTGAGTGGTTTTTAGTTTATTTTTAATAGTCATTCTCTTAATTTTGAGTGGTTTTCTTTTTGTTTTTCTGTCGTGTTCATCAAGCTCTCGACATTGACTTGTATTGGTGATTGAGTGATTTGTCTGAAAAAAAAAATGAGTAACCGTTTTACAGTAGTGAGTGATGGTGAGTTGATTGATTGATTTATTATTGTAAAAATATATTTTTACAACCTATCAGTTTTCAATATTTTGCTTTAATTGATTTTGAAGTCACGTGTTTAGGAATTTATTAGTCATGACTAAAAAAATAACAATATTGTATTTAGAAATTAAGTTATAATTATTGCTGATTATTTGGGTGTTTCACGATGTGATGTGCTTGTGGCTATATTTTTATAAAATATACAATTTTTATTTCATACTCTGAACCCAGCCATAGTAAATTGTTATATTATTGATATTTCTTTACTCTTTAGTAAGGGGTGGTTAAATTTCAAGGGCCGATGTTGAGTTTGAATTAAACACAAATAATTTAGTTTTAATTTTTATTATGATAATATTAGTATGGTTCAATTATGTATGAAACAAAATATCGGCCAAATGGCCGCCGCGACCTCGGCGGCACACCTCCACATCCGATGGTCCAAATTTTCGATGACGCTGAGGCATAAGTGAGGTTCTATGCCGTTAATGTGCCAAATTATCTTATCCTTTAGCTCTTGAATTGTTGCTGGTTTATCGATGTAGGTACACCTTTTCTTTCAAATAACCCCAAAAAAAGAAGCCCAACGGTGTCAAATCACATGATCTTGGCGGCCAATTGACAACGCCACCACGTGAGATAACACGGCCATTGCATTTGTCGCGCAAAAGAGTCAGTGTTTCGTTAGCTGCGTGGCAAGTGGCATCGTCCTGTTGAAACCACATATCGTCCACATTAATGTCTTCCAACTCGGGCCATAAAAAGTTCGCTATCATCTCAGGATAGCGAACACCATTCACAGTAACTGCCAGACCGGCCTCATTTTGAAAAAAATACGGCCCCATGATGCCGCCAGCACATAAACCGCACCAAACAGTCACTCCTTGTGGGTGCATTGGTTTATCGACAATCACTCTTGGATTATCATTCGCACAAATGCGGCAATTCTGCTTATTGACGAATCCACTAAGATGAAAATGTGCCTCATCACTGAAGATGATTTTCTTCGAAATTGATCATCCACTGTTGCCATTTCTTGCCACCATTCTGACCATTGACGACGCTTGAAATGGTCAAGAGGCCTTAGTTCTTGAGTCAATTGCACCTTGTAAGCGTGTAAATGCAAGTCTTTATGCATAATGTTCATCAACGACGAGCGTGAGAGGTGCAATTGTTGGGCACGATGACGAGTTGATGTGGACGGCTCTTCAGCCACACTAACGCGAACAGCAGCAATATTTTCTGCAGTACGAGCTGTACGAGCATGCTTTGGTGTTTTCACATCTCCTACAGACCCGGTTTGCTCAAATTTTTGCACGATTTTTTCGATTGTACGCACATTTGGACGATTAAATTGACCGAAAAAATCACGAAGTGCACAATATGCATTTTGATTTGAACGATCATTTTCATAATAAGCTTGAATAACTTTAACGCATTGCTCGATTGTGTATCTTTCCATGGTTCAAATTGAGTTAGTTTGAAATTGAGAAATGTCAAATGAAATGCAGAAAAAAACTTGACGTTTAGGTGTGGTTCACATTCAACATCGGCCCTTAAAATTTAACCACCCTTTTTAACGCGTTAATATTAAAATTTTGTTTTGAGAAATGACGTTATTAAATGACGTCGTCTGAAAGTTGGTTGCGTTTTTTGTTGGTGATAATGCAATAATTGTGCATTATTTGAATTAGTGCATTACTAACAGTAAACTTTAGGATTAAAAAATATTAATGCATTACTTGAAAAAAATATTAATCCATTGCTAACTAATGATATATAAATAAACTTGCATTTTAATTAATTTGGTTTAATCACGGAAAAAATGGTCAATGCATTTCCTCATTTCATGAAGTTGTCCCAGATTTGGCATTAATTAATTTTAAATACTCAGTTGTATATCCTCTGTTATTCTAAAAAATTTCTATTACTTCAATCTCTATTTAGCCTACAAAAAAACCGAAGAGCCGACGCCATTGGAGGCTTACAAAGACCAGCAGTTCGGTCACTCATATGTAATGCAAGCAAATGAAAATATACTTAAGCAGTCTGTCGAAGATGGCCCAAGGGCAGGAGGCGTTTCGGAGCTAGAACACTTGCTAAGTGGTCAGCAGGAGCAATGGATTTTATTGCAACCCAGAGCACGTGTACAACATGCAGCACCCACTTTTGCCGACAATGGTACGTTTAATAAGAGAGGGAAACAAAACAAAAAAAAAAAAAAGACCAACTTAGATGAAAAAGTTAGACTAACTTGGCTAAGTTGCATTTGATGAGGTTTTTGTGGCTCTTGAACTAAACCAAAGTGCTTTGTTTAATTTGAAAGTTTACTCAAAAGATTTTCTCTTCAAAATTGTGCACAATGTTTAATTTTAAACTATTAACTTTAAATTGAGAATATATAGGAATTAACTATGACATAATGACGATGCTTTAAGTATTGTAAAAAGTAAGGAAATATTTTCTTGATAGTTTCCTGCGGTTCAGGCAAGAAAGAAATTGATATAAATGATACAAATGCTAATGGGCTAGATTTATATAACAGTTCCACGCAAACACATTTGTTTTATACGTAAAAACTCATAAAATTAAAGTGTCGAAATTTCACCTACAGACATAACAATGTTCGACATACATAAATACGCACTGCAACAATTACATTGAATGCATCCAAAACAGCGACGAAGAACATTTCCGCCAACATACTTTTCTATGCACTTTCTTTTTTTTTTAAGGCTGAAACGCATAAAATAAAGAATACTCTTCTTAAGATGCCAAACCAAACAAATTTTGCACAATTTTAAGCATTGTTAGAGTAGAATTAATGATAGCAGCATAATATATATTCGTTTAGACTTAACCCTCAAGGGACATCACTAAGCATAAGCAATACGGTCCAAGCGATTATTATAATTATAATATTTTTAAATTAAAATCTGCTATAGCGTATGATAAGCTTCAAATTTCGTATTTTATTGCTGCCGCGCAAAGGACATTTCATTAACAACTTTGAAAATAGTTCATTTAAGTGACACGCCCACATCTCATACAAACATAACATAAGTCTGGAGTCTATTTAAAAAGACTCTAAATAAATGGTGGGAGGTATGTTAACCTACCACAATCACTTTGTAAAGGGTGATTTTTTAAGAGCTTGATAACTTTTTTTTTAAAAAAAACGCATAAAATTTGCAAAATCTCATCGGTTCTTTATTTGAAACGTTAGATTGGTCCATGACATTTACTTTTTGAAGATAATTTCATTTAAATGTTGACCGCGGCTGCGTCTTAGGTGGTCCATTCGGAAAGTCCAATTTTGGGCAACTTTTTCGAGCATTTCGGCCGGAATAGCCCGAATCTCTTCGGAAATGTTGTCTTCCAAAGCTGGAATAGTTGCTGGCTTATTTCTGTAGACTTTAGACTTGACGTAGCCCCACAAAAAATAGTCTAAAGGCGTCAAATCGCATGATCTTGGTGGCCAACTTACCGGTCCATTTCTTGAGATTAATTGTTCTCCGAAGTTTTCCCTCAAAATGGCCATAGAATCGCGAGCTGTGTGGCATGTAGCGCCATGATAAGCTTCAAATTTCGTATTTTATTGCTGCCGCGCAAAGGACATTTCATTAACAACTTTGAAAATAGTTCATTTAAGTGACACGCCCACATCTCATACAAACATAACATAAGTCTGGAGTCTATTTAAAAAGGATTGATGACAATGTGCAAAGCTTATCCATACCTCCCATCATACAATAAATGGTGGGAGGTATGTTAACCTACCACAATCACTTTGTATTTACAAGCATAAAAAAATGGTAGGCTGCAGCAAAGGTACGGTTGCTTTTCTATACACGTTGATGTATCCATAGTGACCTTTTATCAATAATCTCTCTTTTAATCCCTCTTTTGAGTAAGTTTGTTACTCAAAGTAACAAAAAGCTCAAAGGAATGTCTTGAAATGATGTCTACCATGTCTACCGAAGCATGAGCCTATATAATATGAACCATATCTATGATATTCGGCAAAATCGGATGAAAAATACGCCTACCTCCCATACAAAGTGACATCATCAAAATAGGAAAACTTTCGTAAATATGTAAAACAGAATGTCATCGTGTCTGTCGTGGCTAAAGACTTCGAATATACTTGAATTCGGAGGCGGGGGGTATTTTAGCTTCGGTACTCTGCCGAAGCTTCATTCCTTGCTAGTTTTTAATGGTTTCTTGCAGTTTAATAATATCAAAATTTTTTTTAATCAATCCACCGGTTGAAGTTATGAATTCAGAATATATGAACATATGGAGCATTTCTAACCATCCCATCCCAATTTTGGTCGAAAAGGAGGAGTTTCCTTCAAAATTTTGCCAAGAAGGAATTTTTTTTTTTATATTTCAAAAGTAGAATCAATATTTAACGACGAAAGACATTTTTAAATAAACCTAATAGCCTGAATACACTGAGCTTAACAAGCGATAAACAGCACGTCTCCACTCTGTCTTCAAAAAGAAATGTTGCGCGACACAATTATAATGGACGCGATAGCAGCAAACTTCAGCAGCAAGTGTTTTCGACATTTACAAAGAATATTTTTGTTAAACTTCATTTTGCGTTCAACTTTCTTTTATTTGCTTCTCTTTCCTATTCCTAGGTATTTCCTAGGTCTACTCGGGCAGCTTTTCAGGCCCATCCCTTTGCCAATGCATCGGTGCAAAATAGAACTTCGCATTACCGAGATAATTCGTTTTTTAGTCGCATAGTAAGATTGTGGAATAAGCTCCCTGTGAGCGTGTTCCCCAGCAGTTTTGATCTATGTAGGCTTAAAGCAAATCTTCACCGTCACTACTCTATCTTTCCACCCTCCAAATAACTAGCACCCGTCTTCCGAATTAACACAATGTTTTCGCATTTGAAGGGGTCATCCCCTAAGCGTTGGTTAAGTTGAGAAAAAAAATACTCAAAAATATTGATTTCTCATCTCTGATGACAAATGTTAACACTGGAAGAAGTTTTCTTTTGTCGCCTGTCAAATTAGAATTAAATTGCAGCTGACGACCATGCCGTCTTATAAGAAATACAAGTAAATTAAAAGTGACAATTGGCGTTCGTCGCTTGTTGCGCTCAATGTGTTCGTGCGCAACACGAACGAAAGGAGGATGGTTGGAAGATACAAGGAGGATTCAAGGCCAAAAAGAAGGTTCGAAATTTTTGGCTTAAAAAGGAGGATGATTCTTCAAAAAGTCGGACGATCCTCCCAAAAGGAGGATAGATGGGATGGTTATGTATACTGTAGAAAGAGATGGTTTATATATTTGTTTTTTTTTTAACATTATCATACATGCACATAAAAAAATAATTAGGATTGATAAAAAAATATTAATTTCTGTTGTTCAAATGTGAACAAGTGGTGAATGCAGTTAAACCTATCATGATAACAGAGTTTTTATGTATTTTAAATAAGGTAAACAATTAAATGCAATAATGTTTACAATGGAATATGCAATGAATAAAGAAAAACAATAATTTTATAAAGAAAAATACTATGATGCTAGATCGAATAAATAGCAAAATAAAGCTAGGATAGAATAGAGATTTATTAGCCACATTAAAATCAAGATTAAAAAGCCATGATTTCAATTTTCTAAGAAATGCAATTTTATTTCGAATGCAACAGATACTATGCGGCAATGCATTGAAAAGTCTCAGGATTGTAGATAAATTTAAATTAAAAAAAGTGATTCAAATTATGAACAGGCACTTTAACTAAATTAAGACTATTAATTCGTACGTTATGACTGGCATTGCTTCTATTTAATAAAAACCTAGACTTTTTAAGGAAAAGCTTTAAGACTCTATAAAAAAAACAAACGATATTTCATAGAAAGAATATTTTGATTTTTAAATAGAGGAAAGCTATTTGTAAGGCGATTTTTGTAACACACCGTTCTAATAACAGGTTTTTGTGCGATCAGTGGATGGTTGTGTTTCGTGGCATGTGTGCCACTCCAGCATATTATACCGTACTAGTATAAAAGGAGTACCAGTGTTGTGTACTAGAGTTGGAAGCACTAACGCTCAAACTGTAATTATTTTTTGCCATTATTACAGTGCTTTTACTACATACTGTTTTGAATGTTGTATGCACCTAAAAGTATGCACATACATAAAAGGCAAGCATGCCACTGATAAGAATCAAATGAATTTTCTATGCATACTTTCAGGCTGAAATTTTTCCAGACAGTACATATTGGGAAGAAACTATAAAAATCGCTATTAAAATAATTACAGTTTTAGTGATATTAGGTGCAGAGCATTGTGGTTGCCTTTTATATATTAAGATTGTAGTTTTGAGAAAAGAATCACATAGTAAACACATGTTACCAATTTTATTGAGTAGAATGATTTCAGTAGATAAAAATGTCTTAAAGTACCCATAGGATACTTTTGAGTGCGGCAGTATGAATCATCCAGTTCATTTTACAATCAATTATTAGTCCAAGAGTTATATGATTTCGCGCAGTCAATTGAAAAACACTTAGAGGAGCAGTTACAAGAGACATTATAAGTATTTTAAAAGCATGAAAATGTACATATATCACTTCCTATTAAGTATTTCTTACAACCACCACAATGAAAAGTAAAAGTACATGGATTTAACGCATTACCAGAAACACTTAAGTTAACTATTTTAGTTTTATCACTTAGAATTAGTTTATGAGAAGAGAACCAGTCACGAAGCAGATCTAAATCATAGTGAATATCACAAGAATGGTTAATGTCAGAGTAGCTAGAAAAGATACAGGCCATAGTATTCCCGGGCAGATGTTTTCCTGCCACACACTGCCTTACTGCTATATACAAATATTCATGCCAATCGGGATAAAGTACATTTTCAGATTTTGAACCTCGTTCTCGATGTTTGAACGTTGCACAGTGGTTTCACCCATACAAAGCTTGGAAAAAAATCGATCGATGAAATTTTGTCCATAAGTTGGAATTAGCTCTATTAGAAGTTATTAAAAATATTTTCTAAATCCACCCACAACAGCGCGTACCTACCATTTAACAAAAAATCGTATTGAAGTTAATATCAAAATAACTCCCTTACGATTCTGAAATATATGTACACTGTATCAAACAATTGTCCGTACCCCATACAACTGAATAAATATTTGATTATAATTCGAAAAATAATTGACCGATTCGAGTGAAATAATTTTTTTTAAAAAAGTGCAACTATTGTTTATAACAATTGCAAAGTAATAATAAAATAAACATGTCTCACTACTATTTTATACAAAAAACAAAAAAAAATTTAAAAAAATTAACTCAAAAAATTGTCCGTACGGCACAGTGTAATATAACGGTTCTTTAATTCTTGTTATTTTTATAAAACCAGATCACTCTCTAGAGAGAAATATAGATTTCTCTAATATAACGGATCTTTAATTTTGGAAGTTGACGTACAATTAGACAATTGCACAGTCTTATAAAGTGGTTTGTCTGAATAGTGCGTTTTAATAGTGTTTAATATGAGTTCAAATGTTAAAAATCATACTAAAATTCCTATTGCCATCAAAGAATTGATTATTAAACTTCACAATGAAGGCAAAAGTTATCTTGAAATCGCTAAAAATGTTTCTAGACCAAAATCATCCGTGCAATATGTGATACAGAATTATAAGAAAACAAGTTCACTCTTATTTGCCCCAGGAAGAGGTCGAAGAAAAATCATAGACGCTCGATTGGGAAGAAAGATCGACCGAATGGTAAAGCTAGAACCAAAAACAAGTGCAGTGGAAATAGCTAAAAATGTTAAAAAAGATGAAAACGTTACATTAAGTGCCCAAACGGTACGGAACTTTCTGCATGGTAACCAATATAAAGCATGTGTTCCACGCAAAAAAACCCTTTATATCAAAAAATAATGTAAAACAGCGTTTAGATTATGCCAAAAAATATGTACGTAGAAAAGCCGGACGAGTTCTGGAAAACAGTAATTTTTACTGATGAAAGTAAATTTAATATTTTTGGATCGGATGGAAGACGATTTGTGTGGCGAAGAGAAAACACCGCGTTGCAGTTAAAGCATCTTAAAGCAACTGTGAAACATGGTGGTGGCTCTCGTGTTTGTGGAAACCACTATGGACAAATTTAGCTATTTGAATATATTAAAAGAAAACTTAAGAGCTAGCGCCACTAATTTGGGCATATCAGATGATTATCGTTTCCTACACGACAACGATCCGAAGCACACATCAATGGTTGTGCGAGAATGGCTGCTCTATAACGTTAAGCAAGTGGTTCCTCATCCTCCCCAGAGCCCAGATTTAAATCCCATAGAGCATCTATGGGGTATTTTAGAAAACAAAATTCGCCAGCATAAAATAACAAATAGGCAAATGCTGAAAGATATCATCGTTCAAGAGTGGCGGAAAATTATTCTACAGAAACCACAGAAAAACTGGCTTCATCAATGAAAAATCGCTTAAGAGACGTAATTGCTGCTAAAGGATACCACACTAAATATTAAGGACATTTTAAACATACATAAATATGAAGATATGTAAATTTTTTTAAAGGGTACGGACAATTTTTTGAGTTAATATTTTGAACTATTTTTATATTTTTTGTTAAAAATAAAAGTGAATGTTTTTTTATTTCACTATTAATTAGCAATTTTTATAACTACTTCTTGGACTTTAAAAAAACATTTATTACATTCGAATTGGGTAAGTATTTTTCGAATTATAATCAAATATTTCTTCAGTTGTATGGGGTACGGACAATTGTTTGAGACAGTGTATGTGTAGATTAAAAAAAATAAATTGCCACGCCCACCTCCCATATTCCCCGATATTTGCATAGCACTAACAAGGACTAGTCATATACAAATAAAATTTGGTATGTAAGTTGAAATGGACTATATAAGATCACTTACGAAAAATTTTGCAAATCCACCTACCTACCACCTACCGCGCCTACTTCCATATATCACAAAAATTGAAAACACAATAATTTCTTTCGTATTGAAGTTATGTTAAGACAACTCACTCAAGAAACTGAAATAAATCTGTTTATTTAAAAATATGACACGCCCACCACCCACTTTCGTATTAAGTTCTTAAAATTTTAATCTAACTTTACCAGAATGAATGCAAACTAAAAGAACTAGTTGATATTCAACTAAAAAAACGTTTATCTTTAAGTAACAAAAATAAACAATAAAAAATAAAAAAAAAGTAACTGTTCCGAGTGGGTTTCGAACCCAGGTCTCTCTGATCGTGAAGCTAAAGCACTTTTATTTTAGCTCAATAAAAGTCAATGAAAAAAAGGCAATGAAAACCAAGCAGCCCAAGCCAAGAAATTCTACTTATGGCTCAGACACATTTTTCATTTTTTAATAGAACCCGCCGTTTATTTCTTGATGCGCTTAGCTACTTAGCTCTAAACTCTGCAATAAAATTTCTCTGAACATCTTTTGTTATAATTATTATTAGTCTATGTGCATCTTGCTGTATAACGAAACGAACAATTTGATCATGCGGTATACGGTAAGCACTACATTTTTTCATACCAAATTGTATTGTCGATCGTTTCTTCGTTCGTTATAGGTTTTAAGGTTTCGTTTTGCAGCAAGATGCAGTTAGCTTACTTATTGTATTTCTGCACAGTATTTAAAAATATAACCCCCGGATTTTAATCGTTTGAGTGAACGTGCACATTTTGATGATATTTTTTCTCACTTTGGTCAACTTTTCACAATTTTGTGGAACCAAGCATTTCATATGGGATTTTTGTTTTCTATCACAGTGTGCATATACTAGGGGCATTCTCTTTGTCTAGGATATGTCGGTTACACGTTGCTAGAATAGACAAAATGCAATCGGCATTTGTACGAATTGCATATAGTATTCATGGAGAGTACCCCGACATTGCTATATTTTTTTTTGTATGGAGTATTCCGTAGTCACTATTACATCGGAAAGTACTTTTGGACTTATTGGAGCATGCTTTTATTTTGAGAGTACGAAATATATATTTATTTATGGTAGAGTTCATCATCATCGTTTCCTCGAGCTCCTAGGCGGAGCACAGGGCCTCAAACCGATGGGGTTAGGTTTTGTTGAGGTTTCAGCTTTAAATTGATCAAAACTTGAATTTTGCACCTCCAAATCCGATGTGCATGCTGCCGAAGCAGGGGTCTTTACTGGGACGCAGGTACCCCTTAAAGAGTGTATCATAACGTTTTTATTCATGTTTATCGCAATTATTTGATAGGTTTTCGCGCGATGGTTATAAGTCCGAAGCGGGAACCTAACAGCCTTCTCACGTTAGCTCGCTTCCGAACGGATGTCCGTAGGCTACCCAGGGAACACCTGGCCATAAGGGCCGGAGGTTGTGAGCTGCTTTATTCATTCAGGGAGAAGGAATCACTTCTGGTCGCTCCCAAGTGAATGGCGGTCAGAAGCTTTACACACAAAGGCGAGCCTAAGTGCACCTCCTATGAACAAACTTGTCCCCTATGGTAGAGTCAAGTACTATATATTTCTTTTAATCCATAAAGCCCAGAAGTTACCAGTAACGAACAAATTTTGCAGACATATCGATTGTTATTTTATATATCATGTATATAAGTGGAAAAAAAAAATTAATTTCTTGGATATGGTGGATCTACGGTAATTTTGTTGCGGGAAGACCCGAAATATTTTCTTATGTGAATGATTTTTTGCCAACACTTTATATTACATTTATCAATGGATTGCAGAATATAGCTATGCTAAAGTAAAGTGTTTTTGAACGTAAAAACAATGGTGAAAAGGGGGTGAGGGGGTTAAAATATGGAAGAAACTTTCTTTATCAATTCTTAACAAACATCGTTCCCTCGAACAAAAATCATGTACCACTTTTAGTTTCGACCCTTCAAGTCGATTTCTCTAAGCATTTTTTGACATTACATCACGGTTTATTCAAAATCCTGACGTGATGGAGAAATTTGGGTGCCAGATTAGTGATTAGGAGCTCGGGGATAATTGAAAACATTTGTCGGTTGCTTACTCAAAAAAAAAAAATGGGGTCTTTTTGGCATACAGTGTTATCGAGTCGCAGCTTGTGGCAGTTACATTTTGTAGAATTTGAAAGTAGACAGTTCCTCCATGATGTTGGAACTAATAAGCCTGCATCGATAAAAAGTGCCAACAAAGGAAACTTCAAACAGAGATTGATTTTTTCTCCATTTTTAATTTGTTAATTAATTCTTAATAAAAAATAAAGTGCACAAAATTTCTTATAAAGGGTGGTTAAATTTTAAGGGCCGATGTTGAATGTGAACCACACCTAAACGTCAAGTTTTCTGTATTTCATTTGACATTTCTCAATTTCAGACTAACTCAATTTGAAGCTCGTACTGCAGAAAATATTGCTGCTGTTCGCGTTAGTGTAGATGAAGAGCCGTCCACCTCAACTCGTCATCGTGCCCAACAATTGCACCTATCACGCTCGTCGTTGATGAACATTATACATAAAGACTTGCATTTACACGCTTACAGGGTGTAATTGACTCAAGAACTAAAGCCTCTTGACCATTTCAAGCGTCGTCAATGGTCAGAATGGTGGCAAGAAATGGCAACAGTGGATGATCAATTTTCGAATAAAATCATCTTCAGTGATGAGGCACATTTTCACCTCAGTGGATTCGTCAATAAGCAGAATTGCCGCATTTGGGCGAATGATAATCCAAGAGTGATTGTCGAAAAACCAATGCACCCACAAAGAGTGACTGTTCGATGCGGTTTATGTGCTGGCGGCATCATCGGGCCGTATTTTTTCCAAAATGAGGCCGGTCTGGCAGTTATTGTGAATGGTGTTCGCTATCCTGAGATGATAACGAACTTTTTATGGCCCGAGTTGAAAGATATTAATGTGGACGATATGTGGTTTCAACAGGTCGGTGCCACTTGCCACACAGCTAACAAAACAATGGCTCTTTTGCGCGACAAATTCAATGGCCGTATTATCTCACGTGGTGGCGATGTCAATTGGCCGCCAAGATCATGTGATTTGACACCGTTGGGCTTCTTTCTTTGGGGTTATTTGAAAGAAAAGGTGTACGCCGATAAGCCAGCAACAATTCAAGAGCTAAAGGATAAGATAATTCGGCACATTAACGGCATAGAACCTCACTTATGCCTCAGCGTCAGCGAAAATTTGGACCATCGGTTGTGGAGGTGAGCCACCGAGGTCGCGGCTTCCATTTGGTCGATATTTTGTTCCATACATAATTGAACCATACCAATTTTATCATAATAAGAAGAAATGACAATAATTTCCTAAATAATTTGTGTTTTATTCAAAATCAACATCGGCCCTTAAAATTTAACCACCCTTTATTAACAAAAGTTTCAATAAAATGTTTAGAGATTTTTCTTATCTGGTTATCTGACTATAACATAGTTTACTTATATCAAGGCAGTGGCGTGGTTATGGGGAAATAAGCGGGTCTATACCCTCTCCCCCCCAGAGCCATCAAACCCGTTTCCAAATATCTCAAAGCACGAAAATTCTGGTCTCAAGAAAGTTCTCAAAATTTGATTTAGTTCAGTTACATGTATAGTAGATAAGTCAGATTTTCTACTAAAATCCAAAAGAGTTTTTGAAAGGTGGTAGTGAACGAGAATGAAGAATCAAGAAATTTCAGTTTAAAATCTCAAAAACTTAGACAGCTGAAAGCAAAAACCGTTATTTTATGTTATTTTTTTTAGAGTCTCACGTTTAATTATAATAAAGAGTCAACCATTTCCTTGCAACAAAAAATTTAGCCCTACCATCCGACAACAAAAAAACAATATCAAGAGTTAATAAATAATATTATAAAAAAAATTATGAATTATTACCCATAATTAAAATCTTTTACTGATTCAAACTGAATTTTTTTTTTACCCAAAACTCATCCGATTGCAAATTATTTATTTTTTTAGTTGTTTACATATTATCTGCATCTACTTCGATGGATGCGGTGAAAACAAAATTTGCAAAAAAAATAAAGTGGGACTTAGCATAGCGCTGAAAACTGAAGAGTTAAGTTTTCTTAAATTCTAATGACAGCATTCGATTCACCGATGAATTTAACATATGAAATGGGTCACCAAAATGATTTAAAACTAATTCCAATATCCTTTAAATAAACGAACATGAAACTATAAAAAATTCCAACAAAATGACTTTAAGCAGAATCAGTTTTTGATATATTTAACTGAAATTTCGTGATTCTTCATTCTTTTTCCTCCACCTTTCATAATTTCTACAGTACTATTAACATGGCTATACAGAACTAGATCACGACATTTTTTTACTTTCGGGGTCAGTTGGTTATTATCCCACCTAGCAGAAAACTCGCTCAGGCCTCTAATAGTCAGACTGGAATTCATGACTGAATTTGTGAACATTATCATGCCTCCATTATTCTGTTCAGATTTCAAGGTTGAAATTTATATATGATTCAGGTTTCCTTTCAACAGACCTGTATTCTAAAATTAAATTAAGCTATAAATCAATCCTCATTTATTTCAGTCCAGATTTCATATCTGAATTTGAAATAAAAGTTTATATTCAGACTAGAAATCATAAATAAAAATTTTAATAATGTTATACCAAATTTCAGATCTGAAGAGGCAGACATTTGTATAAAAATTCAGGGGAGTTTTCAAGGAAAGATCAGGCCTCGTTCATGCCTGTTAGGTTTGCACTCCAGCCTGATCAGGTATGACATTTTCTGCAGGTTCGCTCCTCACAGCACAGATGGCAGACCGTTCAGTTTATTTTTTTTTTTTTATTTATAAATATTTAAAAGAAGAATTTGTCAAAAAAACTTTTCAAAATGAATTGCCTTTTCCTGTTCCGTTCTCGCATTGAACCGCGCACCATACGGCTACAAGTTCAACAAGCTACCATCGCACCATTGCCTCTCTTGTTTTAAAGCGAACAAAATATGAACAAAGCCGAAAGCAGGCGCTGTATACATACTGAAGAAAATTGTAGTTTTTTTTCAAATACACCCGAAATATATATATATATATATATATACCATCTTGTTCAAAAGTAAAGGTTCATTTATTGAAAAAAATTAAAGTACAAGCTTATTCATCCAAATCATTATTGTCATTTTCAAAGTAGTCCCCGTTGGCTGCAATGCACTTATGCCAGCGCTTGAACCATTCACGGAAACCTTTCTGGAACACGGTTTTTGGCATGGCCTTCAGAGCGTTCACCGATTTTTCCATGACCTCTTCTTTGCTCGTGAAACGCGTTCCTCGAAGCGGTTTCTTGACTCGATCGAACAGGAAAAAATCACACGGAGCCAGGTCAGGTGAATTTGCTGGATGCTGGATGCTTACCGTGTCGTTTTTGGCCAAAAAGTCACGAATAAGATGAGCAATGTGCGATGGTGCATAATCGTGGTGCAAAATCCATGATTGTCTTACCACAACTGCGGTCTTTTTTGGCGATTTGCTTCACGTAAACGTCTTATAACGCCCAAATAATACTTTTTATTGACCGTTTGACTATCTGGCAAAAATTCATGGTGAAAACGTCGTGGTTTCTTCGGTCTCGGTTCGTCTAACGACCGCCATTCACTCGCTTGATGCCTGGTTTGCGTGTCATACTCGTATACCCATGTCTCGTCAACAGCAATGATGGATTCGATGAATGATTCGTCGTTTTCGACCATTTCCAGCATGTCTTTCGCGATAGCAACTCGGTCTCTTTTTTGCATGAAATTGAGTTCTTTCGGTACCAACTTCGCAGCGACACGTCTCAAGCCCAATTCATTCTTCGAAATGTTCTGAACGGATCCAATTGAAATGCCGACAATCGTCAATTTGCGATTTTTGACCAACATATCTTTAATTTTTTCAACGTTTTCTTCGGTAGTCGACAACGATGGCCGCCCTGTACGAGGGTCGTCTTCAACTTCGTCTTGGCCACTCACAAATCGGTTAAATCACTTGTTTGCCTTCTGATATGATAGAGCAGAGTCACCGTAACATTTCACCAACATTTAACGCGTATCGGCGCAGTTGTAACCATTTTTCACACAAAATTTGATACAAACTCTTTGCTCAATTTTTTCTTCCATCGTAAAAATCAAAGACACAAACGTTTTGTTGTAAACAAAACACTGTCACTTTACCAAATGTCAACGAGAGACGCTGATATTTGGCAGCCTTGTCATGGACACATCAGACAGTTAAGTCCGGCTCACAGTGTGAATGAACCTTTCTTTTTGAACAAAGTGGTATATATATTTATTTATCGATGGTTCAGCTCATAAAAGTGATAAGTGAAAAATTAAAAATATTGCTGAACGAATGTTGCTGATTTTGTTTTCGAATTTCAAACATTTCAGTACAAAACAATTATTTTAGCCTTGTACTGATCATATTTCAATGAGATTTACATTTATAATAATTTTACACAAAAAAACACTGTGCGTCATCGTTCAGGCAATTTTCGCCTGAAATCGCCTTGGGCTCGTATTCATGTTAAAATCAAACACATTTTCATTGGTTGTAAAATTTGCTTCGAAGTAATTAGTGATTTCACACATGTTTTGCTTATGAATAGAGAGAAGACAAATGAGAATTAAGTAGGTATTATTTTATAAGGTAAATGAAAATAATAGACAAAATTAATATCTCGTACATTAATGACATTCTTCGACAAAAAGATGTAAAAATATGAAATTTTTGCACCAAAGCTATGATATGAACCAAATCGGACCATAAACATAGAGTGTAAAACATGAAGAAAAAAAACTCTGTTAACCTCTGTTAACACATGCCAGAGATTTAGCAGAGTTGGTGCAATCTCTAGATAATAATTTACACTCTATGCATAAATACGAATTTTGGTAATAATTCTATTCTGACTTCACCTAGCGGCACAATTTTTTCCCTTATCAGCATAAATTTCGAATATGAGCCAAATCTATATTTACGACTATATTTACGATTTTTGATAATTCGACTCAAGCGCCACCTAGCGGATATTTCTCATACAAATCTTGTCCTGAAATTCAAATATTATATTTTATATAATCTTCATTGTTGGCATTTGAGAAATTATTTAGAAAAAATATCTGTGAGTAATTATTAACTGCCACTTTAGTCAAAAACAGTCTTTAAAATGTTGTCAGAGAGATAATCCAAGTTTAACTCGAAATCACTAAAACTGGACTGAGGAACAAACAAAAATATATAATTTTATTTTATTGCCAAGGGTTAAGTACTGACTTTTTTTATTTTTGGCAAAAACTAAAATGAAAATGCTAAGAAATCCACAGTGCACTGGCAGCTTACATGAAGCAACTAAGCTATGAGACATGTTTGTGTCGTTGTGCTGCGCTGCTGCTGTTGTGGTTGGCATTATTCTTTACTGAAGCTGACTGGATTTTTGTATGCATCAACTAATACTTAGCTGCAGACGCCAAGCTGGCTATGTTACCGCCTTTTATTTTCATGCATTCGCACATTCATGGTTTGCTTATTTCTTGAAGTGTTGACTTGGCTCGAACTTGGCTTTATGCGGAAGCAGAAATAACTTTGAACAACCATACGGACACATCAAAAAACAAACAAATAACCCTATAGGAACAAACTAACTTGTTTTTAAAAACAACTAATTAAAAAACTAATTTAAAATAAACTAGTATATGAAGTACTTTGAATTATATTAAGGCGGCATCCACTTCAATTCTAAATAGTTTTTATTGCATTATATATGAAGTAATTGAAATACTACCTAAAAACAAGTGGTTGATAAACTACTTTGTATTATATTAAGCCGGCAACTACTCTGATTTGGACATGTTTTAATTGCAAATTTTTATTAGATTACAAGTTTATATATATTTAACCATGTTATTTTATTAAACATTATTAACTTTAGGCTTCACTAAAATATTGTTTTAAAAAGACATATTTTTTTATTTACGACATTGAGCTGCAAGACAGACGTGGTAAACACACTTTAAAACTGATAAACTGCCTCAAAACCCTGTGAAACGATTAAAAATTCTTTATTATTTAAGATATTCAAATTAGAAACTGGTAGTGTTTAGCATGTTGCGATAATTTCAATAACACCTGTTTAAAAATCACTTTGTTTTTTTAGTAAATATTTGAATCTGTTTAACATTGATATATTGTTTTTCTAATGAAAAATTGTATTATAATTTTTTTCACTTCCTAATAAAATCTCGTTCGACTTGCAATACTTTTCTCTATATATATTTCTAAAAGGTTATGGGCCTCTTCTACGCCTAAAATAAAAAAAAAAAAGTAATTCTGCCTCTTGTATAACGCGCCGTTGGATATATTTTGGTTTTATTGGATAATGGATTTCCTACTGCAGTTTCCCAAACTAAACAATAGCAACTATCACACATGGAAGTTCAACATGGAGTTTTTGCTATTGGAGCGTGAGTTGTGGGAGCTGGTAACAGATGAGGTTCCTCGCAATCCAGACACAAAATGGCTTATCCGGGACGGAAAAGCGCGTGCAACAATTGGTCTCACTGTTGAAGAACCACAAAAGATTCATATCAAGAAGCTGAGGTTTGCAAGTGAATATTGGGAAGCACTAAAGAAACACCACGAGAAGTCTAATCTCACAAATAAGGTCAGTTTGCTGCGGCAACTATCAACCAAGCGCATGCAAGTTGGTCAGTCAATGGAAGCTCATATAGGTGAGTTATTAGATATCGTTGACCGCCTTCAGGACTTAGGTGAGGAATTTCAAGAGCACAAAGTTGTAGCATTCTTGCTGGGGAGTCTACCAGAAGATTACAACATGCTGGTATCTGCATTGGAGATCCGTCCAGAGGCTGATCTCACACTTCATATGGTAAAGGAAAAGCTTTTACAGGAAGGGAATCGTCGAATGGAACATGTCGTGGAACCAGAAGTAGCTCTGAAGTCTGAAAACAAGAAGACTTTATGGAATCCAAAATGTTTTTCATGTGGCAAGCGTGGATACATTAAAAGAAACTGTTTCAACAAAAGGAAGACGGATGAAAACCGTGCAAAGATTGTTACAGTAGATGAGCGAAATCTGTGTTTTAGAGTGTCAAATGGTTGCGATAAGAGCGATTGGTTTATTGATTCGGCAGCAACCTGTCATATGAGTTGCAATAAAAATTTCTTTACTGAACTGAATCAGTGTCAAGGAGAGAACATTTTTCTGGCAGATGGCACAGAGATTAAAGCGTGTGGTATTGGTAATGGAATGTTCGTTTGCAGAAACATGAAAATACACGTACGTAACGTTCTATTTGTACCAGAATTGGATGAAAGCTTGCTCTCTGTACGCAAACTAACTGCTGAAGGATTCAAAGTAATATTTAATGAAAGCTGTTGTACAATTGAGTCGAAAGGTGAGGTATATGCAATCGCAAATCTCAAGAATAATTTATATGTCTTGGAGCAAGATCATGTTGCTAAGAAGGTATGTACATTGAAATCTGATTGTATACATACATGGCATAGACGATTTGGTCATCGAGACATGGAAGCAATCAGAAGCGGAATAAATAAAAGCTTGATAACTGGGGTGAGTCTTTCAAAATGCGATTGTAAAATTTCATGTGAGGTCTGTTTGGAGGGTAAAATGACTCGTAAGCCATTCCCAAAGTCGTCAAACAGTCGGGCATCGCAGATGTTAGACTTAATTCATAGCGATCTTTGTGGTCCTATGCAAAATACAACTCCAAGTGGTAACAGATATATTTTAACTCTAATTGATGATTATAGCCGATACTGTACTGTGTATTTTCTAGATAAAAAATGCTTGGTTATTGAAAAATTAAAAGATTATGTTGCACTTACAGAAAATAAGTTTGGAAAGAGAATGAAAGCATTAAGGTCTGACCGAGGCGGCGAATTTTGCAGCAAGCAAATGGATTCTTTTCTCAAAAGTAGAGGGATAACTCATCAGTTGACTGCTCCATATACCCCTGAGCAAAACGGGGTAGCAGAACGCAAAAATCGAAGTTTGATGGAAATGGCAAGATGTATGCTATTTGATGCGGAAATGGAATTAAAATATTGGGCTGAGGCTGTATATGCAGCGAATTATCTTCAGAATCGTTTGCCATCAAGTTCTACAGTATTAACTCCATATGAGATGTGGTTTGGAAAGAAACCGAATTTAAGCCATGTGCGAGCGTTTGGTGCTATAGCATACGCACATATCAATAAGCAGAAACGCCAAAAGTTGGATGCTGTGTCCAAGAGGTGTCGTTTAGTTGGCTATTGTGAAGAATCAAAAGCTTATCGTTTGCTTGATACAGCGAACGATCGTATTATCGTCAGCAGGGATGTCGATTTTATTGAAATTAAGGCAGTTGGCGATAAGCACATGAATAAGCTCTACAATGAAGCTCGTCAGCATTTGGTACCAGTTTGCTTATCACAGGAATCAGAGGTAAATAATGAAAATGTTGAATGTGTTTCTCAGGTTGAAGAAGTTTTTGAGGAACCCATTGTTGTCAGTTCTGAAGACGACAGGAGTGCTGTTTTTGATACTGCTGGAAGTGATTCATTGTCTTCGGACTCAGAAAACGTTGTTTCAATTCAAAGAAGAGTTTCATCGCGATCAACAAAAGGAGTTATTCCGAAACGGTATGGTATGTTGACAACAACTACAAACGAGCCTTCTACTTTCAAGGAAGCTGTTTCGAGTCCGAATAATGAGCAATGGATGAAAGCTATGAGAGATGAACTCAAATCAATGCACGATAATAAAACGTGGGATTTGGTCGAACTACCAAAGGGACGCAAACTTGTTGGATGCAAGTGGGTTTACAAACTCAAGAAAACATTAGATGGTAAGCTTCGGTATAAAGCTGGTCTGGTTGCAAAAGGCTTTTCTCAGAAGTATGGTGAGGACTATAACCAGATTTTCGCACCAGTTGTTAAACACACCACTCTAAGAGCGCTTTTGGCTATTGCATCTTATAAAAGTTTGGTTGTTCGACATATAGATGTAAAGACAGCATTTTTAAATGGTGACTTAGACACAGAAATATACTTAAGACAACCGGAAGGTTCTGTTAATCCAGGACAAGAGAATCTAGTCTGTAAACTTAAGCGCAGTATTTACGGGCTTAAGCAATCGGCTCGATGCTGGAATTTGAAAATAAACGAGATTCTAATTAATTTCGGATTCAGAAGGGGAAATGCTGATAATTGCTTGTATGTGAAGAAAAGTGAAGGTAAATATATGTATGTACTGATTTATGTCGACGACATAATAGTTGCCACTGAAGATGATAAATCTATTCAAGAAATTATAACTTATATTCAAAAACATTTTGAAATTTCCGATCTTGGCAATATTAAATTATATTTGGGAATCGAAATTATTAGAAATGATGATGGTATATTTTTTATGCATCAACAAAATTATATTAACAAATTACTAACAGAATATGGTTTAGAAAATGCACATGCTTCTAAAATTCCTCTAGATCCTGGTTATTTAAAGGATTCCGGGAATGAAGAACTTTTGGAAAACAGTCATGAATATCGTAAAGCAATCGGATCCTTGTTATATCTTGCCGGGAACACAAGGCCGGATATTTCCATAGCAATTTCGATATTGTCTCGTAAGACAAGTAACCCAAGTAAAAGAGACTGGTTGGAGCTTAAAAGAGTGCTGAAGTATCTTAAGGGAACTCAAGACCTCAAGTTGTGTGTCGGTACGAAAGCAGATTTAACCCTTACTGGATTTTCTGATGCGGATTGGGCAGGTGACACGAAAGATCGAAAATCTACCAAAGGATATATCTTTATGATTGGTTCAGCAACAATAAGCTATGCCAGTCGCAAGCAATCCAATGTTTCACTGTCATCAACTGAAGCTGAACTAGTTGCACTCGCAGAGGCGTCGCAGGAAGCTATTTGGTTAAAAACGTTGTTAAATGATTTTGGGTATTCCAAAATAAGTACTACTATCTACGAAGATAACCAAAGTTGTTTGAGGATAATAGAAGGCGACAAAATAAATCCACGGAGCAAGCACATCGATGTTAAATATTTCTATACTCGAGAAATGATGCGGTCCGGAGCTATTAGCTTTCTTTATTGCCCAACTGAAGACATGGTGGCTGACATGTTCACAAAGCCTTTAGCACGAGTAAAAATTATCAAATTTCGAAAGCTGTCCGGATTATGATTTTTAATATAATGTTATTGCGAAGGGGTGTTGCGATAATTTCAATAACACCTGTTTAAAAATCACTTTGTTTTTTTAGTAAATATTTGAATCTGTTTAACATTGATATATTGTTTTTCTAATGAAAAATTGTACTATAATTTTTTTCACTTCCTAATAAAATCTCGTTCGACTTGCAATACTTTTCTCTATATATATTTCTAAAATAGCAAACATTGCACAATTTGGACTCTGTACGGAAATTGATTGCTTAACCATTCACCAAACACCTCATCTCATCACTTCAGTAGTAAAGACGCACGCCTTTCCCTGCGTAGCGTCGAGTCTGTTTCATTACTTCATTGCGATTGACACTTAAAAGAAGCACCAGCAAAATATCGGTGTGTCCATCGTCATAATTGATGGTTACAAAGCGTGGAAAATCCCGCTGACACGCTTGTTTAGCTCATATTTTGAAATGAAGCATCAAAAAGCTGGCTCGTGTTAAATAACAGGTGCAGTATCAACACAATTCCGATCAATTGGATCGGCACCTTCGCTCATGTACCCGGGCGGTGGCGTGCCCGTTTTTGGAAACTGCTTCCGTGGTACGCATGCTCACATATAAGCGCAGAGTTCCTCCAGCTTCTGAAACTAATACCTGTTGGAAGCAGAAATAGTCCAATGAAGAAAGGAAAAATGAAATCATATCTACCCTCGCAGCGTACTTCTGTTGCGCTCCTTGAATGTAATTACTAGTCCTTTTTTGAATTAACTGGCAATGAAGTTTGGCGTGAATCACTTTTGAATTATTTTAAAATCAATTAAAATACCACAAAAAACGACATTTCACAATTTTCCATTAAAAAACTCTGATCACTTTTAACTTTGTTTACATTTTGCTTTCAGATTTTATATATCAGAATTTATTTGTGTCGACCAGGCATGATTTTTTTGTCATGATTTCTGTATATATGTATTTTTCATAACAGTTAAATAAATGATCTCTTGGATGTATAGAAATTTAAAATGTTTATGCTTTTAAATTCACCTTTAGTAAGTGGAATATTAAATAGTTTTCAATTGGTTATTTTAAAGTAATTAAGAAAATAATTCAAATTTAACTAGTTTAACAAGTAGTTGAAAATATATGCAGACAAAAGTCAATTGACTTATTTAGCGGACATCACCATACAAAATATGTTAGTTTGTTCTATGGGAAAAAGTCAGAATTTCAACTAGTTGTGGTTGACAAAAAACTACCTTTTCAACTACTTTTAAATTATTTGATTTTCCTACTGGGAAACGCCAGAGCACACATACATGTTTAAATCGAATGAACTCCTTTTGTGGAGCAACACATTCTTGTTGCTAGGATTATTTTTATTCTATTGAGGATTATTATTATTTTATTTGTTTATCTGTTTGTTTTTGAGTGCACGTATTTGTGTTCTTTCTGTTTCACTATAAAATCCTAACGTCCTTTGTGTGCTTAAAAACAGTGGCTGGTGCGTAAATTGTGAAATAATAAAGTAAAAAATAGCACAATAGATGCTGCGTAAATCTCAATATTTTTCCTCTCCAACAATTATGTTTGCCAAATTTTATTTTTACCATGCATTAAAACAAGCACACACATATAAACACACATACATCTATCTATCTTTATACCAACGCATTTATTCATGGCGTTCGAGTTTAATTTCCAAACGAAGCTGCAAATGTTTGAAACAACTTACAGGAAACGGATGTTAAACAAAATTTTGCTGAATATTATGAAAAGATATCGTCGAATGTGTATGTGTGAAGATATATAGACAAACACATACATACACAAATATATTTATTCATATATATGAACACCCGCATATGTAAACATCATGATTTGCACACTTTTATGTGTTTATCAAATGTTAGGGCAGGGCAGAGGAGGTATGAAAAAATAGGATAAAATCTTTCCATTTTCTGACGTCGTTATTACGCAAAAATATACAATATTTGCTTTATTATGCTAAATGGTGTAAAATTGCAATACACAGTTGCCAGCAAGTTTTTAAATTTATTAAAAACTTCTACAGATTTTTTTTTTTGCTAACAACAATAATAATGCAAATATGCACAAAATCAACACTTTGACTATGAATGATTGTGTGAGTATGTTAAAAATATTTACATAATTGCGTTTTATTATTGCGCAAGTACTTTTTCGTACATATTTGTTATTTTTTTTATCTTAAAAATGTACATAGGTAATTCATATCACTTTGTTAGTTTGCGAACATCGTGAATGGCTTTTTTTTCATATAAAATTAACATAAACGAACTTCAATATACTTTCATAGGTTTTGCTGTTGCTTATGTAATATTTTTAGTAACTTATAATATTATCAGACAAAGAATCATGCTGTTTTCTTAAAACGCTAAAAGGGTAAAATGTTGAAAAGCTAAAACTAACTAAGCCTACCCATTATGTCTGATAATATGCACCCCCATTCCTGGTTTAAAAACTTAAGGGGGGAAATGACATTCGCGGCAGAGAAAACAGACCATTTTTTTAAAAATTCATTACTCAGTCAAAAACAAACATTTTCCAAAATTTTTTTTTATTATTGTAGAGAATTGAACAAATAATAAGAAAAAAAATTAAAAAAAAATATATTTTTCACTCCAACATGGTTTTATAGAGCTCCAAACTGGCGGCAGAGAAAAAAACGCGGCCTCGTGGTTGCAGCGCTGGGAGTTGCAAAAATTGTCCGATCTGAAAAAAATTGACTTTTTTAAATCTTAACAAAATTGGTTATCGTATGACACCAGCTTTTTTTTTAATTTTTTTTTAAATTTTTGGTGATGTTCCAAATTTGAAAGTGTGTTTTTTCGAAAAAAATATTTACTTTAAAAATTCCAAAAAATCGAAAAAAAATTTAAAAAAAGCTCGTGTCATATATACGATAGTTTGAAAAAATACAAAAAAAAAAAAAATTTCGTCTAAAAATTAACCCGCAACCAGTACGAAAAACATGGTTTCGAGATAAACGCGTTCAAAGTTTGTGAACAAAGAAAAAAAATGTTAAAAATTAAAAATGCGCTCTCACTAATCCGGCTGTAACTTTTGTACCCGTAGGAATTTTTCCATGAAATTTTTCTTAGACTCTTAAGAATATTTACTAAAATACAAAATTATTAAAAAAAAGTCGATTTCAAAAACTGCCAATGTTATGTCCCCCCTTAAGGTATCTACCCAGCTCTCAAGTAATTATTCAAGAAAAATTTTATTTACATTTTTTGAGTGTAAAATAGTAGTATGCAAGTAATTTTGACGAGACACAATTATTAGAAACTGTGAGCTGTTTATCCGAAAAATTTTTTCATAAATTTATTGAAGTAAAATGAATGAATTGGAAAGGTGAGTAAATGAGAAAAGGTTTGCTCATATAAATTCCTGACATGCATTTACATTTCTATAGCTGATCTAGTTTCAATAATGAACTGTCGGATTTTGTGGGCAGCCATGGAGCTGTCGGAGGAGTAGAAGAAAATAAAGATTCGTCGAAGTCCCAGATATTGGACGAGCCCATATCTCAAAGAGAGCTTTATTACCGATTTTACAAATTTGCAAAGTGCACCATTTTTATTTAGTGAAAATGTTCACATGTCGCCTACAATTTTCGATGATTTGTATAATTTATTAGTGCCACACTTGCTTCCGAAACGGAAACTAGGCCAAATGATTTTATTCCAGCTAAGACAAAACTCGCAATTGTTTTAGAGTAAGAACTTTAATAGATTTCTATTTGCACGTATCTATAAATAAATACAAAAAAAAAAAAAAACTAAAAGGCCATTAAAACCCTTGAAATGACTTTGACCGAGCTTCTTATGATAAATTGTGCTGTGAGTGTTGTGAAATGTTTGAACAGAAATGATCGAGAACTGGACCTACAAGCTTCATGCCGACTCCAAATGACATATGTTATCAAGAAGCTTTTCATGGTAGTTTTTACTCTCTGAGATTGTCTGCAGAAAAAGAACAGGCGAACAGAAAAATTAATGCAACTGGAAAAACATTCTGTGTTAGATGGGACTCGAACCTGGGTTCTATTGCATACAAGACACGCACCTATACTCATGGGCGTCCGCAGGATTTTGCCTAGGGGGGAGCAAAGACTAACGTGGAAAGTTCACGTATTTGGTAATTATTAAGGAATGCTCCTTGAAAAAGATCACCATTCAAATTCTGTTTACTGAGATGTTTGGTGAAAATTTAGTGAACATTGTTGCAATCTACACCGTTCCACTGTATAAGATTTAACCGAACTTTTAGGGCAAAATTCGAAATTTTCGTAATATAATTCGCTTGTTCATTCTAACATAAAAATATTCAGAAGTTAGTGTATATCTGAAATACTCTTCTTTATGCAGGGTGTTCATAAAAATGGCTATACTGAAAAATATCTTATACACTATATACACTCTTAAATATTTAATAATAATATTTTTAACTGTTCAACTTTGAAACACAAAATTATTTGTGTCATTTTGAAGGACTTCGTAGAGTTTTTAAGAAATAAATGCCCTTGAAAGGACTTTGACCGAGCTTCTTATGATCAGTTGTGTTGTGTGTGTTGTGAAATGTTTGAACACAAATGATCGAGAACTGGACCTACCAGCTTTATGCAGACTCCGAACGGCTTATATTCTCAAGAAGCTTTTCATGGCTGCTTTTACTCTCTGAGATTGTCTGCAGAGAGGAGACGTGCAAACAGAAAAATTAATTCAACTGGAAAAACTTTCCGTGTCAGACGGGATTCGAACCTGGGTTCTATTGCATACAAGCCACGCACCTCTACCGGTATGTCACGGCCGCCATATACAATTACCATTTTTAGATATTTAGCATTTGGATACTTTCAGCGTCATCTTGCTGCCTGCTGCAGAATAAGCAAACAACATTTTGAAAGAATTATTGATCAGGCTTGTGAAGCGATATGTAAAACTCTACATAATGAAGTACCTCGGTGGAATGAAGACATGCTCTCAAAAGTCGCTGATAGCTTTCGAAATCAGTAAAATTTTCCAAACTGCGTCGGTGCAATAGATGGGAAGACTAAGTATATAGAAGGCAAAACTTCAGTCCTTACAACTGAATTCAATCATGTACTCGTACAACTTTATTTCAGGGATTTCATTCCATAGTAGTGTTAGCCTTTTGTGACGCCTTATATAAGTTTACATACTTGGACATCGGCGTGGGTGATTGTAATATTTTCAAATATTTGAAATTTGGAGTCAGTGTGGTAAATAATACCTGCCCTATTCCTCCAGACACTTATGTGGGTGAAAAAACTTCCTTATTTTATCGTTGCCGACGGCGCCTTCAGCAAGCGTATATTGACACCATTCAATTCCAAACCCATTTTACCTAAACAATGGATTTTTAGTTAAAGATTAACTTGTGCTAGGCGAAGCTTTGAGAATGCCTTCGGCATCTATAGTGCAAAATGGCTTTGTCTAAAAATGCATTATTTTGTAGTACTGCTCGAGCAGAAAAAAATTGTTTCTTGCTCGATAAATATTAACGAAATAATTGCTCCAAAACGTTGTCAGAATTTGAAGTTAGCGAAGGAAATTGGGCGAATGGAGAATGGGAAGCTAGCGAGCATCGAATAGTTTCTTCCAATTACGGAAAATATATTCAAAAAATTCTAACAGAATATGTCAATTCTGTAGCTGGGTCTATTCCTTGGCAAAATGCGGCGATGCTTTAGTGCTTAAGAAAAATTTAAAATTATCTTTCATCTCGGCTGTTAAGAATGTTCGCTAGCTTTTATAGAAGGCTATCAAGTCTTTGCCACATTTCCGTCCTTTATGGAGTGCTTAGTCGGATGCCTTCAAACGTTAAAGGCTCCCGGGATATGTTAATTTAATAAGCGATATTATTAAGAAAATTAGTGTTGTTAATCCTTAGCTGCCATAAGTGTTAGTTCGTCACCCTAGTCTTTTTTCTTATTGTAACTTTTTTATTTTGTAGGCTGTGTTTGGTTTTAGTTTTTGTATGAATAAGTTTTGTTTATGTTATGTATGAACCATCAAAAGCATAAATCAAACAACGCATTGTGTGGTATTTGACCGATTATGTAGTATTTGCTTCAGTAGAATCCAGTTACATTTTAATTTTAAAAAATTCTTGTTTATTGTTTTTACAATATTTACCATTGCAGATTTCCGATTTTAATAAAACCCTTTTTTAAATAAAGTGGCGGCCCTTTGAAAAAAAACCCTGTTTTTCCTCCTTTTTCTTTTGCTTTATCGTTATAAAAATAATGATAATAAATTTTTTTTGCAATAAACGCTTTAGAGGCCTTCACTTAATTGAATAAGCTTTAATTTGAGCTGTCAAACATCGAAACTGGTCAAGTCGTTGAAGCGGAATCGTGTACAGCGTGGAAAAAAATGGAGTTTCGAGAAAAACGCGTTTAAAGTTTGTCAAAGATAAAATCGTAAGTAATGTTTGGTTTTTGACACTTACATCTAATCAGCTACTCCAGCAGCATACAGGGTCCTTCCTCATCCTCAAAGAACATGCTTTGCTGCACGAGGTTGCCAAGTTTTTCAATTCTGGCTATTTTTCCAAACTTCGGGAGTTTCTGCTCCACATCACTTGATAGAGGTTCATATACGGGTTGAATTGATTCTTGAACTGATTTGTGAAGGGCAGGTTCATGGTGGAAGTCGACAAGTTCATTCTTGGCTTCTGCAACACGCCACTTACACCAACTGTTTTCACCTGGTGGGCAGTTTTCATGTTTCGGCTCTTCATCCGTGGAACATTTGTGATCGAACATTGCCCACACAGATTTTGTCATCTCTTCAGCCGAATCAGGGTGTCGTCTAATGGCAAGTCCATAGTACAAAGTCAAATATTTTATTGATATGTCTGTCAATTTTCCTGCGCCCTTACCTCCAATTCCTTTATGTTGTTTCTTGACTGCGAGCAATCTTGTGACCATTCGCTTCTAGACGTGACCTATACATTCCTTTTTCTGAACAATAATGTCGTCGTAAGGGTCACAGTTGAGGAGAGCTTGGAAAGTTTTTGTGTCACCGTCGCCGATATATGAAGCATATTTCACGCCGTGCGATTCTGATCGGCCAAACATGTCCTTCATACAATCTACCTATATAGCTAATATACCAGCACTTCCAGTGTGATTTATGCTGCAATGTTATTCATGAGTTTCATACCACATATTGTACTCATTAGTTCCTTTTTTGCTGGCCCAGTTGCTACAGCTTTGTCAGAATGACGACTTTACAAGAAAATCCAAGACTTTGTGCGTATATTTTCCGATCAGCGTTGCAATTCCAAATAACGACAAAAAGCCACTTTTTTCCACGAACAGTCGAACGACACGCTGAAATGTGTTTCTTCATTTCCCGCCTCTACGTTCTTCTGTCTTTCATCAGCATTTGCTTTACGTTGCATAACTTCGAATGTACTCGTTGATGCCTCGAGCAGATTAGTAATAAATGCATAGTACGTTCCATTTGCAAAGTCTGCAGACAGTTCCATTTGGGAACAAAAAGTATAGATCGACCGTAATCCGAATCCCAGAATCCGCATGACAAGACGATTTATTTCGCTTGCATCATTTACTAAAGGGCTCGAAGCAACACGTTGTTGTTTTTTGAACTCACACTTGATAACTAAATTAAAATCAAGTCCACGGATACTCGAACGAGAAAACGTTACATCACTGTTTCAGTTTTTACATTTTAAGCACTGAGATAAAAATTGGAAAACATGTTTTTAGGCCGACGTACTCTCTCGTCTAATAGGCTATAACTCAGATACGGAAATAAAAAGGCACTCGTATTTCGTCGTTTTTTCAGTAAATTGTTTTTACTCTTATTAATTCTAAAAATAATTTTTTAAATTGATAAATAGTTTAGAACAGATTTCACAAAATTTGTTCAATTTAAGATCTAATCTTTTCCCAGTTATTTGAGTATAAAACATTTCAACACATTTTAAGATTTTAGTAAAAGATGCCTGATCTTGTAGTTAAATCTTAAAATAAAATCTTTGATCTTATATTCTAATCTTAAAATAAGATCTTTGATCTTTCAATTAAATCTTAAACTGTGTTGAAATGCACTATAATACCAGAACACTAATATATCAAATCTTTGGTTGATAATCACTAAGAGAGTTTTTTAATTTACTAATAAAGTAGTGTGGCAGTGGGTAGAGAGCGTGGCCCATACGCCAGAGAACCCTGGTTCAAATCCCACCTGACACAGAAAGTTTTTTCAATTGAATTAATTTTTCTGTTCGGCCGTCACCTCTCTGCAGACCTCAACCTCAGAGAGTAAAAAACTGCCATGGAAAATAAGCTTCTTGAAAACATAAGTCGTTCGAAGTCGGAATGAAACTTGTAGGTCCTGTTGTCGATTATTTGTGTTCAAACATTTCACAACACACACAACACAATTGATCATAAAAAACTCGATCAAAGTCCTTGCAAGGGCTGAAATCGCCATTTCGTAATATTTTTTAATAAACTTTAAAGCCGCCATATACTTGTCAATTTACCGAACAACTGAGTTGAAAACTGAGTATGTACTCGGCCACACACAATTCAATTGATTAGAATGATTTGGCATTCAACTTTCATTTTGATTTGGCTGTGACGGGTATTTGAGGCAACGACTTCTCCACAAAAAATTAAAATATTTAAAATTTTCTTCAACCAACTCGACAACTGCCCAATAAATCAACTGACTGCGCCACACACAAGTAGATTTCTGATAGTTCTGTCGAAATTGGTCGGTAAGTTGATGAGTGTATGGGGTGCTATAGATTCTTTGCGATAATATTTTCACAACATTATGTTTCCAAATTGAAATTGAAAGAAGTGGTTGTAGTGCCGTTAGTAAATCTATTCAAAAGATCCTTCAATATGTAAAATCCTCGGTAAAATCTTATTAATTTAAAGAATCTCTATGGTCACATTATACTTATTTCATATTAGCAGGTAGAGTTGGATAAGTTCTGAATGAAACAAATGAGCTGTTAGTTAATTAACGAAAAACCAATTAACTCTACAATTAAATTAATATATACAGAATATTTCACTCAAACTGTGTTCTCTTGGGGATTATTGCATGTCGTAACAAGAAATCGCATTACGTGACTGTTATGTAAGTTGAAGTTGTTACCTACGGATTTTTGCTTTGTTATACAAAAACCTCAACAAATTACAACTTCATGGCGCTGCTTGGTTTTTAGAAAAAGTTGAGCGCTTACCCTCTTACCTGTCATAAACGATAGTTAATGTGTTCATTAAAAATTGCATGCATAAAGTTTTTATATATTTAATAACCCATCAATTGCGACACAGAACGTCGAGTTGAGTGTCTCATGAAATTCAAATTAAATGCAAGATTAACTTGCAACAAGAACCATTAAATACTGACACACATGATTGCAAACCTACTCAATCTATCTTTCTATCTGTCACACTCTATCCCCTCCAACCACACAGCGTCATTCAATCATGCATGCTTGCATAATTTAACCCTTTTATATGCAAGTCAGTTGAAATGAGTTCGTTTTTCTCAGTCCAAAGTTCTTCTTTCCTCTTTTTTTTTCTTTCTATTTTTAATGATTACGTTTTACTTTTGCTTATTTGAACAGGAAATTGCTTATGGCATTCGTAAATGAGACACATTCTATCTCGCTTCAACACTAACACTATGGTTTTATAAGTTCGCATACATACAGTTCAAATACACAGGTGCACGTGAATTGGTGTCGTTGTGCACGTGTATTTGTGGGTGATGTCTATTTAGATAAATACAAAAGTTAGTTTATTTCCATGTTGAAGTTGGATAAAGTGTGTGTGTGTGTTTGTCAATTTGAGTGAGAGCATGTGTGTTTTGTATTTTGTTTTTTTATGTGCTTACGTATTGGAATAAGTTGTGCACAACGAAGGATGCGGTTTTGATTTTGATGTGCAAATAGGTACAAATTAAAATAAAAATAGAAGTATTAAATAACTAAAAGTTTGCCACACTGAGGCTACATTTTGTCTTGATATTTGTGTAGGTGTGTGCGAGGTGGTTCTGTGTTTGTGATGCTAAATAAATTGTGGTTGTGTGTATCAGTGCGCTACAAATGTAAGTTGCGGGCGATGCTGTTGATGTCAAAACCTTAAAATTTTCTGCACCGTTCCAAAATTATTGTTAATGTTGATGTTAATGTTAATGTTAATGTTAATGTTAATGTTAATGTTAATGTTAATGTTAATGTTAATGTTAATGTTAATGTTAATGTTAATGTTAATGTTAATGTTAATGTTAATGTTAATGTTAATGTTAATGTTAATGTTAATGTTAATGTTAATGTTAATGTTAATGTTAATGTTAATGTTAATGTTAATGTTAATGTTAATGTTAATGTTAATGTTAATGTTAATGTTAATGTTAATGTTAATGTTAATGTTAATGTTAATGTTAATGTTAATGTTAATGTTAATGTTAATGTTAATGTTAATGTTAATGTTAATGTTAATGTTAATGTTAATGTTAATGTTAATGTTAATGTTAATGTTAATGTTAATGTTAATGTTAATGTTAATGTTAATGTTAATGTTAATGTTAATGTTAATGTTAATGTTAATGTTAATGTTAATGTTAATGTTAATGTTAATGTTAATGTTAATGTTAATGTTAATGTTAATGTTAATGTTAATGTTAATGTTAATGTTAATGTTAATGTTAATGTTAATGTTAATGTTAATGTTAATGTTAATGTTAATGTTAATGTTAATGTTAATGTTAATGTTAATGTTAATGTTAATGTTAATGTTAATGTTAATGTTAATGTTAATGTTAATGTTAATGTTAATGTTAATGTTAATGTTAATGTTAATGTTAATGTTAATGTTAATGTTAATGTTAATGTTAATGTTAATGTTAATGTTAATGTTAATGTTAATGTTAATGTTAATGTTAATGTTAATGTTAATGTTAATGTTAATGTTAATGTTAATGTTAATGTTAATGTTAATGTTAATGTTAATGTTAATGTTAATGTTAATGTTAATGTTAATGTTAATGTTAATGTTAATGTTAATGTTAATGTTAATGTTAATGTTAATGTTAATGTTAATGTTAATGTTAATGTTAATGTTAATGTTAATGTTAATGTTAATGTTAATGTTAATGTTAATGTTAATGTTAATGTTAATGTTAATGTTAATGTTAATGTTAATGTTAATGTTAATGTTAATGTTAATGTTAATGTTAATGTTAATGTTAATGTTAATGTTAATGTTAATGTTAATGTTAATGTTAATGTTAATGTTAATGTTAATGTTAATGTTAATGTTAATGTTAATGTTAATGTTAATGTTAATGTTAATGTTAATGTTAATGTTAATGTTAATGTTAATGTTAATGTTAATGTTAATGTTAATGTTAATGTTAATGTTAATGTTAATGTTAATGTTAATGTTAATGTTAATGTTAATGTTAATGTTAATGTTAATGTTAATGTTAATGTTAATGTTAATGTTAATGTTAATGTTAATGTTAATGTTAATGTTAATGTTAATGTTAATGTTAATGTTAATGTTAATGTTAATGTTAATGTTAATGTTAATGTTAATGTTAATGTTAATGTTAATGTTAATGTTAATGTTAATGTTAATGTTAATGTTAATGTTAATGTTAATGTTAATGTTAATGTTAATGTTAATGTTAATGTTAATGTTAATGTTAATGTTAATGTTAATGTTAATGTTAATGTTAATGTTAATGTTAATGTTAATGTTAATGTTAATGTTAATGTTAATGTTAATGTTAATGTTAATGTTAATGTTAATGTTAATGTTAATGTTAATGTTAATGTTAATGTTAATGTTAATGTTAATGTTAATGTTAATGTTAATGTTAATGTTAATGTTAATGTTAATGTTAATGTTAATGTTAATGTTTTCCAGCTATACCAATCAATTATTCCTTTTACATTTTCTTTTATCAGAATGAGACAGAATTCATCTTTCCGATTTAATGAGAATTGGTCTGTTGTTAAATTATATTTAAGCTTGGTGCCACTTAGAACTTAAGAGCTAGTAGTTTGGTAGGGTTGTTGGGCTGATATATTCAGAGTTATCATCGTCAGAAGATAATTTGAACTTTTCTTCTGCAACCTTTTTACTGTTGCGAATAGAAAACTTTTTTAATAACATACCAATGCCTCAGCAAGCACTTTAATTAACAGACCAACCAACCGACCGACAACTGCTGGCAACTTTGCTAATATTTTCGCATTTATAAGTTTTGCCACAACTTAAGGTTAATAATAAACTTTCTTCCGATAGTGTTTTTTCATGCATGTTGTTTTTGCTATAAGATTTGATATATGAATTGTTCGAATATTCCATTAAAAAATAAACTTATTTCAAAAAATGAGAAAACTTATCGTTATGAATGCGATTCAACTGTGCGACTGTCTATGCAAAATACTACGCAAAAACTGCATACAAACAGACACAAGTACGCACATACATACACACACACACACGCACATGAGCACTGGCAGTGTTAGTGTTAGTGTTAGTGTAAGCGAAGGAAATGACAAGCAAACTCAAATTCTCACTCAAACACTTACTCACAAACATACACCCCCTCAATGTGCGGCAATCCTGTGAAATTTTGCGCAGTACAACAAACTTAAAACATAAATTATTAATAAAATATCTAAGAAATGCATTTGTGAAAAGGTGAATCCCACAAATTCAATTTTCAAGTTTGCCAAGTAAAAAAGAATAAAAATAAATGCCAGGAAGTATTCCAGCATATCGGTGAACGAGGCAGGCATAGAGGCATGCAGCGGTACCAAAAACAAACAAGCTGAAAAACAGTCAACTTAAGCTACATTGAACGGAAGTGCAGAAAAACATTTTATGAAAGATGGCAGCAAAAACCAAACTTTTGAAGCTCATGTGAAAGTTTATTTTACTTTTTTCGCTGTAATAAGCATTTCTACACTGTAAAAAGTCAATGTTGCTAAGTATAATTGAGTAGCTAGTAGCAGTATTTTTTCTATGCTTGGTCGTTTTTTTTTTTTTTTGTCATTTTCTCAAGAAGTTGCAACTTTTCGAAGCAGTTTGCATGCTTGTATATCATGACTTTCTTATCGCGGCGAGTCCAGCACATCCACATCTACACTATTTTACACCATCGAGTACAGTTTGTTACATGCGAACCCATTTTCATCAGTTTTTCACAAGTTTTCTTAGCACTTGAAAGTTAAATAAATGGCCAGAGTTTTTCAATTGTATGAAAGTTTACACAATAATTTTGCACAAGTTTTTGAAGAAGAAGTCATTGAGATGAACGAAAATGAAGATGAAAAAACAAAATTGTCGATTGTTTTTCGTGTAGAGTTCACTTGATAACTTAAAGAAGAGCACCACCAGCAGCAATTCACCACCCGACCAATAATGATGATATTTTTGATGTTAGCAGTATATGGATCATAAGAAAATATCGTGCTGTCAGCGTAAGACAGAAAAATTTCGGGGCAGAAGTCTGCAAAATTATGTAGATAGTATTTTTAAATAACCTTCCATAATTTCTGCCTATAAAATTACCTGCTACAAAGGACTACTGAAGCTGTTTATATGCATTAAGAATACTGAAAACTTTTATATCGTAACTTGGCGTGAAAGCTCTTGTTTTATAATAGAGGCAAGTTAAGAATTGGACTTTATTTGTAAAAATAACCACTTTTTCATTTAATTATTTTTTTTCATATAGTTTTGGGTTAAAAAACCAAATCTTTTATTGCTTTTGATTAGGCGACTGGATTCAAATCCTAAAGGTATACATTTTTTTAATATTTCGTTATTTGTTTCTCGACTCTTTTACAAAATATACAGCATGTAATCAATATGGTTAGTAACTTAATCTTTAATTCCTCAAAACTGTTGCGCAGAGAATTTGCTTAAAATTTCATGAAATTTAATTCAATACGTCAATGAAACTACTCTTAGTATATGGCACAGGAATAACGCAGAAACTCAAAAGGTATGATTTCGTTATTATATCGATAGTATTGGATCAACATCGATAATGACTGCAGTTAATGAAACAAATTGAATAATAAATATAAATAAATATTATTTCAATCACGTAATTTTTCGATGTTGTACAAAATTTTTGTATCGCAACGACACATAGTGGCATAAAAACTTACTGTTCCACCTCAACTGATTTTCTAATTGTAAAATTTGAGCTCGTGGAATATTTTTTTTGTGAAACTTATTTTGTTACGTGCAGAACTTCTCAGCGAATTAGATGGGAGAAGGACCGATGTAACGAAATGTTTCCGTAAAAAGAAACAGCAACAAACATTCGCCGCACTCTAACGTTTGTATATGATCAACAAAGCTGTAAGCTTAGGAGTACTTTATGTTCTATAATATTAGGTTTGGCATATTATGCTCTATAAAATTAAAATATTAAAGGACTTTTCTAATTATCTGGGACCTCAAACCTGTTAATTTGAATATTAATTATATTTAAGCGAGATGATATACTTCGGTTCGATATCATTTCTACATTTTTCCTGTTTTCTCGCCATCACGTTCAAATCGAAAAATCCCAAAAACAGAAAAAATCTGATAGCTCTGTAGATAAAGTAGATTCTAAAACTTTAATTGTTAAGATAAACAACTTATTGTTAGTGTTTAGGAATGCTCTTGGTTCAAAGTGAAACTGAGAATTTTCTTACAATTGCAGGTGATCTAACAAACATTTCTACCATAATATGCATTATAAACCATGGCACGAAGTCGCCGACTATGTTTTAGCAGATATTATTAGTCTTGCTCGCGGATTTAGCCTTGGTTATTTTTGTATTTATCTATAAAAAAACTGAAAAAATTTATAAAAATAAGGAAAGCATTATGCCTGTATGAATGTTTAGCCAGAAAAAAATGTTTTTGGCCAAATTTGGTTTTATTTTTTTAACATACATTCTTTTTAAGTCGATACAGCGAGTTTAACGATTTTGCTACTTTTTTATCCTGCTCGAAAAGTAGTCCTTTGGAAGTTCTCAAAAATGGACCTCAGTTCCAGCTATAAATTCTCAATTTGAGTAAAATTGTTTGACGGTTTGGAAACAGGTAGAAGTGACTGGGGGCCAAGCGAATACGATAGCTGAGTAACCAGTTGAAACCCGATTTCGTGCAATATTTCTCGCACAACTAACGATGAATGAACAGGCTCATTGCCGTGATAATAGAGGATTTTTCTTCTTCAAATGCGGCCGTTTTTCTGTGATTTAAATTTTCAAACGATTCAATATTGATGACTAATATGAGCCAGATATGGTTTTACTTTTGTTGTTACTATTGTTTTGCCTATTGCATAAGCTCTAGTGTGCAGAAATGGCTCGATGTTTCATTCATAGTTATGAATCGATGCAATATCTCCATTGCGTATAACATACATTGTCAAATTTTTCTGTAAAGTCGTAACACGAGTTAGTTTTTGAACCACTGTGAGTAAACGCGGCACCCATTGCACGCTGAGCTACTTCATACCCAAAAAATCATGTATGAACACATTGTATGAACAAACTGACGCAGCTGCTCTGGGGGTGTTCGAGAGAAAAGTTGTTCGCAAAATCTTCGGTCCTGTTCGAGTCGGCGATGACTATCGCATCCGAATGAACCACAAGCTGTATAAGCACTACAAAAACATTGACGTAGTTCGGCGTATAACTGTGCAGCGACTACGCTGGCTGGGTTATGTCCATCGTATGGACGAGTATGCTCGAGGCGAGGGTCGCTGGTCAACGACGACGAGGGAGACCATGCCTCCGATGGATGGACCAGGCCGAGGAAGCCCTTACCGGCCGAAACCCGAACACGGGTTGTTATGGCCACCTAAGTAAGTAAGTAACTTTATTTGCTGCCGAAAAAAAGAAATTACTAAAATTAGCCTCCATACTTTGCAATCCGCAGCTAAACCAAACATTAGTTCTTATTAGTATGTTAATTACCTAACCTATATTCAAAATTAATTGATTTTTGCGTTTGTCTAGAGACTGTTTTATTAATAATTGGTTCACTTACCGAAAAGTTAATGCAGCTTCACTCTGTTAATATTTTATCAGCTTTTGCCAATTATTTGTACTCTGCTAATGTTTACTATTTAATATAATTTTTGATAAATATTTACGCAGCATTAACTGTTTTTTTTTTTTTTTTTGTTATCATTACGTTATTGCCATACCGGCAATAAGCTTGGCTCCTTCCTCAGCAACAAAAACAAGGCAACAAAGCTTTCCTGTTTATCAAAACAAACACAACGCAACGCATTCAATTAAGAAAGTTTTGTAAACAAATTGTCTGCAACGCTCATGCCAAAAATGTAAGCAAACTTCCGGCCCCAATGCCACCAGCTAGCTAGTAGTAAAAAACATAAGCAAAAAAGCACTGCGTAAAAAGCCAACTACAAGCAGAACATAAAGATGAACAGGTGAAGGAGGTGTGCGGGGGGTCTGCCTGCATTAACTCATGTTGGGAAACATTTGCGAAGCGTTAGAAGTGAAGTTTGGCTAATTAAAATTTTGCCTCCATAGAACTGAGGCAGACAAATATTAATGCTGTCATGTATGGCGGATGGAAGGGTGCTAAGGTTTCTGAGTGCTGAATATCATACACGCGTGAAAGAGCTGTACGATAACCTTGCAGAAACACACAAGAGCAAGTCTCTTCGAAACTTTCATATAATGCGAAAATAGATTGTTTCGCACTTATGTAGCTAGACAAAAAGCATCCCAGTCAGAACAAATGTGCAGTATATATCATTTTAATATTTGTTACAGTTTTTATACACATGTTCGATCAAAACTTTATTAATAACATATTAGTAATAACTCGTATAAGATTAAAAAGAAAAAATATAGTTTTGTTGATACACTCAAAAAAGAGAATTTTTGTCATAAGCATAGATGGGCATAATGCATTGAATTATTAGTGCAGTAAAAATATCATTACCACTATCCGCCTAGTGTAAATGCAAATCAAATTAACATAACCATTAGTTTGTAATGGTAATGGCAGAAAAACATTAAATTACCATTCATAGGTATGGAATGGTAATGGAAAAAAATATTGCTTACCATTAATATGAAATGGTAGTGGAAGAAAAAGGTTACATTACCACTAAAAATTAGTGGTAATTAAAAAAAAAAAATCGAAAATATTTGCATAGCATTAAAATTTTTCATTACCAATAAATTTTAATGGTAATACAAATTTTTTGTCATAACCATTAAGAATTTAGTGGTAATGCAATTATATTCCATTACCATTAAAATTTTTCAATATCACTAAATTTTAGTGGTAATGCAATTGTTTCTTCCATTACCATTGCATATTAATGGTAATGGTAATGCAATTTTTTTCAATTACCATTACCTGTTAATGGAAATACAAATGCTATGCTAATGGTAATACTAGGTGGATAGTGGTAATGGAGTTTTAATGGTAATGGAAAATGCCCATGTATGGTCATTAGAGTGGCCCTCAGTTGTATTGAACAAATTTTTTTTTACAAACTCAAAATGTGCAATGGCGCCGATTGTTCCTTTATATGTAAAAAAAAACTGTTAAATTTTCAGGAAAAAATATTGATATTTAAACGTGCCTGTAGCGAAGTTTATATTGAAAATTTGATTTTTATTTGAAGATTTTTGCTTTGTATTTGTGTTATTTTTCGAAAAAAGTCTGAATTAAATTTTTTTAAGCTCAAATTTTCTAAAACCTGGAACGCACTTCGTATTTCATTTAATTTTGCTTTAAAATGAGTTCTAAAACATAAAAATAGGATTGAAATTACCAGAGGAATTTTTTAATTTTGGAAAAAAATCTAATTTTTTTTCTTGTATTAAAAAATGTATTAAAAATTCAAAATTAAAAAAACATTCAGTGAAATGTTATGGAAATATTTTTAAAAAATTTAATTTTCTTAAAACTCCTAAAAAAAAAAAGAAACGAAATGGCCATCTCAGCCCTTGAAAGGACTTTGACCGAGCTTCTTATGATCAATTGTGTTGTGGACGTACATGTTTTACGCCGACTCCGAACGGCTTATGTTCTCAAAAAGCTTTTCATGGCAGTTTTTACTCTCTGAGGTTTGCCATTGTCTGCAGAGAGGTGACGGCCGAACAGAAAAATTAATTCAATTGAAAAAATTTTCTGTGTCAGATGGAGGATTCGAACCTGGGTTCTCTGGCGTAAGAGTCACACACTCACCCACTACGCCACGGCCGCCACTAATGCAGACTAACTTTATCTAATGCAGATACAAAAATGGTGTAATTATGTTGAATAACTTGGTCGTTATGAATTTTTTTGCTAGAAGTGTACCTTTTTGAAAATTTCGAGTTTGTGTATTTTTACAGAAAAAAATCCCTAAAATCTATAAATACAACTTTTGAAAAAGCTCACGAGATATGAACTAAACATAGTTTTAAGCTATTTTGTGCAAAAATTATAAAAACAAAAAATCGGATCAAAAAGTTGTAGCTCTTGAAACTTGATTTCTCATTTAAAATGACTTCAATAATTCTTGAAAATATATCTAATCGTCTTTGGAAAAATTTTCGAGTTCCAGGGTTCCCAAAATATATATATAGGAAAATTGGGTTGCCCTGGCTTGAGAGTAAAAAAAAAGAATTAAAACACCTCAAATATCCAATTTTTCAGCTGCTTTCAAATTCTCTCTGTAATGTGTTACAATTAAAAAATACCACAAAAAATCCTACGATCATTAAAAATTACCACAAAAATACCACGCTTTGTAAGAATACCACCAAAAATCCCATATGTATTTAAAAGTTCCAAAAATGTCCCATACGCATTAAAAATACCACAAAAATAATAACAATTTAAGGGATTTAGCATACGTAACTCACGACATAAAATCGTGGCGTAAACAGAGCGCTTATCCCCACGATAATTCAAAAATACCACACTGAATTCCCAGGCTAATTAAAAAATAGCATGCTGAATTAAAAAATACATGGGAATTCCCAAAAGAAAATATTCCCAAGGGCAATTAAAAATGACCACGAATGGGATGTTTGTTTCCCACAGTACTGGAAACCTTGCCCATGCGGCTGACAAATGTTGACAAAAGGCAATAAATGACGGAAACATTTAAAGTGTTTGGAATTATATTCAATCTATCTTCATCAATCTAATGATTAATCTTTCCCCAGTGTTTAGGACAAACCTTAAAAATCTCGCTAACATTAAATTGAATCATTTCATATAAGCACTTAATTTGTCAGCCAAAAATTGCTTAAATAGCCCTGTGGACTGCGCCCACGGATTATCAGTCAAGAGTTTGGTGGTTCGGCTCCAGACACAGACAAATTTTGTTTTATTTTTTTTATGTGTGAATATTTTTTGTTTCTCAAGAATTGAAATTAAATATTGAAATTAAACTTTTTTGAATGTATTTAGTTTTCTATTATACTAGCAGGCCACAGTGGTCCGCGGCTTCCCCACACGCTAAAGGTGTTCAGTCAATCGCCATGCGTTCAGAAATTAACAAATTTTGATCGCTGTACAAAGTCTTTATCTGCTCTTACTCACTCTGTTTTTTGGCAGTTTCTATTGAAAGCAACAAAAAGTTTTGAACGACGTTCAAACGATCACCATGTGGCATCAGCCCTGAAGACAATGCATTTCAAACAAAATAAAAAGCATTTTTTCTTCTGTTTTGTTTTGCAGCTCAACACTGCAATCTCTCCTTTCGCCTTGCGCGAGGGTCATCTGTTTTTTATATTGTGCTTATAAATAAAAAGTTATAAATAAAAATAAAAACAAAAAGTAAGTATCACAAAATGACATTTTAAAACTTATTTCATAAAAATCGATCCAGTACTTATGGAGTTTACCTGGAAATAAAAATTTGCACTTCAATTGTATATAATAGTATATATGATGATATAATAATATAATATAATAATATAATAAAATAATATCATAATATAATAATATAATAATATAATAATATAATAATATAATAATATAATAATATAATAATATATTAATATAATAATATTATAATATAATAATATATTATAATACAGGGTGTCCCGCAATTGAGTGCAAATATTTACGGAGCTGAATGGTTATATCGAGCTGAGCAAAATATCGTATGGGAGGTGGGGATCTATGTCACATTCTTAGGAGTTACAGGGTTTATTAATATTTCACGACTTTGATGCACGTTATTGTTTCTAGCAAAAAAACTAACCTTCATAAAACTTATTTTGATGAAACTACCAAATTTCAACTTTGAGTGCAAATTTCTTAGAATTTTGCGTAATAAATGAAATTTTATTGTATAGTCAATTTTGTAATTCTTTTAATTTTCTTTTCAATGACACCAAAAACATACATTTATCTTAAAGAATCAAAAAGTTGGCTGTACTAAAAAAATTATACCTATTAGAAAATAATGGTAAATAATGGCATTACAATTATTTATGCAGTAGATACCATCTTTATTTTCTAATAGGTATATTTTTTTTGGTAAAGCCAACTTTTTTATTTTTTTAAGATATGCTTATGTTGTTGGTGTCATTAAAAATAAAATTGAATATATTACAAAATTTATTGAAAAAAAATAAATTCATTTATTACGCGAAATTCTGAGAAATTTGCACTCAAAACTGAAATTTGGTAGTTTCAATCGATTGATTTCATCTTCACACAAGCACAGCTCGGTAACGGCTAAGTTGGTGGGGTTTGTTGATATGCCGTTAGACAGGTGACTTTATTGCCTTTATAATGAACTATCAAAATAATGAACTATCAAAATAAGTTAGTTTTTCTGCTAGAAACAATAACGTAAACCAAAGTCGTGAAATATTAATTAACTCCGTAGCTCCCAAGAATGTGAAAATAGTCCTCCCCCCATACGATTTTTTGCTCAGCTCGACATAACCTTTCAGCTCCGTAACTATTTGCACTCAATTTCGGGACACCCAGTATAATAGATGTTTTTGTTATTAAGTTGGACGGTTAATTTCAATATACTATATAAAATGCCTGGACCGATTTGAATGATCTTTGATGTGTTGGATTTAGCTCCGTCCCAAATAGCACAGTATTTATTAAAACATCGAAAGAATATAGGTTTTCTCAAACATTTTGTATAGAACGACTTTAGTTTTCTGTCAAAATGAGAGAATTTATCAAAAAGTACAGAAATGACTTCAATAAATTTTCTATAAATCTGTAAATTGTTATATATTTGTTTTGATTTCATTCTTGATATTTTTGAACTTTATTGACTTATATCCTTGGGAAAAAAGCTCAAATGAAAACAAAAATATTCAAATGACTTTGCTGCCGTCATAAGGAAGAGTGCGGCATCTATCATGAAAATCAAAATGCATTTTATTGTTTTTTTTCCTTATAAGTCAACCATCCTCTTTAAAATTATAAAATAAAAGCCCCGAATTTTTTATCCCATGTCTATATATTTTTACCTTAATTGCCGTATCTACACAAAATTTAGGAATCATTCCAGAATAAAACGCAGTATCTACACAAACAGAGTCAAAAATGCCGTATCCACACGTAGATGCCGCATTTTGCCTTTGTTTTTTATTTTTTTTTCTAACACACAATTTTTTTCCAGTCATACAAATTGGAGTTTGAGTCATATGATTTTTTTTTTCAATTATTATTTATATTTTTATAGATATATTTTTTATATATTGGCTTTAACTATAATAATACCGATCCTTTATATTGGTAAGATAGTTTTAATGACATTTTAAATTTTAACAAGCAAAGTTTTCTTTATAAATGCGAAAAATGATGTAGATACGGGCGTTTTTCCAATGTTTTCAATTGAATGAAATATGCCACAGTTTTTGCAGTTTGGGTAAATTCTTTAAAATAACATTATGACTTATATTGTACTGCGTTTCTCTTTACTGAAGAACTACATTTTTAGAATTAGTTCCATCGCTTTTTCAAAAAATATTGTCTTTTTATTTTGAAGCGTTTTACTCAGATTTTTGAAAAATGTAGATGACGCACTCTTCCTTATGACGGCAGTATGGAAAAATTAAACAGATAGTTGCAAGAGAGAGAGCGTAGACTCAAAACTGTCAAAGCTCATAGAAAATAAGAAAACAGAATCTAAGCTCGCTGAAAAAAGTTGTACACGACTTTGACATTTGACAAAAAGAGAGCACAAGTAGCCCTTCAGATACCTTTTTCATTGTATCATGCAAATGACAACAAAATGCAATTTTTTTGCTGTCAGACAGCTGTGTCAGATTCAAGCTCGAAGAAATTTTTCAAGTAAAGTTCAAGCTACTTTCCGTTTAGCCTACCTTTTGCTTCTTCTTTTTCTCTCTCAGGCTTGAGTAAAAAATAAAAATAACAGTTTTATTTATTTTATTTAAGTTTTTTAGTTGAAATCAGTTGAAAATTCGTGGAGTTATTTAATTTAAAGTATTTTTACTTCACTACAAAATCACCAAAATAACTATGTTTTGCTTGTTTTTATTTGCGAAAAACTCAGTTCAGGCAACATGAACAGCATGAAAAACAGTATTTTTCATAAATTTTAGGCAATTTTTCCAAAATTTTGGCCATATTTTCATTTTTATTAGGCGATTTTTTACATTTTTCTTTAACTTGATTTGTGTAATTTTTCGTTTTAGTGATTTTTAATTTTATTTTTTGTACGAGTTTTCTGTCGACGATATTTGCTATCACCATTTTCTACCTCCAAATTTAAAATTTTGCAGAACGATGGCATAGTTAAACTTTTCTTGTTAAAAATTGCTAGTATTTTTTTGGGTTAGATTTTTTCAAAAGGGCCTAAAACGACTTAAGAGGTCCTCGGGGCTTTTACAATTAAGAAGGGCTAAAAAAGCCCTAAAAGCTCCCAAATATCATCTCTGGTGGCTACGATGTGAATGCGCACATATTCAAACACACAACATTTTTTTTGGCTGAGCTGGCTGAGCATAAAAAGAGAATAGTAGAGAGCAACATGTTGTTTATTAAAACTCACTCAAAGCAACTCGTGAAAAGAAATCAATCAAGAAAACATCCTCGATGGATGATGTCATACAAATTTTTACATTTTAATTAATATATGTATTTTTTGTTTTTTATTTTCTAAAGGCAAACATCTTTATACTGTACTGTAGCACAAATATGATATTTTAAAACTAATTTCATAAAAATCGGCGAAGTACTTTTGGAGTTGTACAAAAATCGTGCAGTCGCGCAGATGAGAGCCGAGTACCATAACTGTCAAAACGAAATATCTATTATTGAGCGGAAAGTCACTAGACGAATGACAGAAAACGTAACGCTTGAGTTTTTGTTCAGCGCTTGATTTTACTCGCTATATAATTTTTCATACCGCGGACTATATATGAAATCGATTCTAAAGGAGTAAACTCCAAAAAATAATAAAATTAAATAAAAAGAAATCAAAACAAATATATGACAGTTTACAGCTTGCATGAAAATTGATTAAAGTATTTTCCATACTTTTTGATAAATTATCTCATTTTGACAAATAAATTACTCTAACACACTTAACTTTACACAAACTTTACTTGAATTATTTTACGAAACAGACCTATTTGAACAGTTTGACTTGTTGACAGTGAGTTCGATTTTTCTCGGCGGCGGATTCTTTTGTAATTCTGTGAAATTACAAAACTTACTTGAATTTTTTTACGAAACAGACCTATTTGAACAGTTTGACTATTTGACAGTGCGTTCGATTTTTCTCGGCGGCGGACTCTTTTGTAATTCTGTGAAATTCAATTTTCGATTGTGATTTTCAAACGGTAAGTTGCCTTCGAAGATTCGTTCACTTTGTGAGGTTCTCATATTTGTACTTGTGTTCGCCGTGTAAATGTCAGACGGTTTTGATCGTCATGCATTGAAATTTCAAAAGAAAACGTCTGGTATGTGTTGCTCGAATGATAATTTGTTTACACACTTCCACACTTTTCACAAACTCACACAGCGATCACTAACAGCGAATTCATTGAATTGAGACTGTCCATTAGTTATATAATAAAGGTTGTATCATGATTGATAAAAGAAAATAAAAATAATGTCTAAAGTGCGTTGGTGGTAGAGTGTTTGATACCAAAAAAACAACATCAGTTGAAAATATGGTGATAAAGAAAGTATATGACTTAATGAACTCCAAAATCCGTAGAAACAGTTAAACTTTTTCTCTACCTGTACCCAATTAAAATAAACGTATTGCAATATTTTCAATTTGATCACTCTTTACATTACAGATATTCACTAAAATATTGAGAGTATTCACTTTAATGCTAATACTTTCGAAATCGAAAACATGCGAATGTTTTAGTTCAATTATTATTTTCATTTTCTGAAGTTTGCTTAAAGTTCACGATCTATTGAATTTATGAATAACAATCTTCGCAAGCTTTATGTTAAGATGTTAAGATATGTTTAGCAACAATCATCGAAACTGTTAAATGCACATGAGTCTATATGAATAGGAAAATTTTGATTAGAAGATAAGTGTTCTGTCAAATTATTTCTTTTAAATAACAGATGCAAATTTTACGATAGAGAAATCTTAGAAGCTAATTTTCAGATTGAATATTTTATTTATATTAGAAACCACAGCGGGAGTCCAACTAGCCGCGGTCCGATATAATATATATCATATAATTCATATAATTCACATAAAGATCGTATGATTTAGTTTTGTCACTTTTTCATAAAAATATATCCAAATTTTGAACAATATAACTTATTTTGTTTTCATTTCAATAAAAGTTAGTTATGGCAATTTTTAGTTTAACAGATGCGTAGGGGAAAGAAAAAAAAAATATAAAAACTGTTACTCACTACAACTCTTCTCAAATTTTGCAATTTCGGAAATTTCAGCAAACGATTAAAAGTAAAGGATAAAAGATTTGTTGATTAAAATTTAATAAAAAAGAAGTGCGTGTTATATGTTTAGACAAAGAATATGAACCATATCTTCGTATTCCGGCTTAGAAGCACAGGAGAGCGTGGTTGCTTCGTTTAATGCTTACCTGCAACGAAGTTTGCCATCCAGCAGTTGTAAATTTATTTAAAATGAGTTTAATAACTTCACACAGTACTATTTTTAGTAATTTTTGATACAAAAACAGGAAAAGCAATGTAGTTTAAGCAATTTGAATTTGCTTTCTTATTTTCTATGAGCTGTCAAAGTTAAGACAATTTTGGTGGCGGCTTTCAGACAAGAAGCTACCTTCTTTTATTCTACCATTCTTGTTTTGTTTTCACTTATAAAGACAAATCAGCTGATCAGATCTTGTAAGCAATATTTTTGCAATTTTGCTCTTTAGTTTTCATACACTTCGCTTACCTTCTAATATTGTTGTTGACAATCGTTTACGTAGTATATAAAGCTTCGCATTTTTTCAAGCAGTTGTTTATAAGTTTTTGCGATAAGCTTTATCTTGGCCAAATTGTCAGATAGATCAGTTCATTTTTAGCTGGAAAGCATCGCGGTTTATAGCATCGGTTGTATTTGGCGCTGATCGTCGTCAGATAGATATATATCATCGCTCAGATACATTACGAGTATTTCTCGACATGTTTTCTAATGTGATCGGAATGTTGATATAACTTGACGATTCTTATTGTTGATAAAACTCTGCCTGACAAGAAATTGTTTTCATATTTATTTGGCTATTTAAAAACTTCGACTAATCAAGGTACTTTTTATGTAGTGCTTATAAATAAAAAATATCATTATGAAAAATAATAATCATTTATATTCAGGAATAAGCACACTGCTCAAAGATAAATGTAAAAAAATAAAAAAAAAACATTCATATGCATTGTGATAGTTTCATAAGCAGGTTAAAAATAGTGGGAACAATTCATCAGAATATTTGTTTCTGTTAATTGTTTTTGCCAGGAACACAAATCTGCTCACTGATTGTCAATTTGAATGACAGGTTGAACGTAAGGTATGAAAAAGATTAAAACTCAATTTCCAAAACGCAAGATAATTCTCATAAACAAGCAAGCAATAATTTGCCAAAAAACGCAAAAAAACCACATTTTAATTACTGTAAACCAGCGGTCAGCGAACCGGGGAAAATTACTTCAAATGGGGTAGAAAACATATTATGGGGGGTAATAAGGACATTTAAAAAAATTAATTTTATAAACCTGTTAGCCTTTTTAGCAGTTATAAAATCTGTGCATTGTAAACCTATTGCATTTACGAAAATGCAGCCCATTTTTGTATATTCTTTTCGATTGCACTCATGCAATTGTCTTTGGTTTTAAATCTGAAATGCATATTCGATTTTTATGCCTCCACACGTATTTAAGCACACTCATAAAAAAGTTAATGAATAATTTAATGCTGAAAGCATCAATCTAAAGTGGGTTAATTGCATTGCCGTGTCAGTTGATGGAGCAACAGCTTTGTTGGGTCATAAAAATTGTTTTTCTGCCCTCGTGAAATCAAATAACCCAAAAATTTAAGTTAATCATTGTATGATCCATCGCCAGGCACTTCTTTTGAAACATTTGGTACCTACACTCGAAGCCGCTATGCATGATGTCATCAAGATTGTTAATTCTATTACAGGCCATGCAATGAACACGTGGCTCTTTTGTGAATTACAGACTGTACTATACAGAAGTGAGATGACTTTCCAGGCGAAATGTTCTGAATCGAGTATGGGCTCTCAAAACAGAAATTTTTATGGTTGATCAATAGCATATTCTCGCAGACAAGTTTAACAATTCTTCATGGGTTGCATATCTGGCATATTTAGCTGACATTTTTGAGCATATTAATGTGTTGAACATAGAATTGCAAGGGCAAAATATTAATACCATTTCAGCCAGAGAAAAGATGTCAGCATTTGGAGCTAAGCTTCTGTACTCGAGACAGAAAGCAGAACATAACAAGATAGCTTCTTTTTCAAAGTTAGCTTTATTTTTGGAAGATTGTGACAATATTACTTTTAATAACGCCAAGGATAAATTTATCAGGCATATAACCAAACTCAGAGAGCGGTTCTCTGATTACTTTCCAGACTTAGACCTGCAAGCTATCAGTTGGATGATTTTAGTTGGATTGTTGATCCTTTCAAATGTGAAGTATTAACATACGAGAAGAGCCTGGAGGCTTGGCAGAAGTATTTCTTCAACTCCGCTGCAATAATGATGCTTGCATACAATTTGAGAGCAAAGCAGATCTGTCGATTTTGGATGTAAGAAGCTGCAAAAGCTTTCAAAATAGCACATGAGGAGGGGATAAAAAGTTGCTGTCATTTGCAACGACATACCGCTGCGGACAAGGATTTTCCACTTTAATGAGCATAAAAACAAAGAACAGAAATCGACTGAACGCCGAAGACTTTATTCAAATTGTTCTTACTTCAAAAATGCCCCAATTTTGAAGTTACTCTGTCAAAGATTAAACAAATAATTTTTCCAAAACGTGTAGTTGTTTGAAGTGATGTTGTTTAGAGTTTTTATTTACTTATAAAGAGTTTGCATGCAAATTGCAATAAATTTAATGAATAATAAATAAATCTAAATGTACGGTGCTATATTTCTTCGCTTTTCAGAATGTGGGTTAAAATCGACTTACACAAAAATATTTTTTGATAAATTTTTGGGTAATTACCCCGAACGCTGCTGTAAATAATCAATTATCGAAGTTTAAACAATAAAACTGACATTATGTTGTAGCTTGGTGAACTCTCTTTATTCTGTCAAAAAATTGCAAGCTCGAAAATACCAAAACTTCAAAAATAATTTTAAAAAAACAATGGCTGTGTAACGACACAAACTTAGCATATTCACAGATTTTGAGGCTAATATTGCAAAAGGTTGAAAAAGTAAATAAATTATTTCAAGTTAATACTGCATGCCCATTGAAAATTTTTAACAAATTCAAAATTTTACTTTCATTTCATTGCTTCCATGTTGTAGCGAGGTCGGAGGATTTTGATCCCATATGTTCTCCGTTCTCACTGTTCCCCACTTTCACTGCTGTTTTGAAGTTTTAATACAAAAGAAAATACAGGAAAACGTTTTTGATATAAAAATGGAAAAATTAAGCCGGTGTTTCTTCCATCGTTAAAATTTCAAATTGCCCTATTTAGAGAAACAATAGTCTACTTCATACATTCAAATTTTGAGTTGTATCAGTTTTGCTAGAAATGAGAAATATATCCAATATCGATGATACATATCAATTCAACAAATTTTCAGCAAAAACAGAACCTAATGTTTCCGTTTTTTTTTGAAACTTTGCAGGTTAGTAATGCTGATTACAGTAACTTAAACTGTGTTTTTTACTTTTCGGGAATTTTTTTTGTTTTTTTTTTAATTATATACAGTCAAAAATATTAGAAAACAAAAGAATATATAATATGTGAATGTATTTAATCATAGGATGAGATGGGCTCTGGGAGGCGGTAACATAACCTACTGGGCCTAAGTAGGCTCATGCAAAGAAAACAGGAGATTTGGCCTGTTATATTATATTTTTGCATAGGCATGTAGTTTTGGAATGTAAAAATTAAAAATGGTATGCATATGCAGATTTTACGTTTAAATATACCATATGTATTTAAAACAATGTCTGGTATAATGTATTGTTTTTTTGCCTTTTTAAAATCAGTCGGAATGAAACATTTGTTATAACGAACAGTGTCAACAATGGTGAGTGCAAATGCATCATATGTTTGGCAAGAGACAATGTTTGGCGAAAACTAACGTGCAACAAAAAACGTCTGGGCTTACTTGGGCACAGTAGGTAATATTCGATAAGATGATTAAAGTAAAAATTTCTTCTACGTAGTGAATTCGATCGATACAATTTTTATTGTTTGTGGTCATTAAGCATCACAGCAAGAAGTAAAGAGGTTTCAGATCAATGCACAGTGTTGCGTCTAGAACAAGCTAGCTGGACAAAATTATTTTTTATTTTTTTGTACTTATTGGATCAAAACTATAAAAAAATTATTCTAGAGGGGGGTCATATATGCACTTTTCACCAGCTAGCAGACCTGTTACAGCCCCTCTTTTGCCCACATTTCAATTTTTACAAAGCAATAAAAATGCATTATTACAGACGGTGTTGGTCGCTTTAGACTCAATTTTAGTAATTTAGTTCGTTTAGCTACTGTTAGCAAATGAACCAAAATTGGGCGTGGTCAAAATATATATATGCGCTTTTCAGAAATTTTTAAAATTTACTACTGTTCCGATTGCAGATTATTTTCGCACGAGCATGAGCACAAAATATCTTGCATGTCCTTGTAAATCTTAAACACAATATCTCTATTAAAAACCTTTGAGTTTTAAGCCAAAAATCGTTCTTTCGATATTCCACAAGCGTTCCATTTTCTTGCAATATTGCGCAAAAAGTTGAAATTTTCATTTAAATTTTTTTTACCGAGTCACCCTAAGCCTCCGTAAAAATTATGCTTTAAGCTGAATAACTTAAACAGACTGAATTTCATACAATTTTTGGGGAATATTTCCCATTCTTGGAACAGTTACCATTTACTTTTCAAAAAGTTGCGAAAGTGTGCGAAATGAGAATGGTATCGAAAGAAAGAATAGAAACGTAGCTTTTATACGAAAAAAGAACAAAGGTGATAACCGGTGGATCACCGGTGGTGATAACTCTCCAAAACTTAGCAATTTAAAGGGGATATTGAACTTTATTAAGACTCAAGTATGTACAACTTTTATTAAAAAACTATAAGATTATTTCCTAACAGTTATGTAAATTTCCTGACGATTTACCCTCAACTATGAAATCCATTAAAAGAAATTTTTTATAGTCATGTAGGTACAAATAAAAAAATTCGCTTATTTTCACCAGAAGTCAATTTCAACTGAGCACCAATTATAAGTTCAACAAAACCACTTCTCTCACTTCCACTGCCTATAACTGTCAACTTACTTACATAAAACAAAAACAATTGGTGATTTCCCGACTTTGAGAATATTTGTTGTTAAAATATTCCGTTATTTTCATCAAACGCGAAATTCAATTTTGTCCAGCTAGCATGTTCTACACGCAACACTGTGCAATGCGTCAAAAAATATTAAAGATATACATACTTATGCTCAACATGGATCTAGTTAGTCCCAGTTGTCCATCCTAGGGTTAAATTTTTGTATCTTTGAAACCATAAGTCGTACAGAAAAAAGTCTCAAATATGTAAAGACCTTGAATGGGTCTTTCCGGTGGTGTATTCTTTTTTTTTTTGTGCTATTTTTATGATTTTTTTTTCTGAAATTTTAAAGGAAATTCTAAAAGCTTACACAAAATTTTCGGTTGGAGCTCCAACGATTTTTATTTTTAACGAATTTTTTAAGAAATTTTTTAGAAAATTTAATTTTGTTAAATGTTCGGTTTTATAAACTAATGGCTTTATTTCAATATTATTAGATTTATGTTAACATTAACAAACACCTTTTGAATATTTATTGATACTACCGTCAAAAATATGATTTTTTTTTGTATTTAGAAAAATAGGAAATCTGTTTTAGGCAATTTTTAAAAAAATCTTTAAAAATGACAATTGCTGAAAATCCAACCTAAAATTTTGTGAAAGACTTTAGAATTGATTGAAACACGACACGGTATTAAAAGGTTAAAAATTTGTTGGTCCGATCATGAATAATGTGACGACAAATTTCATGTAAAAAAAATACCATTCAAGACCCATTCAAAAGACCCATTTAAGGTCCTAAAATATATTAGAGTGGTTTTTCTGTAGGACTTATAGTTCTACAGGACCTATAGGTCCTATAGTCCTATAGGACTTACAGTCAAAAATTGTAAGCTTTAAGATATTTTGATATTTTTTACGGTGTATATCTAAAGTTAAGTAAATATTAAAAAAAAGTACTCAGATATAATACTTTTCAGAGTACTAACCACCCCGAGAGTTTCAAAATTTTCAAAAATAGTGATGCCAAAAACGTGTTCACTTTTGCATAAAATCGCCAATTTATATAAATTTATCTTGTCAGCGCATATATCAAATTTCAAACCAAAACGTAATACGTTGAACCACGTGAATAAAGCTTAAAAATTAAATGACGAACTATTGCTGCCCGGTTACTATGATTAAAATGACAAAATTTCAATAATTTTATTTAGAGTGAAATATTTGCACATAATTAACACTTTGTCCAACGACAAATCTAGTCACGCGATTAATATGCACACAATAATATTATGTAAATTGAAAGTCAAATAATAGGAGATAGGAAAATTTGAAAAAGCTATTGTGAATTATAGGTGTTCATTTGAATTCAGCAGCTCGAAGCTACTTGACAGTTCTACTGACATACATTAGTAATATGCATTCAAGTGTTAAGTGCAAAAGACTTGTAATAATACCAAACACTAGAATAACAGCAACAGCAATATTTGAAGTCAAAAGTTGTAACTGTGACAGCTTCTAGTGTTGGGTGTTTAATTCTGTGTTATTGCCGAAGCGTTGACTTAAATGACTTTAGGCAGATTTTCAACTTAGATGAGCAGGTACTGAATAAATAACTGTTGCTTGTACAAGAGGCACCGGAGGCAAATATGGTGCACCGGAAGGTTTTAGATAAGTGAATGAGTGACAAATATAAGAGGAAAATCATAAAGCTTGTTTGCAGCTTTAACAATGTAGCGAGTAGCAATAATTGTTAACATTGTTTTATTGTTTTCTTTCTTCTTGTTTTTTAATACTTTTTGTCACCCGGATATATAAAAGACTTGTGCCAACAACAACAACAGAGCGGAGTAAATTTACTGCACTCGAGTGGCACAATGACGCAATACAGCAGCAGCAACAACAATAATAAAAAAAACAACAACACCAACACTGGCAGCCATTCTTCCCAATTAGACATTCAAAAATTCTCGCCGGAGATGCAATATGATGAGACCCAGCAACAACAACAACTTCAGCAACAGCAGCAGCAAAATGGTGCAACAATCATTTTAAAGCCAACATCATTAAATGAAACAACAACAACAATAACATCGATAGCAAGACCAACAGCGCCCGAGGGAAGCGCAGGACCTACTGATGCAGCTTCGCTGGCACCGAGTGTATTCAAGGGACCAAAAATGTAAGTGAACATTGAACATTTGTTGTAAGAGTGCGTGTCTGTGTGTGTGTGTATGTGTGCTTAAGCTGAACAGGGTGCACCCTAAAGGCCTGCTGTGCACAGCATGCTAAATGGTCTTGGGTACATTTTTGCTAGCTTTGTTAAGAAATTCGTTCGTGTGCGGCCTGTAGTACGTTCGGGTTAAGCTCATGCAACTACATGCTGTTCATTTTCTCCATTCGTTCATCTACACCCGCTTATGTGGGGCTTGTTATACAAGTCACTCCATCAACTACCCAGCTCAACCCACACCCAGTAAATACTGCAAATATGCGCCTGGTTCTTTGTGTTTCGGACATGCATTGCAGCAGCTTTTGCTGAAGTTGTGTGCCCTGCTGAGGTTGCTGTCAAGTCTTTGATTGCATTCAACTGCATCCGGCAGTAGTTGCCTTACAACAATGGCGACTGCATGTAGCTTCTCCCCAACTAGCTACTACATATTGCGTGGAATATATTCTAGGATGTGAAGGATGCTTAAGTGTGAAATTGTCTGCTAAATCCTTTTAATAGAATTCAATGGTCGTTGTTATATTTGCAAGAAATTTTTCTCACGAGACACTCGGTGTTTGAATATATATATTTTAATGTTGGTATTAAGCAATGCTTAGGCGTATAGGGAGGGGGACAGAAAGGGAGGAGTCGGTCCCTATGACTCGGTTGGGTGTCTTTGAGCACAGTATAAGCTTGTTGTCATGGGAAATATCAATTGTCTCTTTTGCTTATGTACAGTTACTGAAAAGTTCAAAATTCACGTTCAGAATTAGATCGCAGTTTTTGTTTTACTTTCGTGACACAGTTGATTATCAAGAGGATTTATTATTTCAAATAATTCAATACTCAATGTATTTATATTTTTCTTATATAGAAGGACCTTTTTATCGTTATGAGCTGCTTAGTAAAAAAAAACACAGGTCATATATTTTACTGGAATTAAGTAATCAGCAAATTTTGGTTCAATCTCGGTGTCATTAATTTAAATTTTGCTCCTATTCAAATCACTTGCGCATATATTTGGGGAACATAAAAACCTTCGGTTTATTTATGAAACATAGGTAGACATGAAAACTAATAAGTTCCTCTCGTGTTTAGAACATTTAAGTGTTAAAAATAGCTTATCTTTCAAATAGCTATTATTGTAAGCGACACTATACAGGGTGTCCCGCAATTGAGTGCAACTATGTACGGAGCTGAAAGGTTATGTCGAGCTGAGCAAAAAATCGTATGGGAGGGTGGGGTCTATTTTCACATTCTTGGGAGCTACAAGGTTAATTAATATTCCACGACTTTGACTCGCGCTATTGTTTCTAGCAGAAAAACTAACTTACATAAAACTTATTTTGATAACTTATTATAAAGGCAATAAAATCACTTCTCTAACAACATTTCAACAAACCTGACCAACTTAACCGTTATTAGTATTAGTATAATTAGTATAATTTTTTTAGTACATCCAACTTTTTTAGTTTTTAAGATATGTTTATGTTTTTGGTGTCATTCAAAAGAAAATTGAATAAATTTCAATTATTCAAAAAAAAATTTCATTTATTACGCGAAATTCTGAGAAATTTGCACTCAAAGTTGAAATTTGGTAGTTTCAATCGATTGATTTCATCTTCACATGAGCACAACTCGGTAACGGTTTAGTCGGTGGGGTTTGGTGATATACCGTTGGAATGTTGATTGTATTGCCTTTATAATGAGCTATCAAAATAAGTTTTATGTAAGTTAGATTTTCTGCTAGAAACAATAACGTGAATCAAAGTCGTGAAATATTAATTAACCCTGTAGCTCCTAAGAATATGAAAATATACCCCCCCTTCCGATACGATTTTTCGCTCAGCTCGACATAACCTTTCAGCTCCGTAAATAGTTGCACTCAATTGCGGGACACCCTGTGTATGTTAAAAAAAGAAATATTTTCATTTTGTCTAAAATAACAAAGTACATGCATAAGACAAATACAAATTTTGCTGATTTGCATTACTGTAGCGGCCGTGGCACAGTGGGTAGAGTGTATGGCTTATACGCCAGAGAACCCTGGTTTGAATCCCACCTGACACAGAAAGTTTTTTCAATTGAATTAATTTTTCTGTTTGGCCGTCACCTCTCTGCAGACAATGGCAAACCTCAGAGAGTAAAAATTCCCATGAAAAGCTACTTGTGAACATAAGCCGTTCGGAGTCGGTATAAAATATGTAGGTCCAGTTCTAGATCATTTGTGTTCAAACATTTCACAGCACACATAACACAATTGCTCATAAGAAGATCGGTCAAAGTCCTTTCAAGGGCTTAAGTGGCAATTTCGTTTTTTTTTTTTTAGATTTTCTTCACTGAGCAAACGGAGCTCAAGCAACAAGTATTCACAATAAAGTTAAATTTTAATAAAATTTAAAATTTTTAAAACTGAATTAAACGTGTTACGTAATTTATGAACAGCCCCTTAAACACAATTAAAGATTGTTGAGCAAAAGTTATTTCTCCTTAAATTCCTGAAGCTCCTTAACAGAGAAAAGTGTCACGTCCTTTCTCGAATCCCGCCCGCTTTATTGATCGTGCCTTATAATGATTCTACCCAGCCCTGTACCAAATTTTAGTTCTCAAGTATCATAAGATATCAAAAAGATATCCAGATATTCAGTAGTTTGCTTAAAGTGCCACACTCTATGTATAATCCCGCTCCCTTTTGTAATGATTCTACCTATGCACCTACCCTGGTACCAAAAATTAGTACCCTAATAGAAATATTAACTGAGATACAGTGTTTTTCTAATAGTGTTACACCTCTTTGTCGAATGAAGCCTACATTCATTGATAGTATTGATAGTTTTTTGTTATAATTCTACCCATTCTTTAAACGTGTTTAAGTATCCTTGTGTCAATATTATTGGGGATACAGTGTTATTCTTATAGTGAAACGGCCTTTGTAGAATTTCGCCTACTTTCTTGATCGTGTTTTGTTATAGTTCTACCCACTCTTGCACCGAATTTCAGTACCATAATGTCAATATTCACTGAGATACAGTATGTTTCTAATAGTGATACGCCCTTTGTTAAATTCCGCCTACTTTCTTCATCGTGTTTTATAATAACTTTACCCATTCTTGTATTGAATTTTATTACCCTAGAGTCAATATTATTCGAGATACAGGATTTTCTTATATTCACACACCCTTTCGCTGAATACTGCTCCATTTTTAGATGGGCACATTTGTGCTCATGGTCTTTATCTGTTCACAAAAAATTACGGCAATCGGGCTAGTGCTTAAGGAGTTACCGATGTGCATACATTAAAAAAAATATGTGTGCGGCCGCCACGCACGATAGAAGTAAAGCTTTTACCCAAAAATGGAATTTCTGGGAAGATTGCTAAATTATTTTATTAACATTCCCTCCTTCAGTGCAACCAAACGGTTAGAAAGCAGTCTGCCTTCATACCAGTAGTAGATCAAGGAATGTCTTTTTTTCATAAAGCCAACAAGTATTTTCTACATGGCGATATCATGGGAAATATCAATTGTCTCTTATGTTCATGAACAGTTACTAAAAAGTTAATTACCACGTTCAGAATTAGATCACAGTTTTTGTTTACTTTCGTGACACAGTTGGTTATCAAGAGGATTTATTATTTTAATTTGATGACTGGGAAAGTAGTACCAAAGCTCGATTCTCATAGAACTGTCTACAGATCTTGCTGCTTAATTTTTTTGTTAATTATATTTTTATTTATAAATTTTAAATATGAAAAAATTTATCGGGAATACTCCCATCGAACCGCCTACAATTCGACTGCAAGTTGAACGTGCTACCATCGCACCATTGCCTACCTTGCGTCAAAGCGAACAAAATACGAACAAACCTGATAGCAAGCATAGTATGCATCTTCTAATTTATTCCATAGGATTGATGGCAAAAATAATTTTTTGTTTATCTAGAATAATCAACAACCGCCTATATATATTTTGGACTAATACTATATTTGGAATAATTACATAATTTATTTTCAATTTTTCTTAAGAAAAAACAAAAACTGCCGGTATGATTGTAAATATTTTTAATTTAAAAAAAGCACAAAATTTCAACAGCAGTAAGGACCACTAAGCCTTCGCTTCGTGGTCAAAAGCTCTGACCTAATTGTACCGTGCATACTTGTTTTAGTTTATTTAACCGTGCCTACACCGAGAAAAAAAGCAATAGGTAAATCACCTAAGTCGGCTTGGGTAAAGAGAATTGTATGGGAATTTAAAAGAATAAACTTATGCTTATTCACCTAAGCAATTTATTGTTTAATACATTGCTTTGAAAGCACATACTTCGATACTTTGCCAAAAAAAAAAATTTGATTCACCTAAGCCCAAAATCCAAAATTAAAAAAAAAAAATACAAAATACAAAATTAAAAAACATCTAGCATGGATAGCTTAAGCATAGTTTTGATCTATTTTCAGCAAAAAAAAAGAAACACAGCTAATGACGCAGCTGTGTTTTTTTTTTTTAATAAAAACCACGAGAGAAGGATAGATTTGTGAATTTAAGGGTTTTTTTTTTTGTAATAAAACCACTTTTAAATTCAAAAATAACATAAAGTAAATTAAAAAATACACGTTAATATTCACACCAGTAAATTTTATTACATTTCATCAACAAAAAGAAAAGAAAAAATAAATAAAATTTCTTTGCCCGCCGTGCGGAATCGAACCTGGAACTTTTGGTGCCAGTTCATCGCTGTACCTAATGATCCAAGCAGCCTTGCTACTACTTGCTGACATAACTGCAGCTATGTTAACAAATGCAGTATGTCGCAGTATTCTGTTGATAGCCATACAAATCTTTTAATAGATTATTGTGTTATGCTGCAGCATAGCTTCAGTTGTAATTAATATTGAATAAACCACTTCGCGTAACGAAGGAGTTTAGCTCAATGCGTAGTGTAGTGACTTCATACACAGTGGTATTGGTTGGTTGTGGGTTCGAATCTCAACGGCATGCGAAGGTAAAATTTTTGTGTTTGATATTTAATTTAATTTATTTTAATTTAATGTTCTTGTTATAATAGACGTCAAGCAGCAAGAAAAGCCGAAAAGTCATTAATTTCTAAGAAAAAAATAGTTTTTATAAAAGAAAATTTGTGTTGTTGCCGATTTTAGTCAAGCAAATCACAGAACTAGAAGAGGGCGGCAGCTTTAAAAAAAAGGATAATAAAAAAAACCAGAACCAAAAAAAAAAAAATTATATTTTTGAAATTAATTTTTTTTTTTTTAAAGTAGTGCATAAAAAAGTTCCAAATAGTTGGTTAATTTATCACCCAAATAAAAATTGGCAAGTCAACATGTAAAACTTAGGCGTTTTGATTAAGTACTTGGGAGGCTGAAATGTGCCAAAGCCATCTTATAAATTATACTAGATTTTTTTTCAATTTAACATAAGCTTTTTCTTCGGTGTACGCAGTAATAGAACTAACCATGCTTTCTTTTACAGTGTCAGAATAGTCAAAATCAATGCAATAATTTTCTATTACTTGGCAAACTGAGGCTCCGCTCAGTGTTGTTTTGCGTATTTTTGTTTGACAGTTCTGATACTCGGCTCTAAGCCATTCATCTATCTTCTTTTATTGTACCATAAGTCAAAGTGAGAGTTAACGAAGAGCTGGCAATACTTTTTATGCATTCTATTAACAGCTATACATGCTCATAGCATGTCTACACAGAGAGTTTAGTTTGAGTTTCCAGTACAAAGTTGAGTTTTGCCGTTGAACTCAAAATAAACTCTTGAATAAACTAGTACAATTTTGCTTGATGAAACTCAACTAAGCTCAGTTTGATTTCTGAATTTATCAAAACTCAATTTGAGAAATGCCTAAAAGTATGCTAATGTTCTAAAAAAAAGCTACGTCCAGATGCAAATTTTTAGACCGCACTGTACGTGCAGAGTATTGTACAAAAGACTCAATTCAATTATAAAAGATCGAATAGAAGAACTGATTGTTAATTTAACTTAAGTAGAGCTACTCAAATAAATATGTCTCCGTCGCGCAGTGGGTAGAGCAGCGGACTGTGGATCCAAGCGTAGTGTGTTCAATCCTCGGTGAAAGCAAACATATGAAACATGTATAAATAGCCATTTTTTCATTTTTATGCAACCAGTGCGGCGAATTGCTTTATTGTTGTTTTCATAAGAACCATTTCGTTACATTGGTTTTACCCGCCAAAATAAAATTTTCACTTAAAAAAAAAAAAGTTATCAACGAACTTGAAAAACTCTTTATTTTTAAGTCGGTTAAAAATAGCTCTTGCATTTATTTTTACATGTCTGTTTTTTCTCATCTTTATATATATAATTCTTCTGTATGTGTGTATGTGACTGAACCCATCCTAAACGTCTGGACCGATTTTGATGAATTTTTTTGTAATTATAACTTCATTTTTATAATGTGAATATCTTAGAAGAATTTTAAAATAGTATGTATTAGAATTTGTCACACATTTCTTGCGTTATGAGTAATATCACAAAATATTTCTAAATAATAGCACATAATGTTTCTTGAATCTCAATTTAAATACTTTGACGTATTTTTTAGAATAACAAATTGAGGAGTTTTTCAATCATTTCTAATAATTTTTCTATTTTTCCTGTAATTTTATTCAAAATAAATTGAAGATGTACTCACATTCAAGTTTTTTTATTGGCTCACAACAGGCCCGTAGCCAGGATTTACCCAAGGGGAGGTTTTCATAAAAAAAAATATATCGATATTTTCTGATATCGATGAATAAAAGGAATTTAGTATAAAACTTACTTTTATTTATTTTTATATGTTTGTATTAAGTCTTCTCTTTTTTTTTTTTGCCAATTCTGACAATACATCATCCTCTGTGACTTTGCTATCCCTATGTATTCTTAAGGATGCACAACCATTTAAGCAGTACTCGCCCATAGAACTTCTAGAAATACATTTCAAATATCAATTGCACTCCTTCACCTATCACCATACTTTCCTAATATTTGCGCCAGCATCCGCTGCTGAATTCTGGTTTAATTTATTCCTATGGTAGTGTTACCAGAGCAAGGTAAAATTCTTGCACATTGTTTAATTAAAAATTTTGACCGTTCCTCTTTTTCGGATGTAATCAAAATCAAGTTGAACGATGGCAAAAGCCAGTTGTGCTTTGTAAAAAGTACTTCCATGTTCTAAATTGTTGCACGAAGGAAAGGTATATGAACAGTAATTTTGTAAAAATTTACCACAACATTACAAATATGACCTACAATTCAAATTCCTTTGAAACGATATTTCCGTAAGCGTCTTATTATAGTATTCTAACAATTTACCTACAAGCTGCAATCGGGTTAAAATTCTGTATAAAGCAATGTTTACCTATAAGCCACTTGTGAACTTTTAGAAAAACTATCACGATAAGAAGACTTACATTTTCTTATACGTAAATCCGTAACCAACTCCTAAACTTTAACAGATCACTTAGCAAAATTCTTAATAAAATTGATTTTTTCGACAATATTCAAAAGGTTTGGAAATTTTAGTTTTAAAAATTTTTGTTATCCCAATTTTATTTTGTCAGTTTTGTTGAGATCCCGCGTCAGTGCTAAAAAAAAAACGCAAAACTTACAATATGCTCCGTTTTTCAATTTGGAGTAAGCTAACTAATGCCAACGGTTCAGCCAAGACTGCTTAAATCGTAGATTACGCGAACCACTGACAGGAAAATTAAAAGTTGTGGGGTGGGGGGGGGGGGGGGTAAAACTTGAAATGAAATAAAATTGGAAATATCATTGCTTGCACCTGTGCAAGCTGCCGAAGTCAAAAGCAGTTCTGATGTATCAAATGAAATTTCTGTTTCTGGAACAACTTCTACAATTATACACACAAAACGCAGAAATTTAGAATTATTTACATTAAAAGTGAAATATTCTTAATAACACTACTTATACGACCGCTATTAACATTACTGTCAATACTACCACCTCCGGCAACTGCCGGTTCCAAAGGCAGTTCTGGACACTTTTGAAGCTCTAAAGATTCTTAAACGCTTTCTACAATGCAAACGAAATACAATATAACATTATTATGATTTAGCTAAAATCGTAACCATTAAATAATTATAATGTAGAATGGACACTGCACACATTGACCACTACACCATTCTGGCAGCGCTGCACTCATTTGGTACATCAGCAAAGTAGTTCTAATGTCGCTTCGACTTCGGCGGTGGCATCTTCTTTTTATAATTACTCGTATTTAATTTTGTAACATTGGATCAAAGTATTAAGGAATATCAAGAAGTCGCCATAACAAGGACGGAAATTGATAAAAGAAAAAAATTCCTTAAAAACAAAGATTTACTTTCCTCCTTTCTAGCCTTTTTTAATAGCGGTTTCTGCAGCTAATTAAGTGGAATTGTTTTAGTATTTTGGCACAATAAAATAATGAATAGAATAACACTAACACAAGTGGATTAAATTTTAGAAAACCACAATTAAGACAATTGTGAAAGTAAAATATTTTCCTCACTTTCATGTAATACTTTCCAACGCAATAGATTCTTAAATCGCAGGTGATGGACAAGGCTCAATCGAATGTATCGAACTTTATTCTATATCTTAAGCGTGTTTCTGTTGCTGTTTATACTGTTACTGAAAAGAAACGTAGGCGCATTATGTATGCGCATATAGAAAATGTCATATTAATAATTATATTTTATTTTTTTATACTTTCTGGACCCTAAGGGGGGTTTGAACATCCAAAACCCCCCCTTGTCTACGGGCCTGGCTCACAATATTTTCCTAATTTTCAAAAAATAGTTTTAATCCTAGCGTGTATTTTATAATTACGACAGTTTTTTAATAAATCAATCAAAAACTTGAATATTATATCTTAAAACTGTTTAAGAGTTTACTTAAATGAAATATTCTAAAATATCCTGCTTTTTTTTTTTTTTTTCTCACGCGACGCTTGTGTGTCTGTAAGGTTTTAGAAAATGCAGAATTGGTGATAACATAATTTTATGTGCAGTTATAAAAAGCACAAAATTGGAACAAAGGTTAATTAGATGTGCTTTGTGTACTCTACTGACAAGTTAAAGAATACTGTAACTCTTATAAGAATCAACGAAATTTTACATAAAGTCAAACTAATAAAATTCATCGCTCTTAAAAAAACACCAGCGTGTGTTTGTTTATTATGTTATCTGCTCTTTATTCTAAAATTTATTTCGATTTGACTATTAATTATATTTTCTCATAAAATTAAACAAAATCTTTTATCTTCCCACGTTTTGTTATTTAACTTGGACATTTTTTTGTGTTTAAACTGCATTTCTCTGAACAACATAAACCTAAACTTGATGCTCCTTTCCTTCTTTACAATCTTTTCATGAAATGAAATTATTTTTGCCATACAATCTAATTCAATTCCATTGCTTCTTTCTCCACTCAACGACAGATGGCGTCACTTAGTTCAGCATTGGCCAATTATTTCACAGCCTTTGGCGACTTTCATCATCTTCCTTATGCTCTGGACCATCGGGTACATTCTTCTACCCCAATACGCCATTCCAAGTACAGGAATTTTGCGCATTGCTTTTCTTTTTGTTGGTGCACAGCTCTCTGGTATTTTGGTAACATTCCTGCGTCTGCCGGACATGCTGGGAATGCTATTCTTTGGTGTTCTTTACACAAACGTCGGGTTGGCCGACTTTACAGGCTATCAACCGCTGGAGGCGTTTTTAAGGTAAGTGTCAGAATAGAGTTTATAATTAAAATGTGTTGAAACGGGATGAATAAATGGAAAGTTTTCAATACATATACGAATTATTCAGCAACTGAGTGAGTTGAAGGTGAAGATTGAAATTGGTATATTAAAAGTAATAATTCGAACTGAAATATTGAAATGGCTTCAGTACTAAATAAAAATGAATACAGTGTCTTATTATAAGCATTGCTTAAAAATAAATTTTAAATAAAAAAAAAACGTACAAAAAGTTATATAATTTATATACAACCAGCAGTTACCCATGAGAACATTACTTAGGGAAGAATAGAAAAGACTTAAATCTTCAATTAGTTAGAAAACAAACAGAACAAAAGAAGTTTTTATCAATTAAGACGAATTTAATTATTGTTCGTATAACAATATATTAGAGGGGAAAAAATGTGGGTAGTTGGCAACTTTGTTTGTGTTAAACAACCAGTTTACAAATTTTTTTAAAGCAAGTTTTGAAGCATAAAAATATTAAAAAAGTTAGCGTACTTGGCTTTAAAATTTTTTAAATATAAGAATTCGATCGTTCAAAGTATTTACTTTAAGTTGAAATCAACATGTTTCAATATATGTTTGTTTTTTTATTTGTTTTGAATATTTTAGTAGGTGCTGGTTTTTGTGAAAATATTAGCATATGGCAACGCCGTTCGTGGAGTAGAATTTTTGTATCAAAAATTGTTACTGGAGTTTTAAACATGTAGTTAATTATAGAAAACCAAGTTTTTATGTCATGTTAATATGTTATGCTGAAACCTGCGAAAAAACGAGAATTATATGTTTTCCTAGAAAATGTCAAATACAAGACTGCCGAAATTTTCGATGTAAGGGTACAAAAAAAAAAAAAAAAAGACGTGATTATTGATTTGGATTTTACAAAAAGAAAGATTGGACATAAAGTTAACAATTAATTCAAAAGCATAAATATGAGATAAAGTTTGAAATTTGTGTAACTACATAATGCAAAAATGAGTAAAATACAACAGAACATCCAGGCTTTCAATCAATATGAGAATGAGTGGAGAAGGAGAAGAAAGAGTGACGTGAGGTAACTTTTATTGTACAGCGACAAAATAACACTGTCGGGCAACCAAAATTAAGCTATGATGAAAACAGTTCGAGAAATAAAAGGAGACTGGCCTCTGAAATAGCATCATAGCAAAATGACAATACAAAGTAATTGGCCCATGCTGCTTCCATATCTACAAGAAAATCCCTCGCCATGGCTAGCCATTTCGCCGACTCGACCGTCAAAATATATTTCTTTCAATCTCATTCCGTTTAGATTGACTTTGGAAGTCGAAGTCTGATGTTTGTTTCAGTTTCAAATAGAAATATTAAAAATAAACAAAAACAATCTATTTATTTGAATCAGCTATTAATGTGTTGTTATTGTCTGAAAATCAATATATAATAAATAGGCTAAGGCAAAATAGTTCAGTACCATTTTCTCCTGTGTTTCTCAACCGATTTCAATGATTTTTTTTTTTTTAAATGAATTAGAGTAGGGAGATGGCACCGACGAATTTTTAAAGAAAAATGCTAGCTGGAATGCCATTGGCATTCAGGGTGTTTCTCAACCGATTTTGATGATTTTTTAACCGACTTCAAAAAGGAGGAAGTTCTCAAATTCGTCGGTTTCTCTGTTTTATTTTTTTTATTTTTTTTTTAAATGTATGTACATCGATAACTCCTAAACCATACGCCTGATTGACATAATTATTGGGGAACAGTAGATATCATAAGCATGGAGGTGCCCGTAAAAAAGTGGGCGGTATTCGAGAACTGGGCGTGGCAATACTAGATCTCGCAATACTACTGTATCTCGAATAATATTGACACTAAGGTACTGCAACTTAGAGTAGGGGTAGGCACAATTATTAGAAATTATCGGCAAGAAAATGGGCATTATTCGACAAATGGGCGTGACAATACTAGAAAAACAGTGTATCTTGAATAATTTTGAGACTAGAGTACTGCAATTTTGTGTAAGGGTAGACCCAGTTAATACAAATTACGGTCAAGAAAATTGGCGTTATTTGGCAAATGGGCGTGGCATTATTAGAAAAAGAGTAAATCTCGCATAATATTGATACTATGGAACTGCAATTTGGTATAGGGGTAGGCATTATTAGTACAAATTACGGGCAATAAAGTGGGCGGTATTCGACTACTGGGCGTGGCAATATAAGAAAAACAGTGTATCTCGAATAATATTGGCACTGAAATTTATTGCAGTACAGGGGTAGGCAGAATTATTTAAAATTACGGTCAATAAAGTAAGCGTTATTTGACAAATGGGCGTGGCAATACTAGATCTTGCAATAATAAATGCTTCTGTATCTCGAATAATATGTACACTAGGGTAGTAGTGAAATTTAGTGTGGGGGTAGGCACAATTATTACAAATTACCGTCAAGATAACAGTGTATCTCGAATAATATTGACACTAGGGCACTGAAATTTATTTTAGTACAGGGGTAGGCACAATTATTGCAAATTGCGGTCAATAAAGTAGGCGTTATTCGATAAATGGGCATGGCAATACTAGATAAACACTATCTCAGTTCATATTGACGCTGGGGTACTGAAATGTAGTACAAGGGTAGGCACAATTATTGGAAATAACTCTCAAGAAAGTGTGCGCTTATTTAACGAAGGGGCGTGGCAATATTTGAAAAACACTATATCTCGAATAATATTGACACTAGGGTAATGAAACTAATTACAAGAAAGGGTATAATAATTTCAAAACACGGGGCATCTAATAAAAATTAAAGAGACAGATATTTGAAATAACCAACAAACTTTCAGAATTTAATAGAACAAATTTTTTCAGAACAATTGTATTTATGTTATCGAAAATTTATCATATTCTCTAAAAAGGAAGAAATAAAAACTTTTTACAATAATAATAAGTATTAATAATAATAATATAGTAGTACAATAATAAGTATTTACCAGCTTAATTTTTAAAAAACCTTCTTTGGAGGGCAACCCTCGGAAAAGGGACGTAATCCTCCCTTTATTTTTTTTTTTACATTTCTGTTGTCAGTGGTAGTCTGTACACCAAATTTTGTGAAGCTAGCTGGTGAGCCTGCAAATAATTGTTGCCGCGACATTGGGTTTCTGGCCCATTGTGCAATGGTAGAAAATAGATTCATAGTCATCACTTTCAACGGAATAAATAATATGGATATTTTTTTTCATAATATTATGAATTAATCTATATATAAAATCGTTTGTGCGGGTTGGTGTCCATTAATATTTCGGGAACGGTCACACCTAAGGGCACCAAATTTACGACATCTGTTATCAAGGATCATGTTTCGAATAATAAATAAAAACAATTCGAGTAATAAATCGAAAAATAAATAAACAAATAAACAAATAAATAAAAGCTATATTTCAGACGAATGTGGTTGTATTGGAATAAAATTTTGTAATTTAGTTCGTATGGTTACTCTAGGCAGCAATAAAAATAGCTGTAATAAAAATGAGCGTGGTTGAACTATAACTACGCCCACTTTTCAGAAATCATTAAACTTCCTGAGTTGTACATGTTTTGATAGTTATATTTGTTGTGTAGGTGCTATGTGACCAAGTGGCGGGTACTATATATGTATATAAATGTGGCCACGCCTACTTTTTCCGCCCATCTGAATGTTATCATGTCTGTATGTACCCCAACAGCTCCTCCACAGTTTGTCCGACATCAACCAAGTTTTGCATATATATGGGCATTTCCAGAAAGTGACACGTGACACGAAAATTAGAAGCGTAGTGCTTTGTACCGTCTGTTGCTTGTTACAAAGTAGTGAACTTTACAACGGACAACCGAAAGGTGGACCGTTATTTAAACATTTAGTTTTTTTAAGTTATCGTGTTCGTGGATTATTTTACATCGGCTTCGGCCGGTCGATCGTCCACAGTAGTTACCGTATTCGGGGATTATTTTACGTCGGTTTCGGGCGGTCGATCGTCCACAGTAGTTACCGTATTCGTGAATTATTTTACGTCGGCTTCGGCTGGTCGATCGTCCACAGTAGTTGCCGTATTCGTGGATTATTTTACGTCGGCTTCGGCCGGTCGACTATCCACTGTTGTTATTGATTAAATTACACATATGCATATTAATTAGCGTATAAAATATAGTAAGGTAATGAATAAGAATGCATGCCAAATTGAAGTATAAAAATTAATGTAGAGTTTTTGCTATCCGAAAGCAACGTAGTCGAGTCTTGCCTAAGTGCAGTCGTATCACCGAACCTACCGCCAAACTTCACCGAATATTACATTCCTCCGAACATCACCGAACCCGAACCTGAACCGAGAGCACTACAAGCAGAAGCAACACTCGTCTGCAATCCATCAAGCAGCATTTAAAACTCTACAAGCAAAGCATCATTCTGGAATATTCATATTGTTGTGTATTGTATATAAAAGACAGATTATTATACTCATAATTAGAATTGTACTATTATACTCTGTACACTGAAAGAAACTGTTTATAATAAAACAAATAATTATTTGAGTCGAAAAAATCGAATAACACCACGTCTTTTTAATTGGCGAAAGTTCGAGGGTCTTTCGCCTGATCCTGAAGCGGCTGAGTCATACCTCAGCCTTTGACGAAAACCCTCCATTACAAATGGCACTACGCTTTTTAATGATATTGTCTTCGAGAAACATTTTAATATTATTGATTTAAGCCATTTGAACATAAACTCATTAAATTTGATGATCAAATCGTCTGCACTGTTTCACAAATGTAATTTTTCTTTTTAGTAAAGATTCAGTAAATGTTTCGTAAACGTTTTTGTTTTATTAAAAATGGGAGGCATTGGCTAAAAATAATGGAAAATGGTTGAGGCAAGGAGAGGCAGAATATATCAAATTTGTTTTTTAATTACTAAATTACATAATTACCTAATTACCCAATTGAATTACAATGGAAAATTAAGTAACGTAACGCCAGTAACGTCACGTCAGATGACGCATTTGCATTTCAGCAGAAATGCATTTCAGCATTTCTGAAATTTACGAAAACTTCAGTGCAATTATTGTTGTTTTGGTTTTCCTAAGTTTGCTTAAATTTAATCATCTATTGAGTTGATGAAAAATAATCGTCGGAAATTTGCGAAAAAAGATGTGTTCAGTAATCATAAGCGAATCTGTTTAATGAGTGTGAGTCATTGTGAATATGATAATTTATATAAGAAGAAGAGCATTCTGTCAAATCTCGCCTACATGCTAATGAAATGTCTGCAAATTAGAACGAAATTGCAATTCAATTAGTTTCTTTTAATTGATTTATAGTTTTGATGGCCGCTTATAAAAATTATTAAAGTATAAAGTACATATATGGCATATGTACATGCGACAAGGAGACTCTTTGTCTGCTGCCATGCATCGCATGACTAACGAAATGAAGCGATGGCGATTTTAAGATTGACAGATGCATGTGAAAAAAACGAAACATTAAGAACGGTCGCTCACTATCTCGTCGGAAATTTCCGATTCTGAAATTTCAGCAGTGAAGTGAACACCCTTATTATTTCAAAACATTCTAAAAGAGGTTTCGAAAACTACTTCTGTTTTTTGTAACGTCACTGCAGAGTATAGTTTTGCTTATATCCTTAAATCCTTTGGATCAATTATTGTAAATCTTTTACTTAATATAGTGCTACTTAATTACTACGCTAATATAAAAAAACCTTTTGACTTTTTCATTCTATTTTTTAATGTGTTTGCGTACAAATCGTACGTAACGCCAGTTTGGAAATCCCCATATGGGAATTTCCACAGAAAAGTCCACTAAAAGTGACACAAAAATTAAAATTATAGTAAATTAAAAGTTATATAAGTAAACATATTATTTATGATTTTATCTTAAAGAAACATTTAAATTTTATTTACGAATCATCTGCACTGTTTCACAAATGTAGTTTTTTTTTTTTGGTAAATGTTTAGAAAATGAATCATAAGCTTTTTGTTATAGTAAAAATGGAAGGCGCTGGCTTAAGTTTATGAAAAATAGTTGAAGAAAGGAGTGAAAAAATATGTTAAATTTATTTTTGAATTACTAACCAACATAATCACTTAATTATATAATTACTTAATTACCCAATAGAATTACAATGAAAATTTAGTCACGTGAGGCCATGTCACGTAGCGTATTATACACCGAGAAAAAGCTTATGTTAAATTGAAAAAAACTGCGACATACTGCATTTGTTACTACCGCATATGTTAACGTAGCTGCAGTTTTGTCAGCAAGTAGTAGCAAGGCTGCTTGGATCAGTGGGTAGAGCGATGGACTGGCACCAAAAGGTCCAAGTTCGATTCCGCACGGCGGGCAAAGACATTTTTTTTTTCTTTCTTTTAGTTGATGAAATGTAATACAATTTTCTGGAGTGAATATTAACGCGTGTTTTTTAATTTACTTTATGTTATTTTTTAATTTGAAAGTGGTTTTATTACAAAAAAACCCTTAAATTATCAAATCTATCCTTCTTTCGTGTGTCTAATGACACAGCTGTGTTTTTTTTTTGCAGAAAATAGCTCAAAACTATGCTTAAGCCATCTATGCTAGTTGTTTTGTAATTTTGAATTTTTGGATTTTGGGCTTAGGTGAATCAAATATTTTATTTTTTTGCAAGTTATTGAAGTATGTGCTTTCAAAACAATGTATTAAAACATAAATTGCTTAGGTGAATAAGCATAAGTTTATAATTTCCATATACTTCTCTTTACCCAAGCCGACTTAGGTGATTTACCTATTGCTTTTTTTCTCGGTGTACTAAGCTTAATAAGAAATAAATACTAGAAAAGATTTTTAAATTGTTACTTGATTACTTGAAAAATAAACTAATATTATTTCAAATCCTTCTAAAAAAGTTTTTTACAGAAACTCTTGCCAATTCACAGAGGTTTTCCAATTTTGTAATCCAATCCAAAAACTACTTCTATTTTTTGTCACGTAACGCATCATTTTTGGTGGCTTCTATCTAAGAGCCGAGCTTTTACATTTCTAAAGTTTTACATCTTGTATAGTGCGCTTAGTAAGCTGTTGGAAAGTCAAAATAAAAAACTTGTTAATTGAATTTTTCTTTCTTCCCCCACTCATTAAAGTCGTACGACCGTAACGTGCTTAGTAATGGAAATACCCATATTCTTTGGTAAAATGAGCAGTTTTTAGAATAGAAAAGTGGGCAGAATTAGGACAAGGGGGCGTGTCAATTTTATTTGAATCAAACTCCTTCTACACCATTTGTTTGACTTTAACCACATTTTGACATATATTCTTTGGTATAATGAGCAGTTTAAGGTCTAGAAAAGTGGGCAGTATTAGACAAGGGACGGGGCACTATTTTTTCCATACATTATATACACCCTAAATGCGCCAGGTATTCCATCTAGTATTTCTAGAAATTTTTTTAAAATGATGCTTGTCTTTTAAATTATTACACTAAATTATTTAAGAAATTTCGTAATTTTTCAAAATTATAATAGCAATATAAAAATAAATACAGTTTAGCTGGTATCGTTAGTGCAGATGTTGAATTTTTTGTTTGTTATATTTGGTGATAAATATTTTCTTCTTGTTCTGTTTTATGTTGGTTAAAAATAAATGTAGTTCAATATTGTGTTTTATGAATGGAAATAAATACATTCGAAAATTGTGAATTTATTTTATTTCCTTCAGTAAAGATTTTGTTTATATTTTAAATTTAATGCAAAATTTAAATTTTATCAAACACAATATATTTTTAATATGGAATATACATAATAATAATAAAATTAATATTTCCAGCTTATTATCATATATAAAAAATTAATGGTCTCTGCTCAATAATACAATTTATTGTAGCTGCATACTGGCTCATTAACAAACGACTAAAACTAATGCATGTGATATGTATTGTGACATTTAAACCGAACTTTTTTGAATGAAACTTTAATATTTAAAATATTTCTCATCGCTTGAGATCACTTCTTCCCACCTTCCTGGTAGCAAAAAGCTTCGTTCTTTGAGATACAGATCGAATCAATTCAATTTTTGATACCTTGTTCAGAAGTAAAGCGTATTTAAGTGAGGGTGTTCTTGCATCGAACGAAATTAATGATAGTCGGATGGCGCCAAGTCTGGTGAATATGGAGAGTGATGTAAAGCGTTCCAGCTACTATTCTTCAGGTAATTTTTGACCGGTATAGCAATGTGTGGTAGAGCATTGTCATGATGAAAAATTACAGACTAGTGCCTGTTCGAATATTCCGGCCGTTTTTATGTCAATGATCGCTTTAAACGTATTAATTGTTGTCGGCAAAGCTGTCCCATTATGATTTCAGCAACTCGTAGATACTCGTAGAGTATCGGTCCCTTCTGATCCCTTCAACCACTGAGTATTACCTAAGAGCCGTGTATATTTGGCTTTCACATCGATGTTCCTGGATGAACGAGCTTCACAACCGATTTTTTTTCTCTTTGGGTTATCATAATGTATCCATTTTTCGTGTCCAATTCGATGCAAAAACGACTTTCTTTTGTAGCATTCGAGGTGCATTTCAAAAATGCAAAATCGCCTTTTGACATCGCTTGTCTTCAGTTTTATATGACACCCAATTTCCTATCTTCTGGCTGAATCCTAACGCTTTCAAACGCCTGGAAATGGTTACCTGTGTCCCGCCTAGTGCTTTAGCGAGCTCATTTTGTGCTTGGTGCTTCACTGAGGGGGGTCTCTAATTCTTCGTCATCAAATTTTTTTACTTGACCAGGGCGCTCTTTGTCCTTGTTATGTTAATAGCCACTTTCAAAGCGCTTAAACCACTCAAAACACTGTGTTCTAGATAGAGTATCGTCGCCATAAACATCCACCAGCAAACGATGACTCGGCAAAGTTTTCTTTTCAAACAAATATTCCAAAAATACTTTCCGTAATGCTGTTTTTTCATCAATTTTCGAAGTTTTCCATGAGGGTAAAAAACATGCGGTAACAATGTTAGCAAATTTTCTATGTGGCTGATCGATGGTACTTTAAATTGACATATATGTCCTTGGAGTGTTACAGCGCATGTGTTAGTGGTGCAATCTGAACAAACCAAACCAGCAACCATAAGAACAACATGAACAACTACTGAAGCATTTTATGCATATTTTTTTTTGTACAAGATATGAATTTTTCTTCTAAGATTTTGCATTTTTTTTTTTTGTTTATTAAGGAAGTGAAAAAATTTTAAATAAGACACTTGTGTCATTCGCCATCTAACTAATATTTTGACATACATTTTATCTTTTTACGATGAATTTTAAAGGCTGTATTTATACCCCAAAAAGTGATCAAAAACGTTACATGTGCTCAAAAAAACTTATGAAAGAAACCCCCATACAAACCACCTTGGAAAACATAATTCTACGTCAGAATATTTTTTACATTTTTCCAAACAGTTGTAAAAAAAAAATTTATGACGTGCAAAAAAGAAAAAAATTATGAATGCCATAATTTTGAGCGTACTCAAATCATGAAGAAACACTTTTGCAGTTGTTCTGTTTAATTTTTTTGCCTTATTATTTTACAGAGAAATGGCTTTAATCAACATCATGCTGCTGGCTGGCTTGGGCTTAGATTGGAATGCATTCAAGAAACTTTGGCTAATGATCTTGCGTCTAACGCTCGTACCAACAATTGCCGAAGTTGCAGTCATTGCAGTGCTGGCCCGATATCTACTCAGCATGCCATGGTTGTGGGGCATACTGTTAGGGTGAGTGACGCAAGTACTGATAAATTCTATATATTTTAACATTTATACACACATTAAACGAATAAATATTTATTATTTTTAAGTTAGCTTAAGTTAAGCAAAAAAGAATTCTAAAGGACTCTCTTGCTGCATGAGTCTTACACAAAAATCTTATAAAAGCTTGCCAACTCATGTTGCACATAAATAACGCTAATTCTTGGTACACAGTAACTCCTCCGCCAACCCCAACATCTGCCCTGCCATAACAAGAAAATGACAACCTAAAAGAAGCAAAACAAAAAACGAGGAAAAAGTGACGCGCACTCCTAAATACTACTTAATTGCAAAGGACCTCCTCCATTTTCCTGTTGCCGCTTTTCGCACAATTATTAAAAATGCAAAAATTGTGCCTTTCACTCTGTCGTCGACTGTGTTGCTGCTGCGTGCTTAATTTGACACTCGGCCACTTGCAACATTTCATTACTTTTAATGCTCAGGTGCTAACAACGAGTGGCTTGGTTTTTTTTTCTTGTGGTTTGGCAGCAGCTTAAATAAAATATTGTTAACATAACGAAATTGTCACCATTATGAGGAGTGGCAAGCGCTATTGTGCTCTATGTCCAACAGTGGAGCAGTAAAGTCAAACAGGAAAATTTATTTAATGCATATCAAAAATAATTAAAAGCTTTTAGGCGAAAGTTTGCAGTTCTAATAGAACATTTAATAAATTTGAATAGAAAACTGGGAAAGTTTTAACATTTGTCTCTATTGTGAGAAGAAATGCTTTTGCTCCACTGTCACTGCCAGCCGTTGAGTTCCCAAGAGGTGAATGTTGCAGCTAACGTCTAATTACATGCATACGACGTCGTTAAGTGGAAATATGCGCTTTTCATAACAGTTTTAGTAACTCATACATAATTTGCTCGTATAATATTTTTTTCATGCTGTTCACAAGTTGGCTTATATTAAGTTGGAATGTAATTGCCACTTCATTTTACATTTAGACACACTTGCATAATTGAATGGATAGATATAAAAGCTAACATCCCAAATGATTGCAAATGAAAAGCTTCTTTTTCATTCATATATAAAAATATTTATTTGAGAGGTTTTATGAGGACCCCCTTTGACATACAAAAAGGATTTTCATATATCTATGAGAACTCGTTATATCCCCACGCATACTGCGTAAGGACTAAATGACCTATATCGCTCCAACTTTATATATCCACAAGAAGGCGTGGCAGGTAGAAAAGATGGAAAAGAATATATATTTTTAATCAGCATCACCACCTGAGTCGATTTAATCATGCCCGTCTGCCTGTCTTTGATCACATTTACAGCCATAATTTTAAAGCTACCGTGATGAAATTCGAAATATAAATTTCTATTTACAAAAAAAAAAAAAGTTTGCCAATTTGGAAGAAATCCTCGCCTACCTCTCATACAAAATAACTTTACTTAAGCTGGAGTCACTAAAAAATCCACAAAAATTAGTGAATTTTTGCACATAAGCTTTGATTTTAAGCAGGGTTAATCTAACCATAAATTTTGACAAAATCTGATAGAACCACGCCTTCTTCCAATACAAATAGACTTTATTTAAACCGTAAAGTTTCTTTAAAATTAAGAAAAATTAATTAAAAAATAAATTTTTCACATAATCTTTGATATATGTGTGTGGCGGCCGTGACTCTTACGCCAGAGAACCCAGGTTCGAATCCTCCATCCGACACAGAAAGCTTTTTTCAATTGAATTAATTTTTCTGTTCGGCCGTCACCTCTCTGCAGACAATGGCAAACCTCAGAGAGTAAAAACTGCCATGAATAGCTTCTTGAGAACATAAGCCGTTCGGAGTCGGCGTAAAACATGTAGGCCCAGTTCTCGATCATTTATGTGCAAACATTTCACATTACACACAACACAATGATCATAAAAAGCTCGGTCAAAGTCCTTTCAAGGGCTGAAGGGCTTTCGTTTTTTTTTTTTTTTTTTTCTTTGATATATGTATTTCTCATTATAAAATTTGACAAAATCTAATGAAAATCACGCCTGACTTACATACAAAGTGTAGTTTAAGTTTCCATAAATTCTAATTCCCTGCCTTCTAATATGAACCCTTTCTATAAAATCTTACAAAATCGAATGAACCACGCCAACCTCCGATATAACGTGACGTCATCAAAACTTTAAAATCTAAAATTCCACAAAATTGAATTTTCTGACTTGAAGTATTAGTAATATTAAATGAAATCCATACCTACCTCCCATACAGAGTAGCTATATGAAAACGGTGAAATATCTTAAGGCAGGCCCGTGCGCAGGTATCATCTAAGGGGGGGAGGGGGGAGGAAGGAGGAAGGGGGAGGGGTTTATCAGGTTTTGAATTGATCAAAAGAGATAAAAGCTTTTTTCCTGAGCAAAAACATTTTATTGTGCAATAAGGTGTAATAATCAGTAAGTATTGTATTATTTAATAAGATAATTCTGCGAGGTACTGAAAAACACTCATCCAAAACGCTTTCCGTATTGATCTCGACATCGCGCTGTATATTGAGCGAGGCAAAGCCGTTTAGCCGATCCTGAAACATTATCGATCTAAGATAGGTTTTTTGTCACAGGTAAACTGCAATAAAACCAAGTATTTGATTGACATTTGGAAACGCATCTTTATTGAAAATATCGAGTGCTTCCAGTGAATTTTTGACGTCCTTCCCAGCAATGCGTTGACGCCAAATTTGAACTTCATCTACCCAGATGTCTCGGGAATTATCGGGTAAAATTGAAGGGTATGGTTCAAATAGTTGAGCGCTAGACCCTTTTATCAAGAGTTTTCATTATTTTTTTACGAAAGAGGCAAGCAAAATTCAATAGAATATTGCGATTATTCAAAAATCTATCTTTTGTAAATGTGTCAGCATCATATCATTGTATGGTATGTAAATTGTTATACGAAAATAATCTTCAACTGAATCAGCTTCTACGTTAAAACGTTGAGTGCGTCTTGAAGCGAGCCTTGGATTTTGCAATTCAATGCCGTATTCTTCGGCAATTCCGCTCACGGTTTGAAAATTTTTCTAAAGTTCTCCTATGCGTTTTCTCGTTATTCCATCAAAATCTATGTCGCAGCATCAGCCAGTTCAATAGCTTCGCCAAGATCCTGGTTTTCTGCTTGAAGTACTCAACTCAGAGACAAAGTCATGGAATGTACTGAGCTCAGAATATGCATGCATATCTGCAAATGAAATGTCGAAAATATAATATAAAATTATTTGAGCAAGAAATTAAGGTGCGACATGAGAGTAGGTACGTCTGAAATTTTGCCTGGAAATCTTGGGGTCTTTATAGCTGAAATCAGTTGAAAAGGGTAGAACTGACCTTCAAATCATTTCTACTGCTGATTGTAAATGCGATAAACGAATTACTGCTGGTTGTAAATGCATTTAAGTTCCGACAGACTCTTGTTGCTCTACCGATCTGGCTTTACAAAATTTTTGGAGTTTCCTCAACCGATCTCTTTTCAGCATATCATTTTCGATAGCATCTTGAAGAGCATTTGGCATTTCGGAAAAATGTAAAATTCATGAATGTTTTCAAGAGTTCCCGAGCAATTCCTTATTTCCGATATAATGCATGCAGGGCCGAACGCCAAACTAAAGCTGTGAGTAGCGCAATGCGAGTAGATTGCGAGTAGATTAATTTTTCTGACAACAGCTTGGGCTCCATGGAATTCTACACTAACTGGTCGTGCGCCATCATATTCTTGTCCGAAAAGATTCGTACAGTTGAGTTCAGAGATTTCGAGAAAATCGAGATAAGAAGCTCCAATTCCTTTACCAGTGAAATCTGTAAAAGAGAGTAAGCACAAAAAATCTTCACATATAATAAACTTGCCATCGCATTTATCCAAGTATCGAGTACAAATTGAAGTTTGTTCCATTCCTGCAATGTCTGGCGAGTCATCTCCAAGAAAAGAGATGCCCATCGATTTGTTTACTCGATCAATATTGTGACTGAGGATAAGATTGAAGTGAAGAAGCACACATATATTCAAAAAAATGCAGCTAATACTAACACCTCTGCAACATTTTAGATAATTTTTATATTGTTGCAGTGCTTTCTCAATACTTTATGGTTTTCAATATACAATTTTTAGTAAATACTAGCAGGTCTGCGGCTTCGCCACGGACGTTCCAGCAACCATATATTTTTAATTTGTGGGTGGTAAAAGGGGTGTGGCAAACATTTTTTTCCATAAACCATCTCGTGCTCGAAAACAATCTACTGCCAAAATTTCAGCGCAATCGGCCCAGAAGTTTTGGAGTGTTAATGATTTCTTAAAGGTGAGCGTAGTTATAGTGCCAGCACGCCTATTTTTAGTACAGTTGTCGACGGTAAGTATACAAACTTAATTACCATACCATTTTCATTGATTTGTGAGCGGTAAAAGATGGCATGGAAGCCCATTCTTGGTAAAATTGCCGAAAGTTACCATACAAACGAAATTCCCAAATTTTAGTCTCATGCAATCGAAACAGTCGGAAATATTGTATATTTATTTATTTTGTGGGCGGTAAAAGGGAGCGTGGTTAAAACTACGTATACAATTACCTATTATAGGGCGCAAGTAATACACGTTTTAAACTTGAGCGATGTCCGTTCAGCTGCTAAGATTTGTATAAAAGTCAAACAAACACACAAAGAACCAAACAAACAGATAATGATTTTTATTAATATAGATTATCTACAGTCCTTGGTAAAAGTTGCTTTACTTGCTGGGTTCCATTACAAAGTTGTGAAGGTTTTAAATTGCGCAATAACATAATAGGCAGATTAATTTTAATTTGTTAGTTTATGTGGCTTAGTTAGGCCGCATGAATGTAATGAATTAAAAAATTCACTTGGATAGAGAATCACATCATCTTCATTAACAACCGTATCGATTGACTTGTACATTTACATCTACATCTGAATTTTTGGTGGAAACAATAGCTCTCCACATAACCATGCGGCAGATTTTTGACGCAAATTTTCGATATCTGGGTAAACATTTGAAATCAAATTGTCTATAGTCGAAGCGCATGTTCCCAATGTATCTGAAACATGAAGCAATCCATTGTCAAGAGCAATGTTCCTTTTCCTATTTGTATTAAAAGAGTTGCAAACATAGCGGCATCGTGATCTCCTCTTAAATGGACACGCATTTTTGTTGTCAATTGAAGTTTCTTGACATATTGACACACATTTGATTTCTTCATGATAACTCTTACTCCATCAGCTCGGGTGGCTTTAAGTACAACCGGTAGTGTTTGACGGAAGTCGTCAGAGAATAAAAAAGTTATACCACCCATCACACGACCTGATGACCTAACATCTTCTAACATTGTATAACCAGCAGCAATATGGGCCTTATGTGTCATGGTGCATTCATCCCTAACAACTAATGATGCTTCTTTGAGTACTCTTGCAAAAGCACCGCGTTTACGAATTGAGCATGAATGTGTTGTTTTTCATGGTGAAACTGAAAGCCGCCACTTAAATGTTGAGTTAGTAGTTCGACCGCCACTTAGAAGTGTTGCTGCGATTCCGGCCGATGCTACTGCAATTGAAATTTTCGTACATGATGAACTTTAGCAAGAATTGCATTAGTTAGGAAGGTCTTACCAGTACTACCAGGACCATTAATAAAAAAATTTTTGTTGTTACACTTCATTATTTCTTACACTTTGTAATATTTTGTTGTAGACATTTATCTGTTCTGGAGTTAATTTTAGTTCCTTCTCAGATTATATCTACTTCAGTATTATGTCTTTGGGATTCTGGCAAACCGAAATCTTTTAAACGTTTTCCAAGCATGTAAATCGTACTCTCAATCGAAGCCAAGCCCTCGTTAAAAAAAGTAACGCATCATTGTGAGGTATTTCCTGATTATTTTGTTGTGAGCGATGTCTGTGCAAAATATCATCGCGATTGAATTTTTGAAATCGTTCCATAACTGTAACGCGTTGAATATTTGGCAAAGAATCAGCATTATTGCAAGCACCTCTCTGAGTCGGAAAACTTATTCAGAAATGGCGGCATCAGACAGTGCATTTCTCCAATGGTCCAATGGTCGGCAAAGCTTCGCATGCCACGCGGTATGTGGGATGCAACACACCAGCTTAAGTTCTTAAATAAGTGAAATTTGTAGGCCTTTTTATGTGTTCCAACAGAAGTCGAAGGTAAAAGTATTCACAATAATTACAATGATTCGTGTAAACTCCACCTAGTGTTCATGTATAATATGAATACTTCTTGAATCACTCTGTGCATGTTTTCTGCAGTAAAATATACTCTATGTCCGTTTCCAAATGTACTGCCAAGTATATCAATGCAGGATAGAGTTCATGAAAAGTTATGGTAAAATTAATATGTTAAGCAGACTCTCCAAGACCGTGTACATATATGTAACATTCGCCGTTAATGGGTTAAAAAGTTTTTTCAAACACTTTAGCTGACGCTGAAAATTTCATGCCGCATAATTCTTCCCACCGTTGACGGCTTACCGGTTTAGCCGGAACTGTATATTTTTTTATATTTGTGACATATATTTTCCGACAAACTGCACATATTAAATCAGGCATTTTTATCTCCGCGAATGGAACTTTTAAAAAAAAAAACTTTTTGATATAGTTTTGTTTTAAGAAAATTAAACTTCAAGTGCAACTTAAAGCAGCGCTCACTAATTTTTATTATTTCTTATAAACTATGTAAAAAAAAACTTCGAAATGCTGACTCAAAAAAAAAAAAAAATACACAAAGAAACCCTAAAACATACTTTTTTTCGAGCATCACAAAACCCTACTTGGATGTCACAAGATTTTTGTTTACATAAAATAAGGTTGCTTTAAAAAATGTGGACAACCTTATATAAATGAAACTTGGGCTTAGGCGAATTTTTAATTTTGTATTAAAAAAGCTGAACTTCAACATTTTAGAATGAATTTTCATTGTAATCAGTTTTATTCTAATCGATTTGAAATGTAATTGACGCATTTCTAATATAGTCTTATATATTTTAAATTTTTGCATTCTTTAAAATTAGTTAAACTCTGAGAGCTCTTAGAATCCTAAAACATTTAAATATTAAACTAAACAAAATTGTTTATTCCATGCCTACTATATCAAACAAACAACAATTTTATAGTATTTATTTTGATCTGAAAATGTATTTTTTTTTTTTTTTTAATTTGAAACTTCCTCTCATTGTTAGTCTTGTGGTGACTGCCGTTTCGCCTAATGTTGTTGTAACGGTAATGCTGAAACTTAAAGAGGAACGCCTTGGCCTTAATAACGGCATTCATACTTTAATCTATGCCATGACAACGTGTAACGATGTGGTTGCCATTTTTGTTTTTGGTGTGCTCTTGGGTGTCATCTTTTCAACAGGTATACAATTGTACATCTTATCGTGAAACAAGAAGGAAGTAAAAAATTTAATTAAAATAATTTTTCGCATTTGTAGGCTCGTTGACCGATCAAATATTGCAGGGACCAATTGGTATTGGAATTGGTGTGGTCTTTGGTTATCTCTATGGTGTGCTGCTTCAATATGTGCCATCGAAAAAAGCTGTAAGTAATTTTGTAAATTTTTTTTTTTAATTTTAAGCAACTTTCGACGATACTACTTTACGTTTTAACTCAACACCGCTCTAGTGTTGAGCACCACCAAAGTGTGCCAACAGCGGTATCATTATCAACAGTAGCAGCAGTATTGATGGTTTTGCTGTGCTTTTTATTGCATTATTCAGTTCACGCAGAACAGTAAAATGCTGAGTAGTGAATAATGTAGACAAGCGAGGAGGGAAAAAAGAAGAAAATAACCTATATAAACATGCATAAAAACACGACAGAATGCACAAAATGGATACACATTTTGCAGCGCTTTTCTTAGCAAAATCCTGGAAAAAAAAGGAAGCAAAAAGGAAGCGTGCCAAAGCAGCGCAACATTTAAAATTGAGACAATATTTTTCAATAAAAATATAAAGCAACAAAAAAAATCAGCAACAACAAACACGCTCTCATAACCGTGTTTTTGGTGTGCATTTATGACAACAACAATATAATACTTTGCCAGATATGTGTAAAAAATATTTACAAAAAAAAAAAAAAACTAAAATGCAAACGTGTGCACTTCAAGTTGAGCTTTAGCGTAAATTTTCCTTCATGGCTTTGTTAGTTGGGGAGGATGTGTGTATGTGTGTGTGGGTGTGTGTGAGTCAGCTCGTATGGATTGCAAATATTGCGTTGCTAATATGTAGTATATAAAGGGTTACGCATTATGCGATGCAGGTTAAGTCAAAGGTCTGCGCCAGCCAAAAAAATAGACGAAAGTCCTTAACAAAAACAATATCCAGCTTACTCCCGTGAAATATTCGTGTCATATTTTTATATTCTAATATCTACGCTATATGCAAGAGACAATAAAGGAAAAAAAAAACTGGAAAAACAGTAACAAGATTTGTGCAAAATATTGTTAAAATAGTATTTTTGTGTACTTTTAACGATGAACTGCATTCACCCTGTATGCATAGTATAATATTTTTTTTTTTACTGCAGTGCTGCATACTCATTCATAAATATGTGCGCTTTGTAGTCATCTTTGAGCTCGTCAATCCGCGGTTTATTTTATATTTCTTTTTCCATACACATGAAACACGTTTTAAAAATGTGAAAAAAAATCTGTACTAAAAACTTTATAAAACTGACAAGATTTTTCCATTATCAACTTTATTCCGTTGAATGTTGAATATTAATCATTTGTTCCGAAAGTTGAGGTATGAAAAACCACTCAACTGACAAGCTTTACTAAATATATTTTTGGTATTAAAACATATATGTTTTTGTTAGGAAATTTAGTACAATTGAAATAAAAGCATTGAATTCAAATCTTTCGGAATTTTTAAATTTATTTTATACTAGCAGGCCACAGTGCACAATGTAACGAGCCCATATAGTGAGTTGTCCTAGAATCATGAAATTTTGTGAGAAAAAGTTTTACGATAAAGGAATCATTATTACAAAATTTCAAATTTAATGAATGGCCCGCCCACTTCCCATATAACCGAAATCAGTAATCTGAAATAGTTCCCCAAAAAATTATACTAGATAAATAAAATTTGATACACATAGATTATTTATAGCTATAAATTTGTAGTGTAAAAATGAAATCAAATCGTCCGATTAACATGCCTACTTCTCATATAACCAAAATCATTAGTCTGAAATAGATCCCCTAAAAATTATCCTAGATTAATAAAATTTGGTGAGCATAGTTCTTTTGTAACTATAGAAAGTTAACTTGAAAATTAACTAAATCGGCTTACTAACACGCCTATCTCCCATATAACCGAAATTGGTAATATGGTGTATTCACCAAAAAAACTATTCCAGCGCATTAAAATTTGCTACACACTCTAAAACGTTTTTGTTGAAATTCACTACAATAGTTGTAGGCAACAGTTTTGCTACTATAACTGTAGTAAATTTACACGCCTTTATAAAGTTCAACATTTGTTGTTTACTATTGGTATGTAGTAAAATTCAACAGTTTGTGTTTAATTTTGCTTAAAATATATGGTGATATTTAAGCTTTAATATATGTATTGTAGTAAACTTAAACATTAATTGTTTAATGTTGCTATCATTTTTGTATTACTATTGCAAAATACAACAATATTATTATATGAATAATATTCAACAACTTTTGCTTACTTTTACTACAATAATGTAGTAATATAAAAATTACTACGGCTATGTAGTAATATTTAACATGTGTTTGGGAATTAAAACTGAAGTATGCTTCAACTAATTTTATGATTGATTTAATTTTAACTAAACACACAAATCTAAATAAAAAAAAAACTTTCAAGTCCGTTGCACAAAGAAGCTATATCAATTTGTCGTTAGAGTTATAGAAATAAAACAAAGCATTTTTAAAATCAATTTTTAAAAATTTATTAAGCACTTCTCACACTCACATTCCTGTATAAATATTGAGTACATTACAAAGCAAAAAATATTTACAATCTTAGCTTAAAATTAAAACTTGTTATTTGACACAATTTTTTTAATTAGAGAAGCGGTTACCGGACTGAATACTAAGCTGCTTACTTGCTCATAACCAAACGTGAATGAGAATATGATGCAATTATACAATTGATGTTGGAAATTCAACACACATACTATGTCTATTGGCAATGAAATCTATGATGAAAAAAAAAGTTTAATATTAGTATTGCCGCAAAATTCAACATATGTTCCTTAATTTTACTAAAGTTTGTATATAATTTTAAACATTAAAAATTTACAATGAAACTTACAGTGACATTACACTCCAGTTAAATTTTAAACAAAAAATTACTGTAATTGTTATAGTAAATTTGTATTTATTTTTTAGAGTGCACATAGTTCTTTTGTAGCTATAAATAGTTTGTGTAAAAATTAACTAAATCGGCCGACTAGCCGATCTTGTATATTTACCCAAAAATTTATCCTACGACAATAATATTTGGTACACATACATATTTCCTTTTTTGAATGATGTTGAAATCTTTCTTTGTATTTTCGACTTAGACCTATTTAAACAATAAGGCGGTTTTAGCAAATTAATTTTACAATACTTTTCAAACGGCCGTGACACAGTGGGTAGAGTGTGTGGCCCATCCGACAGAGAACCCTGGTTCAATTCCCAGCTGATACAGAAAGTTTTTTCAATTGGATTAACTTTACTGTTCGGCCTTCATCTCTCTGCAGACAATGTCAAATCTCAGAGAGTAAAAAACTGCCATGAAAAGCTTCTTGAGAACATGAGGCGTTCGGAGTCGGAATAAAGCTGGTAGGTCCAGTTCTCGATCATTTGTGTTCAAACATTTCACAACACACACAACACAATTGATCATAAGAAGCTCGGTCAAAGTCCTTTCAGGGGCAGAAATGGCCATTTCGTTTTTTTTTTTTTTTTTTATATTTTTCAAACGCATACCTTCAAAATACAATTTAATTACAAATTCAAATTAAAATAAAATTGAAATACAACTATTATTAGAGATAATACATATAAAACGCTTATTACTGAATAAGCTTTCATCACTAGAAAATTTTATATGTTGGATTATATCATTGGCCTCCTCTTTTTAACCGACTTAAAAAAGGAGGAGGTTCTCAAGTTCGTCGGTTCTGTTTTTTTTTTTTTTTTTTTTTTTTTTTAATGTATGTACATCGATAACTCCTAAACCGTATGCCTGATTGCCATAATTTTTGGGAAACAGATAGATATCATAAGCGTGGAGGTGCAAAAGTGGGCAGTATTCGAGAACTGGGCGTGGCAATAATAGATCTCGCAATACTAGATACTACTGTATCTCGAATAATATTGACCCTAGGGTACTGCAATTTAGTGTAGGAGTAGCCACAATTATTACAAATAACGGGAAGGAAAATGGGCGTAATTCGACAAATGGGCGTGGCAATATTAGAAAAACAGTGTATCTTGAATAATTTTGAGGCTAGAGTACTGCAATTTAGTACAGGGGTAGGCATTATTATTACAAATGATCGTCAATAAAGTGGGCGTTATTCGTCAAATGGGCGTGGCAGTATTATAAAAAAACTGTATCTCGAATAAAATGGACACTAGGGCACTGAAATTTAGTGTAGCGGTAGGCACAATTATTACAAATTACCGTCAATAAAATGGGCGTTATTCGAGAAATGGGCGTGGTAATATTAGAAAAAGAGTGTATCTCGAATAATATTGATACAATGGTACTGCAATTTGGTATAGGGTAGGCATCATTAGTATAAATTACGGTCAAGAAAGTAGGCGGAATTCGATTACTGGGCGTGGAAATATTAGAAAAACAGTGTATCTCGAATAATATTGACACTATGGCACTGAAATTTATTGTAGTACAGGGGTTGGCAGAATTATTAAAAATTACGGTCAATAAAGTAGGCGTTATTCGATAAATGGGCGTGACAGTACTAGATAAACAGTATCTCAATTAATATTGACGCTGGAGTACTGAAGTAAAGTACAGGGGTAGGCACAATTATTGGGAATAAGGCTCAAGAAACTGGGCGCTTATTTAAAAAAGGGACGTGACAATATAAGAAAAACACTATATGTCGAATTTTATTGACACCAGGTTAATAAAACTCGTTACAAGAATGGGTATAATAATTTCAAAACACTTGACATCTAATTTAAATTTAAGAGACAGATATTTGAAATAACCAACAAACTTTCAGAATTTAATAAAACAAATTTTTTCAGAACAATTGTATTTATGTATATAACAATTGTACTTTTTTCGAAAATTTATCATATTCTCTAAAAAGGAAGAAATGAAAACTTTTTTTAAAAAAAAAACATCCGACTGCAAAATCACTACAAAGTAAAAAACAATTTTAAAAATACTTTTCCTCTTAATTTCTTTGTCATATTTGATAATATATTTAAACATATTATTATATATGAAATCTTATTATTTGAATTTTTTCGTATTTGTTTTATTATCATAAATATATTAATTTCTTGATGAATACAAATGCTTTGAAGCTGGCGCTTCTGATAAAAATTCCGATTATATTAGCGCCGACCTTAAAAGTTTTTGTATTCATCAAGAAATATATATATTTATGATAATAAAACAAATAAGAAAAAATTCTAATAATAAGATTTCATATATTATAATATGTTTACATAAATTATCAAATATGACCAAGAAATTAAAAGGAAAAGTATTTTTAGAGTTATTTTTTACTATGTAGTGATTTTGTAGTCGGTTGCTTTTGTTTTTAAAAAGTTTTAATATATAGATATTTCGATCTGCTGCAACACAGCTTCAGTTTTACTTTATTAACACACCGATGCTGGCGATATCTTGTAGCAAGTAGAAGCACCATTTTATGAGGAATGTATTTATATGTAGAATAGCCAATACACAATTCTCTATCTACGTAGAGATAATTGTGATCTGCTGCAACATAGCTTTAGTAATACTTAACATAGAATCGACAACCGTGCTTAACAGAGGCTTTTGGATCAGTGGATAATGTTTTGAACTCTCAATCACCACGGTACGGGTTCGATTCCCCGCGGAAGATCAAAGAAATATTTTTAACATTTTAAAATTAAATTTTCTTGATATAATAGATGCAAGGAACAAAGAAACATTAATTTCTAAGAAAAAAGTGTCGTTTTGAGAATTCACTGAAGCAAATCACAGAACGAGGCGTAAAAAGCTTCGCTTCAAAAAAATTGTCGTAAATTATATTCTTCATCAGCTGCTCATCTGTATGCAGAAAATAGCGCCATCTGTCTGTGAGTAAAAAAAAAATCGCAAGAATTGATATGAAGCGTTTTTTTCATCAAAGAGTTGATCTTTAATGAAGAAAAAGCAGTTAATTTTAAAATCCTTTTAAGGACTATGTAGCTATAGTAAAAAGGGGATTTCTTAATGTTTAGTCTTCAGTTTACAACCCGAAAAGATTTGTTGTCAGAAAAGATTATTATAATCAACACGTCTTTCCAAACATAGCTTATAAATATGAAGGTAAGATTATTTCTCTGATAACATATATCTCATGACCGTTTATGAAAAAATCAAACAAAGATTTTCCTGTACTTATTTCACCTGAGCTGCCCATAATGTGCCTTGCATCGGTACTGCATCTCAGAAAGGCTTATCATAGTGTCAGGAGCAAAGGTTAATGAATCTTCTTTCCTTAATTGACTTCAGCTAAGCTAAAGTTCACTTTTGTGGACATATCCAAACATATTAATTCGATAGGAATCTTCATTAAATTAATCTTCCTAACTGTTTGAAAAAAATTTAAAAACTTATTTTTGTAGATAAACCGATCTTCTTCGTTGAATAACTGTATATACATAAAATAAACTCACAAAAAAGGCATTTCCTAGCAATAAAATTTCCTTACTTTATCATGTTTTTTGTTTCTAACGCTTTCTTTGATTTGTTAAAACCTTTTATCACTAAATGGATTTGACAAAATTTTGCCCAAAGAATTTTGCACTTTCCCTAGTTTTTTTATTCTCACTCTAGCGGCAAATTGAATTTGAATGAAAACAAAAAGCAAAATGTAACATTTGTGTTGGTAAAATGTGCTTATTCGAAACATACAGACACATCCACACAAACAAGAACACGCACAAAAAACATTGTAGAGTGGAACTGAACTTGCCTCAATATGAGCACACAAATACATTGACAAAATGCAATCACATAAATGCAGTTTCCAGTTTATATCCTTAGTTTTTTTTACTGTATTTTGCTTTATATTTTCTTGTGCTTTGCTTGTTTGGTTCGTTGTTTTGAAACAATCGACCCCAAAAGCTTTGCAAATAAATATAAACGCTTTAGAAAGAAAACTAGAGAAATGAATGAGTAAAAGTCGTAAACGTAGCAGCAACAGCAAATAGTGGAGAAATTAAACAGAACTCAAAGGAAAGGTTAAAAAAAAATTGCATTTGGATGTTTTCTTTCCTATTTTCTTGGCTTGCTATGAAACTTTTTAGTAATGAAAAATATACTCAAATGCAATAGAACGACAGCAAAAAAAAAGAGCAAAGATATCATCACGCACATAGAAACTGATGCTTGCCAGTCTGATGTGTTCCCAGTTTAAATAGCAAAATCCGTTTTAGATAAAGGTAATAACCCGAACTTGCGGACCTTTGAATTCACCAGAAATCATTGTAATTCAATCTGAAAATATTTTGTCTCGTTGGCGTATGAGTAATATTAATTCATAATTTATACAAACATCTCATACATAGTCTTCAGCTCCCACGTACTGCTAACAGTATTTAAAAGTAGCGAAAATGTCTGAAAAAGTTTTCAGCAAATTGTTTAACAACCCGGCAATACCAACAAACAACATTTATATTAACAGCAACAACAACACCGCCAACAATAAATACATCAATCTATCCAACTATCAATGAAAGTAATTTGGCAGAGTGCTGAGAGCAGCCCATTGAAGGACTTCATAAAGCTAAAATCAAGCGCCAGTAAGCTGCTTGCAACTCTTCAGGCTTAATAGCTGGCTGACTGCCACTCCACTTAGCCAATGAAGGCAAAAGAATGACAGATCAGAAGAAGAGCAACAAAAATAAAGCTTAAATTAAGTAGCCGACACTTTTAGTGCCTTACTTCAGCTAAGTACGAAGAGCAACAAACTAAAAACACGAAATTTTTCTTTTTTTTTTTTTTTGGCTTTCAACTTTTTTGCCACTTTTTGTGTTTGTTTCGGTCAACATTTGTATGCATTTATTTTTTTTTTTTTTTGGTTTGGTTTCACTAAATCTATGCTTGCTTCTCTTTTTATTCTCTTAGGTATATGCAAATGGACAGCGTTTCGTACTGACCATCTTGGGTGGCGCGGTCGCAGTGTTGGGTAGCAAAGCCATTGGTTATCCTTCGGCCGGCGCACTTGGCTGCGTAACAGTGGCATTTGTTGCTGGCATCGGCTGGAAGCGACAACTGCTGCAGCTGGACAAGACGCAACAACAACAAGTTTCGCATGATAATGTAAGTTGTGCCTCTTTTTCTATTTTTATTTTTGCTATCTATCTTAAGTTCTATTATTCAAGACCTATTTTAAGTGGACTTTTAGTGTTGGCTTCTTTTTGTTTAGTTTTCGTTTTTATCCTACTTTGATTTTTTTGATTCCAATTTTGACATATGTAAAGCCAAACATGCTTTTAGCGTGACTTATGCAAATGCAAACAAGTCTATTTGTAGTGTTATTTATTTGTTTGTTTATGTTTTAGTTTTTTTTTTTCTCTACTTGTGCCATAAAGAACATGTCAAACATTGCATCATTTTTTTCTTCTTCACTTTTAGTCCTCATCAAGTCTTCCTTTTGATTTCATTAAGCTTTTTCTCGTTAAATGGCTAATTTTAGTATCTTAGAATCTTAAGTTTTTTAAAGTTTTATTTAATTTTCTCACTGAGCTTAGCTAGTTTTGCGTTTTTTTTTTAAGTGAAACTTTTAAGCCGCGTGTACAACAATACAGCGAACTAGATGGATGATGAAACCGATGTAATGAAACGTTTCGTATAAAAACAAGAGTTACTTGTAACACTGGTAGCATAAAAATGATAAAAGTGTTATTTAAAAAATGTTTATATTACTGGCTTCTAGGGAGAATTTAACTCACTACTGTACGGACCTCAGTTAGATGCTCTATTCTCTGATCCACGAACAGTTGAAGTTGCTCATACTCGTCAACTATACATATTACGTAGACTACATGATGTCGGAAATACTATGTAGACAATTATTATAAACGACGTGTCGACAATAAATTCGTGTATACATAATTTAACATTATAATAAAACGCAGAACTTTCGATGCTAAACATGCATCCAAATGGAAAAAAAAACTCTTTCAATTTGGGTAAAAGAAGCAGGTTTATATATATTTATATTTGATGTTTATTTTGAAAATTGAATAAGCTTGTTTCCAAGTTCGGCGTTTCTTTCTCTTTACGCCTTCTTGCAGCCATACTTTGCTATTGTTAAATTTTTTTTTTGGAACAAATAACAAATAAATTATTTGACAACTGCAGTGCGGCCAGCTAATTATAAACAATAAATAATAAACAATACGGCGAGCTAGATAGTACACCAATGTAACGAAATGGTTCTTATGAAAACAACAACACAACAATTCGCCGCACTATTTGTATAAAAACGAAAAAATTGCTATTTAACATATTTAATATTTTTGTTTCCACTGAGGATTGAACACATTACTGTGTGATCCGTAGTTGGCTGCTCTACCCACTTGGCCAGGAAAGAATGCTTAGTTGCATAGCTCAAACTCATCTTGAATCAACAATCAGTTTTCCTTTGCTTTTCTTTCCTTTATGATTGAATTGAGTCTTAGCATGTAGCTATTGGCTGCGTTTTTTACATTAGAGATCAGATCATTAATGAAAAAATGGCTTCAAATCAATTTTTGTGATGTTTTTTACTGGCAGACAGATGGCGCATACAGATGAACAGCTGGTGTTATTTTTAAGCTGAAAGATAAGCTTTTTTCTTTTAACATCTGATGTCAAATAATGCAGGCTGCCCTTTTTTGCAGTCGCAGCGCCATCTAGCCATCAAAAAACGGTCAAGTGCTGCCTACTTTTACAGTTGCTGCCACAATACTTAAAAATATAGAATTGGATTAATTGAATTGATCCTCTCACTTGCTGGATGATGTTATGATCTCTTATGAAAAAAACGCAGTTAGTGTTGGAATTTCTTCCATATACGAGTATATATATTTATTAGAGCCCTGCATGAGTATGCTTTTTCGCCTCCCTGAATATATTCTCTTGCTATAGAATAAACAATTTCCTCTATACTTTTTCTGCTTTGCTCATACCTGATCTTACTCTCTCTTTGTTTTATTCAGGTATAAGAAACAAAGAGAATAAGAGCACGATGCTTTACTAACAACATCACGTAGCAAATAAAGCAATAAAAAATAACAAAAATGTCAGTGCTCATACCCTGAATATTTAGCGACTATTTTTTTATTCGTTCGTTCGTAGAACGAAAAGTATGTTTTTTGTATTGGTACCGAAAACAGGGTGGTAGATACGGGGGTAGGTGTTTTCGGGAGAAATGTTGAGGGGCAAAAAATAATAGGACCATTTCATATATTTCACCTCTCTAGGAGTTCAGCTGCGGCCGATATAAGCTATTTTCGACAACTTTTGTGTTTATAGTATTGGGAGCCAAAGAAGGGTGGTAGATAAGGGGTAGGTGTGTTCGGGAGAAATGTAGAGGAGCAAAAAATAATAAGATTAGCTAATATATTTGACCCCTCTAGGAGTTCAGCTGAGGCCGATATAAACTATTTTCGACAGCTTTTGTGTTTGTGTTGTATCGAAGGTAGCGAATAAGCAACAAAAAATAACACAAATATGCATTAAGATTAGCATAAAGCTTATTGCGGGGAAAAACCAACATACATGATTCTTATTCAAGTCACTGCAGCAGATTCCTGAGTATTCATATAGTTTATTAAGTACTCAGAGAAATAACTGAAGCAACGCGTAGATAGCAAGCTCACCTCAGTGCAAAAGTGTATGAAAGAGAACAGAGAACAAACAAAAAGTTATTCTCTTGCGCTACACGACTTGTTGCTACACGACCTGTTGTTTACATTTATTCGCATTTTTTCATGCAGGGCTCTAATATATATACATGTCTGCATCACTTAGCATTAAATATCTTGGCGAATGCAACATAAAATACAATAAATCGTCTTGTAACGAAAAATGCAAGAACGTTTTTAACTTTGTAGGCACGGTAAAATAAGCCCAAGCAAGCAAGCGGGGTAGCATACGATCAGGGTTTCTTACCACAAAGCAAAGTTATAATCGATTAATGATTGTTTTGAATACACAATACAATTTGATTTTTGTCATCAATCATATGGAATAAATTGGATGATGTATGCAATGCTTGCTTTCGGGTTTGTTCGTATATTGTTTTCATTGATGCTAGGGAGGCATTATTGCGATGGTAGAACGTTCAACTTGTAGCAGAAGTGTACGCGGTTCGATGCGAGTACGGAAAGGAAAAAATGCATTATTCCGACACAGGTTTTTCGACAATTTTTTTCTTTTAAATATTTATACATAAAAATATGATTAACATATAATAAAACAGCAAGATCTATCGTATATGCTACGAGGATCGAGCCTGGGTACTACTTAAGCCATTAAATTAAAATAATAAATCTTCTTGATAACTAACTGCGTCACGAAAGTACAAAAAACTGTGGCTTAATGAAAAAAACAAAACATTCCTTGAACTACGACTGGTATGAAGGCAGACTGCTTTTTAACCATTTGGTTGCACTGGAGGAGAGAATGTTAATAAAATAAATTAGTAATCTTCCCAGAAAATTCATTTTTGGTTAAAAGTTTCACTTCACCCGTGCGTGGCGGCCGCACACATATTTTTTATACTCTCGGCACAAATTTTTCACTTTTTCGACATTGTCTACACTATTGTCGACATCATCGACTTTGTCTTCACCATTTCCTATGATTTTCGACACCAAAATGTGGACAATTAAAGTCGACGCATCGAGGAACATCACTGATTTATTGACTATATTTTCATGTATTTGTTTGAACGTGAGGTGATAGGCTGCAAATATCTCTGCTGCTGCAGAACTACCATCACCGTCAGTTTGAAACTAGTTCAGACAGTGTTAACCATCATGTTAAATGAAAAGCTTTCCTTTTAGTGTAACAAAGCTTTTCTGACATTAGCAAGAACACAAAACAGCAGTTGACTGTGCCCCTTATAGTCAAGACAGTCAAGACTCCATCCAAGATATCGCCATAAAAAATGATAATTAAACTACTGTAACCTTGGAAACTACAAAAACAACTATGGTCTTTTATCGTTAGTTGGTTCCAAAAACAATGCAGGGTCTGAAGCCTTGTATCATTTTAAGTGCAGACACAAACCATATGAGAAATTTGATATAGTAAATTTTCAAACGTTTCATCGCTTCGGTTTTATCACATTCCATTGTTTTTTTAATTTTTTTTTTTTTAATTTTCATTGTCATTTTCATTGTTTTGAATTTCAAATCATTACCGCTGCTAAAAAAGTTTCACTGCAATATTGCACTAATTGCATTGACAGGTATTAGTGAAAAAATAAGTTTATGTGTGGCCGCCACGCACAGTACAATGATGGCAATTGATATCGCATTCAATTGAACAAACTCCCTACATTACCAATCTGCTTTTTTTTTTTCAAAATGCTGTGAAATATTATTTTTTCCGCTATTTTTTACAGGTAAATCACGCGTTTTCAACGTGAAAAATTCCATTTTGCGACAAACTGCTCTAAGCAAAAATGTCTACGTTGACTAGGACTGTTACAACAATAGCCGTTAATCGACTGCAACATTTCATCGTGAATTAATGCTTCGACCCATGGTATAATAAGAGAACATTTGCAGATATATGGCTGAGAGTCGAGTGACAGAACTGTCAAAACCAACACTGAGCGGACACGTCAAGTAACGGAAAATTATTGCATTGATTTTGACAATTCTGACACAGTTAAATATAGCCATGCACTTAATTTTTCTTATTCTACCATGCTGCGACTATTAAATTTTATACATCAGATAGTAATAGTAAGTGTCCGACTGCGTCAGCTGAATATATTCTGCTACTTTTGCTGTTTATCGCTTTTATTATTACTACGCAGTCACGCTCAATTTTTGGTGTTGTTGATAATTTTTTCGCAGCAATTTAAACACCACTAAAACGTACTTCTTGCAAACGTTAAAGAAGCATACAAGCTGAGATTGTTTATGAATATGACAAAAAAATCCTTGCAATTTCAAAGGGAAATGATTATTCTAATGTGGATTTAATTATTTTATTTTTTATTGTTTTTTTGCAAACTTTGCATGCCAATAATATTTCAATTTAATACATATATTTTTTAAAGGAAAATCCGTCACTTGTAATAACGCATATAATGCAAAAAGACCAAAAATTGATGTTTGACTTTTCATTAAACATGATTTAATTTATAAAAAGGCGATTTTTCATTCAATGCTTATTTGAGAACAAAGCAAATATCTAATTTTGATAAATGTTTTTACTTCAGTTGAAAATTCATTCAAGGGCTAAAAAAAAAATCAGTTTTTCTGCACACCTGTAAAATTTTACTATAACCGTTTGATGAGTGTATGTGCAAGTGGCAGATAAGCGGTGTTGCAGGCGCAATGACGAAAAAATGTGTTTTTTTAAAGGGGTTACACATAAGCTGCTGTCAAATGGCTGCCATGTTCGAACCAGTTCGATAGTTAAGAAGCTTGTTTGATATTTTGTCGAACCTGTGGGCCACTGTTGGCAAAATTTTTTGATTTTCTCTGTCGAATTTGAATTTGAATGTAAGCTTCATACCATGGCATAATAAGACAAGGTAGTTTTAGTAGTTAAAATTCTCTCTTGTTGTGAGTGCAGCAGCTGTCAAAATCATGTTTTTACAAATAAAAGCAAAACAAATAACAAAATAAGCAAATTATAATTTTCTATGTGTTTGACAGCTGCTGCATCCACCGCTCCGAGACGATACTACCTTGTTAAATATACCTTGCTTCTAACCTTGTAAAATTGTTTAGAGGCAACATGACCAGAGTAAATATAAAAAAAAAGAAAAGAAAAAGCAAATCCAAGCAATAGTGGCGGCTATAAAAGTATTAAATATAAAATAATATTAAAAAAGGTTTTTAATAAGCTTACATGAGGATGCTTTCCCCTTTCTTTGATCGACTTTTCCATCCATTTGGTTCTTATCTTTTTCTCTTTTACTACAAAGAGCTAAAGTAATAAAAACAAACGATTTTGCTTCTGGTTCATGTTGCTGCGCTACCAATGTCTATAACAAAATTATAGCGAAAACAACAGCAATCAACAACAACAACAATACTGCAGGATCAGCTGCAAAAACTGACTAGTATTTTAATTAATTAAAATTGATGAGTTTAAAAATTGCCAGCATATCAATCAATAGATGGCTGTTAGTTATTTTTCAAAAAATATCTTAAACATATATATATAAACAGTCAATCAAAAAAGTTTAGACACAGTCAATTTTTCTGAGAAGAACTTTGCTTTCATATTTAAAAGCAACTAATTTGGCCAACTTTTTGATGCAGTTAGTATCATTACCCAACCAACAATTATTATCTCTATTTTATCCTTAAGACTTCTTGAAGAGGAATTATTAAGATTGATACACTTACGATTAACTCCAAACGATATCTGTACGATACTTGTAAAACTCTTCTAAGCTCATTTTGGCACTATATAAGTGTGAGTTGTAATTTTCAGAACGCCCTTATACCGGCCTTTTAGAGCTCTGAAACAAGATCAACACTCTAAGAAACAGTGTCTTAGGCAAGTCTTACAGATCTCTTGCAGATATATACTTTTAAGAAAATTATGATGTATATATTCATAAGAGAGTTTTATAAGAATTTTTGTATATATACAATACTACCAACACTATTTTAATATAACAAAATTTGATGTACCATTTTTTATTATGTTTGTAGGAAATTATTATATCTATAATATTGTATATGCGTGGTGTAATATTTTATCATATAAACGAATAAATTTCATTGCGGTGGAAACTTTATCGTAAAAATCTCATATTGCACCTCGGTTGGAAGCTGTCCCCATTTGCAAAAACCAATATTAAAAGTTTTATTTAATTAACATTTTATACTATACTCTCAATAAATGCACTAAAAGGCAGTTTTAAGAATTGATTTCTCCATACAAGAGTACAGCTCTTACTACAAAAGTAATATACTTAAGTAAATCACATAGAAGAGTTGTATACTCTACGAGATAAGTGAAAGGGAAATTTTGTAGGGACTACTTACTTACTTAGATGGCCGTGACAACCCGTGTCCGGATTTCAACCGACCTCATCAGCTCTCGCCAGGCGCCTCTGCTTAGCGCGCGCCTTCTCCAATCGGATACACCAAGCGCGGTTAGGGCTTCCTCAGCCTGGTCCATCCATCGGAGGCATGGTCTCCCTCGTCGTCGTTGACCAGCGACCCTCGCCTCGAGCACCTTTTTTGCTGGAGCTTCGTCGTCCATACGATGGACATGCCCCAGCCAGCGTAGTCGCTGCACAGTTATACGCCGAACTACGTCAATGTCTCCGTAGAGCTCATACAGCTCGTGGTTCATTCGGATGCGATAGTCCTCGCCGACTCGAACAGGACCGAAGATTTTGCGAAGAACTTTTCTCTCGAACACCCCCAGAGCGGCTGCGTCAGTTTGCGAAACTACCCATGCCTCAGCGCCATAAAGCAGCACAGGTAGAACGAGCGTCTTGTAGAGTGTTAGTTTTGTCGATCGAGAGAGGGCTCTGGAACTTAGTTGCTTACTGAGCCCGTAGTAGCACCTATTAGCAATTATTGTTCTTCGCTTTATCTCCAGGCTGATTTCGTTGTTAGTGTTAATGGCGGTGCCAAGGTATACAAACTCCTTGACTACTTCAAAGTTATAGCTGCCGGCTGAAACGTGGGAGTCTAAACGCCGCGCTCCCTTGTTTGTAGACAGCATATACTTTGTTTTACCCTCATTTATCGTCAAACCCACTTTGGCTGATTCCTTTTCGATAGCGGCGAAAGCAGCGGTAACATCTCTCTTGGTTCTGCCAACAATATCAATATCATCAGCGTACGCAAGGAGCTGGACACCTTTATAGAAAATGGTGCCATTACGATGCACACCGGCCTTTCGTACGATCCCCTCCATGATGATGTTGAAGAGATCGCAAGACAGTGGATCGCCTTGCCTGAAACCTCTTTCGGTATTGAAGGTTTCGGAGAGGTCATTTCCTACCTTGACGGAGCTGCGTGTGTTGCTCAACGTCATTCTGCAAAGTCTAATCAACTTTGCAGGTATACCGAACTCAGACATTGTTGCGTATAGGCAATCCCTTCTCGGGCTATCGAACGCAGGTGGACTTACCAGGTCGAAAGCCACACTGATAAGGTCCAATCAGTGTTTTTGTAATCGGCTTTAATCTTTCACACAGTACGCTTGAGAGAACTTTATATGTGATGGAAATAAGACTGATACCTCTAAAACTTGCGCAGATTGTAGGGTCTCCTTTCTTAAGTATAGGGCACAGTACGCTGAGGTTCCAATCGTCGGGCATGCTTTCTTCTAGCCATATTTTGCTGATGAGCTGATGCATGCGCCTTATCAATTCATCGCCGCCGGTTTTAAACAATTCAGCTGACAGGCCGTCAGCACCCGCTGCTTTGTTGTTTTTGAGTCGTTGGATAGCAACTCGAACCTCTTCATGGCTAGGTGGTGGCACTTCCACTCCGTCATTGCTGATTGGTAGCTCTGAACTGCGCTCTCCATGGGCGGCATTGGTGGAATCGTCGCCAGTAAGTAAATTGGAGAAGTGCCGTCTCCACAATCTTAGCACACACTGCGTATCCGTATTCAGATCTCCATTTTCGTCTCTACAAGTGGATGCTCCGGGCTTGAAACCTTGGGTTAGACGCTTAACCTGTTGATAGAATTTTCGTGCATCCTTCTTGCCCTGGTATACCTCTAGTTCCTCACGCTCACGCTTTTCCTGCTCTCTTTTCTTGCGTCTGAAAAGGCGCCTCTCTTCCTTCCTCTTTTCGCGGTAGTTTTCTCGCACGGCTCGCGTTGCAGCTGACTGCAGCGTTTTTCTATAAGCGGCGTTTTTACTGCAGTGGCAATGCGACACTCCTGATCATACCATTGGTTCCGAGGTTGCGGGCGCCGGAAACCAATGACTTCTTCAGCGGCAGCGCGCATGGAGTGGGATATATGCGCCCAAAGTCCGCCGGCGTCGTCGGGTCCAGAGGTTGGTTGGTTGAGCTTAACCGAGAGTTGAGCGGAGTAGGCTTCGGCAGTCCGTTGTAATTGCAGCTTAGCGACATCTAGCTTTCGTTGCATTCCTGTGCGTATGTTCTTCGCATTGCATAATCGCATGCGGATCTTGGCTGCAACAAGATAATGATCGGAGTCAATGTTGACCCCCCGAAATGTACGCACATCTAGAACACTAAAGGCATGCCTTCCGTCGATTACAACATGATCAATTTGGTTTCGCGTTTTTTGATCCGGGGACAGCCAGGTGGCCTTGTGGATGTCGAGGTGCTTAAATCTGGTGCTACTAACTACCATGTCTCGCGCCGCGGCGAAGTCAATCAGTCTTAGACCGTTGTTCGTGGAGGTCTCATGAAGACTGAACTGACCGACAGTGGGGCCAAAGATGCCTTCCCTTCCGACTTTCGGATTGAAATCGCCGAGGACTATTTTCACGTCATGGACCGGAAGGTGGTCGTATACGTCCTCAAGACTAGCGTAGAAAGCGTCTTTGACGGCTTCGTCCTTTTCCTCCGTCGGGGCGTGCGCGCAAATAAGGCTTATGTAGAAACATTTTGCCTTGATGCGGATCGTGGCCAATCTTTCGTTCACAGGTGTGAACCGGGAAACAAGGTGGCGTAGTTTCCGGCTAACAACGAATCCACATCCGAATTCGCGCTTCTCCGCATGGCAGCTGTAGTAGATATCGCAGTGTGCTTGTTTAGAGCAGCCTTGCCCTTTCCATCGCATTCCATTTTGTAGGGACACCATTTTTAAAAAGCATTCATTTATGCCAAGCAGAATTAACCCTTACATTACATTAGTGCAAGGTTTACCGAATTAATTTCATTACTTTGCGTTGAGAGTTATCAATAAATTTGCTCTATAAAGAATATGAAAAATCTTCCTCAAAAGTTTGATTTATGTAACAAAATATAGTTGTGTCTCGGTTTTGACTGTATGTCGACTCGAATCAGAATTCTAGTGGGCTAAGCTCGCTCTAGAATTCCTAGTAAAATTTATAAATTTCACATATCAATTTTTATTTTTATTTTATTTATCCATTTATAAAATTCGTCAATGCTCTTTTTTCAAAAACAATACAAAATATTTATATAACCATCGCATTTATCAAGAATTATAGTATTTCTAAACTTCCCGCATTACATTCACAAACAAGAAATTAAACTCTTTGTATTGTAAATAAAATCTCTTCTACTCCCAGTTTAGGCTTACTTGATATTAGTACATGAGTAAAAACACACAATTTGCACAATACACTATCCTATTTGTATGAATTTTACACCACAGGCTGGGCTTACTTGAAATTAGTCCATGAGAACAAATTCCATAACTTATTTCTTATTAGACTATTCTAAATACGTCACAGGGCATAAACAATTTCAGTGATGTAGATGAACAAATTGTTTGAGTGCGTACGTGTATTCTAAACACATATTCTTAATGGGATTGGTAATTTTTTACTATGAAAATTTAGCACATTTTCTTCCTGAAAATTATAACATCTTATGAATGGAAGTGTATACGTAAATTGCAGTTAGAAATTGTTCTGTTCTTTCGGAATATTTTTCTTATGAATGAACTAAATTTCTTGAACATAATTTGTACATATTTTCTGTTCGTTTATTATATAGGTATCCTGAAATTTTGGCTTATTAAATAAAAACCCATTTCTTTTGAAATGATACATTTACAAGAAAGGGTTAAGAACATGAATACAGTTAAATCTTTTGTTTAGGGCAATTGCCCGATTATAAGAATCAACATCTTATTATCAGAGTAACGCTCTTCTAGTCAGACTGTTTCTCTTATAATCAGAGTGATACTCTTCTAGTCAGACCGTTGCTCAGATCAGATCAGACATCTTTAAATAAAAGCCTTTAAGATATCTATAAGACTTAGTCTATAAAGCTAAAACTCTTCAGAGTTTGGCTCTGATAGCTGAAGGGTTGTAGAAGTCTGTAAGAAATGACTTGTAAGATGCAGCGTCTACGCAGTAATGCTCTTATAACACAACTCTTTTAAACTACTATGAGATAATGTGAAATAGAACAGAATACTTATAGACAACTAGTTTTGCTGTAAATAATCTTTAAGCGTATTGCTCTTGCTGAAGATAGTTATAGGACGTAATTAAAAACTAAAATTTTTCGTCCAGTGCTCAACTCTTAAGAATTATTGCTTGGGTAGATGAATTTTAATTGAAATACACAAAAAAATTCCTTAACTTTATACACGAAGAAGAAAAAATTAATATGAAAAAAGTTTAGGCACAGGCTGTATGTTTACCTTGTATTTGCAAATAAAACGGTTATCTATAAGTTCTCTTTGATCTATTCCGTTTTCTGCACATAATTATTGCGCAGCCATCCACTTGTCAATTGATTCAAATTAGTGTTGATCTTGATGTCCTGATTGAATGAGCAAAAAAAGCAGTCGTACAGAAATTTCGTTAGATATTCGAAAAGTTATTATAAACCTTTATGTGCAGCAAAAATTTTATCGCGAAATTGGTGATATAGTGCAGAGGCCCTATACAAGTGTGCGAAACATTTTAAAACATTACATAAATACGGGAAAATTAGAGCGTGAATGCAGATCTGGACGCCCAAAAATATTAACACCGCGCCAGGAGCGCACTGTAGTAGCTGCAGTGGCCCAAAATCCTAAGATTTCGACTGTAAAATTATGCAATGAAATGCAACAAAGTTTCAATAAAAACTTAGATCCCCAAACAATACGCAATACTCAACATAGAGCTGGTTTTCATGGAAGAGTTCCTCGGCGCAAACCATTTATTTCGGCTATTAATAAGAAAAAGAGGCTGGAGTTTGCAAAAAATGAATAAAATAACGTGAAGTTTTCATAATAATAAAATTTATAATAAATATATCGTGCTCTTATTCTGTATTTATTCTATTCTTTTTGAATTATTCTTTTGAATTCTATTCTATACACTCATCTTCACACGATCACATCTCGATAACGGTTAAGTTGGTGGGGTTTGTTGATATACCGCTGAAAAGTTGATTTTTTTTGCCATTAAAATGAGCTATCCATATAAGTTTAATGTAAGTTCGTTTTTCTGCTAGAAACAATAACGTGAATCAAAGTCGTGAAATATTAATTAACCGTGTAGCTTCTAAGAGTGTGAAAATAGACCCCCCTTCCCCCTCCCATACGATTTTTTGCTCAGCTCGACATAACTTTTCAGCTCCGTAAATAGTTGCACTCAATTGCGTGACACCCTGTATATGGTACATTATATATACTCAAATTGGTTTTAATTATAATTCAGACGTGGTAGACAAACTTTTTATGCAATGTTTTCCAGATCGACTATCAAAATTCTTGAGCTTTTTTAACTATGCATAAAGTTTCACTTTTATGATATAAACCATTTCTTTTAAACGCATTGAAAAATTTTTACAAAATCTTCTCTTTTTGCATACTTTAGTCTAGTGTTGCTAAACGTCTCGATCTGTTGTGGAAGTTTCTGAAACCGGTGTCATTTTCGCTCATTGGCAAGGAAATAAATTTTGCCGTGTTGGATGGAAAAGTCGTTGGTTACGGACTTGTGGTGGTGCTGCTCGGAAGTTTGGTAATTAAACTGCAAAATATTTCCAAAACAATAACAAAAATAACAAGAAAAACCACAGTAACATACATATGACTAACTTTTTGAATTCTTCTAAATTTCTGGCTGTCGTTTTTGTGCTGTTATTGTTGTTGTTGTTGTAGTGCGTGGCCATTTGTTTTGTGGTTTTATTTGCACAACAATAAATTAAATTGTTGTTATTTTTGTGAATCTCATGCTGGTTCATTCCCATCCGTTACTTCCTTTTCTTATTTTATTTATCCTTTTTAAATTGCTTTGTTTTTGCTTTTTGTTTTATTTTGTTTTGTTTCAGTTCCGTTTGGGTTTTGCATACATTTCCACATACGGCGGAAATCTGTCGAGAAAAGAACGTGCCTACATTACAATTTCCGGTTTTCCCAAAGCGACCGTCCAAGTAAGTGAAGGCATCATGTTATTTGTTCTAGTTATTGTTGTTGTTGTTGTTGTTCTTGATGTTGTTATTTGAAGTTGTTGTATGTGTTATAGTTTTGTGTTTTGATGTTTACAGCAACACCGCAAACGAACTTGTTTTGTTCTGTCTAACCTAACAAGCATTCCACAAAATCCCTACTCTTAAAATATGTCACCCTTAAAACAAAAAAAACAAAAAAAAAAAACATAAAGATGGAAAATCAAAAACAAACAAAAGGATTGCCAAGTTTGTCCATTGTTGGGCCTTTGTGTTTATACTTTAGTATGAGGTAAGGCTTCAGTCACCGCCATATTTAAATGTTTCGGTTGAGCACTTATTTTCTCTGTTTTTCGTATATGTGACATTTTTCGGCTTGATATCTAAGGATGCTCTATTTAGCCGCGAGGCTCACATGTTGCTACCATGTCCAGTGGTCAAGTTTTGTTGTCATTGTTTTTGTTGTTCTTTTGCATTGGCTAACTATGCGGTGGCCACTTTTGCAATTGTTGTTACACAGATGGGTTTCAGATGTGTTGGAGTTACTGTCCGCAATTGCCAAGAGATTAAAGAGGACCAGCCTGCAACCTAACGCATCAGCATTATACAAGTACTTTTTGGGTTGCCATTTGGAGTGACATATTTTTCGAGCAAAACTAAGATATGTGGTTAACAGAAAAATTTTTTTCGTTTCTGATAGAAACAATTTATTTTGTATTAATGTAAATGCATTTTAGTTTAACCCGTTAGGTTGGTAGATGATTAAATAGGCTAAGTTTACCCGGTAAGGTAGAAAATTATTCTATTATTCGGTATTTTCGGTAAGGTAGAATAATTATACTAGAAAAAATAATTAGTTATTATTATTATAACTATACCGAAAATTGAGATACCTACTTCCAGATTTTATTAACTTTTGCGGAAAGTCGCTTGGTCGGCGCCGACGAGCCAAGAAACCACAGAATTGTTTTTGCGTTATTGCAAGTCAAACACTTCGAAATAGAATTTTAAAATTTAAAAAAAGGGAATTTTTAAAAATATTAAGGATCCAGTACAAAATCCAGTACATGATTTCATCCAGTACTTAGAGTTCGAATACAGTACAGTACTGGAAAATCCAGTACTGTTGGTATTATTAGGTATGTTGGTAGGCTAGGCCACTTTTGCTCTCATAGCCTTCCTCAATTTACTCTAAAATGTTAAAACATGTATTTTTGCTTATTTTTTAGATAAAGTAAATCTATTGTGATATTGTTGAAAAATTAATCACAAACAGTTATAAAACGTAAAAAAAACATAGACATTATTATATGATCTGAACAGCCTAAGCCGACAAAAATTGCCGAAATTGGCTGAAATCAAATATTCGGTCGGACAGAAAGCTTTTTATAGTAGTTTATAGTAGACCCCTACCATTACGGAGAAAATAAAATAATAATAAAATAAAATAAGGATACACGGAGTCCTGACATGGCCATCGCCCTTATTTTAGAAAACCAAATAAATCCACACCAATTTAATAAGATGCAATACCAAGTAAGGAATGGAGCTTCGGCAGGGTAGCGAAGCTAAAATACCCCTCCACGGCCATATTGAAGTATATTCGAAGTCTTTAGCCACGACAGACATGATGACATTCAGTTTTATATATTAAAAAAAGTTTTTCTGTTTTGTTGACTTCACTTTGTATGGGAGGTAGGATTTAACCAAATATCATAGAGATGGTTTATATTAAATATCAAACCTTATGTGCAAAATTTCGAAACGTTTTTTTAATTTTTGCAGATTTTGAAGAGATTTTAAATTTAAAATATAGCCAATTTGTATGGGATGTAGGCGTGGTTTTCATACGATTTTGCCAAATATCATAGTGACGGTCAAATATCAAAGCGTATGTTCAAAATTTCAAGACATTTTTTTAATATGAGCAGATTTTTACGTGATTTTACTTTTAAAATAAAGCTACATACGAACTTTCATACGATTTTTTCAAATTTCATAGCAAGAATTTATATTGCAGATCAAAGCTTACGTGCCAAATTTCAAGACATTTATTTAATTTTTGTGGATTTAAAAGACATTTTACGGCTTCAAAAAAGTCACTTTGTGTGGGAGGTAGGCGTGGTTTTCATTCCATTTCGCCCATTTTCAAACTTGATATCTTTTCTTAAAAGTAAACTTAAATTTTAAATTTAATCATGCTAGCTTTAAAATTACGGCTGTTATCGTGTCGACAGACGGACAGACGGACACACGGAAATTGACTCAGGTGGTGATGCTGATCAAAAATATATATATTTTTCTATACCTGCCACTCTTTCTTCTTGGCGTTACAAACGGACTGACAAAGTTAATATTCTTACACTTATATAGTTACCCTTACGCAGCATGCGTTGGGGTATAAAAAATCGCATTTAATTCACGAACTATATGAACGCTTCAATATTGAATCCAAAAGTACCAGTTAACATCCAGTAGTTGAGTACCTTCCTGTCACTTACTGGTGCAAATCGATACCATCTTAAGTCTCTGGTACATTTAGAGCCTGCTCCCTATACCAGCCCGGTGGTACTAAGCGCGACTCCCACCATTCGCAGGCTTCAGATAAAGAAATACACACACTTTCCATATCTACTCCAAGGAACGGCCGTCAGCGCCGGGCTCCAAGGTAGTAGGGATGGGCAAAACCGGTCGGTGTTTAAGAGTGATCGGTTTTTTTTTTAAACCTGAGTTTTTTCGGTGTTTTTTTAGAAGACAAAAAACCGTGACACCGGTGGAAAATGTGAAAAATCGACAACTATATTTTATCTTGCAATGCAGCACTGACAAAAAGGCAGCAAATGTGAAAAAAACCTGGAAAATTTTGAAGACAAAATCTATATATATAAAAAAAAGTTGCATTGTGTATGAAATTGATGGGCGCAGTGAAATAACTCCCAAATGAAATAAGTCCCAAAAAAAAAATGAAATAACTCCCAAAAAATTTCCATACATTTTTGGGAGTTATTTCATTATGAAATAACTCCCAATTTTTGGAAGTTATTTCATTTATTTTGGGAATTGTTTCTTTTTTTGTTTTGGGAGTTATTTCATTATGAAATAATTCCCAAAATTCGGAAATGAAATAACTCCCAACGATAATGGGATGGGAAGGGGTTATATCATTTTCTTCAATTTTGGCTATTGAAGAGGTGCGATTGTTTTATATGCGCCTTCTACAGAATGAAGTTTGTCAAAGGCGTAACTGCATGGAAAAAATAATGACAAAATTTACAAAATGTTTATCTTTCAGAAAATTATCAATTGTACAACTGAATTACAGAAGTGACTATTCATAATTTTATTTCATTTATTTTGGGGATAATTTAATTTTAAGTTTTTTTTTTTTGGCTTATATAATTGTTTTGGGGAATATTGTGGCTAATGCAATTTTGGCGCAGTGAAATAACTCCCAAATGAAATAAGTCCCAAAAAAAAAATGAAATAACTCCCAAAAAATTTCCATACATTTTTGGGAGTTATTTCATTATGAAATAACTCCCAATTTTTGGAAGTTATTTCATTTATTTTGGGAATTGTTTCTTTTTTTGTTTTGGGAGTTATTTCATTATGAAATAATTCCCAAAATTCGGAAATGAAATAACTCCCAACGATAATGGGATGGGATGGGGTTATATCATTTTCTTCAATTTTGGCTATTGAAGAGGTGCGATTGTTTTATATGCGCCTTCTACAGAATGAAGTTTGTCAAAGGCGCAACTGCATGGAAAAAATAATGACAAAATTTACAAAATGTTTATCTTTCAGAAAATTATTTCATTTGGGTCTTATTTTATTTTGGGTTATTTCATTTAGATGCTATTTTATTTAATAATTGGGACTTATTTCATTTTCCGGTTGGGAGGTATTTCATTAATTTTGGGACTTATTTCATTTTGTGATTTAGGAGTTATTTCATTTTTTTTGGGATTTATTTCATTGGGACTTATTTCATTGGGACTTATTTCATTTGGGAGTTATTTCACTGCGCCGCAATTTTTTCGTTGGGTGTTATATCATAATGAAATAAATACCAAATTTTAGGTCTTATTTTTTCCATTTTTCATTGAATTTGGGCATAATTTCATGCCAGTGGTTTGGGGCTTATTCCATTTTCGTTGGGCTTATTTCATTTGGGTCTTATTTCATTTTGGGTTATTTCATTTAGGTGTTATTTTATTTAATAATTGGGACTTATTTCATTTTCCGGTTGGGAGTTATTTCATTAATTTTGGGACTTATTTCATTTTGTGATTTAGGAGTTATTTCATTTTTTTTGGGATTTATTTCATTGGGACTTATTTCATTGGGACTTATTTCATTTGGGAGTTATTTCACTGCGCCAATTGATGTTCTCTGTAATGCGTGAACCCATTTTGTTTCTGGAAATTTCACATGAAAGGTGACGTCCATACAAAGGTTTTTATGTATAAACGGTCTATATATATGTATTAATTCGTGAGTTATTGGCATTTGAACATGTATTTGTGCGTATATGCTGTATAAGGGGAAATATTTGCAAATCCCTATAGCTCGGTAAATATGAATACTACGATATGGAAATTAGATACAGATATTGGTAGGATCATTTTTGAACACAGTAGAAAAGTGGGCGGAATAAGTCAAAGGGGCGTGGCACTATAAATAAATAACTATTTCTCTCTAAACATGGGTACTAGGGTATTGGAATAAAATAGCAACAAATACTCAAGAGATTCGAACGCAAAAGCAGCAACCGATATTATTTTATGAAAAAAAAGTTTTAAAAACCACGCCCCCTATATTGCAAAAACAAAATGAAACGAGAACGGATCAGCCGATTTGAACGAAAAAGGTATCAAATTATTTTTTATTAGATTTTGTTGAGAAAAACAAAATTTTCCATGTTTACCTGCCAAGCCTACTAACATTGAAAAACAAAATTATAAGTGAACTACTGAATCGATTTGAAAATAATATGAATCAAACAATTTTGATTGAATTTAGACGACACTACTTAGAAACGCTCACAGTATTGAAAAATATAACAAGAAAAAGACGGCTTAGTCGATTTGCAGTTTGCAGATTTGCACCCAGTGAACCAAAACTACCGTTTTTGAATTTATTTATGAACCTTTTCGGGTAGAAACGTTCGTATTAGGCACTCATAAATGAACCCTTTCTGTATCATTCGTCGGACTAAAATACCTCTCAAAAATTAACCTTTTTTTTTTTTTGTTCGGAAATGAGTTAAAAAGAGAACCATAGAAAAGTTATTTTTGGGCACACGGAAATGAACCCTTTTTGTATCAATCGCCGGACTGAATTGCCTCTCGAAAATGCATTTTTTTTTTTGTTCGGAAATATGTGATTATTTTCCAATTTGAAAAACTTTTTGCATGGAATGTTGTCGTGGTTTTTCATTCTATTTGGTGTTGATCTTCATTTTAGAAAGAAATGTTGAACTGTTATAACAGACCTGATGATAGATGAAAAGGAAAATAGTTTTTCTTACGTGTATCAGTACATCCATTTCCCTTCTTATGACGAGAATCAATTCGCCTGGTGAAAAAGTTCATACAACGTTTGTATGAAGTTTAACATTTTAATTTACTATTATAAAAATATCAACAAAGGTTTGAAATTTTTCTTTTTTAACTCAAAATAACATTTATGGTTTATTTCTGAACTCATTTATGAACAAAAAATGGTTTATTTACGAGTAATTTTTGCCTACTAAATTGATAAAAAAAATTATTCTTTTTCGACTCAAAATAAGTATTATACGAATTTCGCAAACGAATCACCATTTTTATTTATGGGGAAAGTTTTTACGAATTTAATCTTCTATAGCAATCAGTTTACAGAAACAAAATAAAAAAAAAAAGTTTTTAAAAAAAATGTATCCAAAACGTTCGCAAAACTGTCACCTCCGCAAAACCTTCGCTTATGGTTCAGTGGGCAGTTTACCAAGTCTGCCTGCCCCGCTCACATTATTTCCAAAAAACATAATAAGACGTTAACAGCTGAGTCGATTTCAGCAAAAATTAAATCAATTGAGTCTGTGTGTCATTGCGATTAACATCCCAGCAAAAAAGTGCTTTCAAAAGAAGGTAAAGTGGAAGGCAAAGTATTAAATTCCATCCTTTCCATTTTTATACCCAGAATATACCCAGAAGGCATTCATTAAACATATGCATATAATTGGGTCCTCTCCAGAAGGGCTTCCAGAATGTTTTCAAAGGAAGATTTCCTTGAGGCATTCTATGAAAATAGTGATCGTTGCCATTCACCGACCGAAGACATCTGTTGATTATAATCTATCTAAATACATATAAGTGAATGTATTTATGTATGTGGGCATGTATGTCAGATATAGACTCCGAAACCGCTAAACCAATTTTTATGAAATTTTCAGGGAAACTGTAGCAAAGTCTCGGGAGTGTCTTGAGTTTGGTGCCGATCAAACCAATGGGCAGGCATTAGACAAAAACATGCCACCTCCCTTTGGAGTTATAGGTCGTACAGCCTCGGAATTCGGTATTTGAATAAGGAAAAATCCAACCTTTATTAATAAACTAAATTGAACTAAAATGCAAATTTAAATTTTGGCCTTTCTGCAATATACGCGGTATTGCAAGTGGCTGGTTCGCGGTATTACGCGCCCACCGACGATATATTTTTCTTTCCTTGCCACAATCATTTCATTATTATCTTTAGCCGATTCCTTCCATTTTTAATAAAATAAAAACTTTTACAAAACCTAAATTTGAAAAAAATTGTGTAGTGTAAAATTTGATCATCATGGTAAATGAATTAATGCAGAAATTGCTTAAATAAATAAAATTTATTTTCTAAAATAATAAGTTTATAATAACTTTTCATTTTTCACCTGTGGTTCCATTTTTTGGATTTGCCAATATGTAAGCCTGTTAAAAAATGCCTGGCGAAGCGGGCGGGGGTTCAGCTAGTTTTTTCATATTTGGATGACCTGAAGCCAGTTAAACATAAACCTTGTAAGCTTAAAAGGGTCGCTTAAACTTCAGCACATTAAATATTTATTTCATTTGAAATTTCTACAAACTTTGCCGTTTTGACAAATAGCCGACGAAAAGTTATTATTTAAAAAAGCTTCGTTAAAAAATTCGTTTCCTTGCCTTATAATCCGCTTTGTAACGTTAAAAAGTTATATTTTTTTTTCTTGAAATTTTTTAATTTTTTTTGTTAATTTTTTATAATCCTAAACATAAAATATTTAATTTGATAAAATGTATTTCTTTTTTCTAGTAATTTCTTATAGGTGGTGTCATCATGCCCAGGAACGCCACTGTATACTCTTAAAGAGGTTGGATGGCAAATAAGGAAAAAAATTTTCTTTAAAATTTAGTTGATTTTCTTTGATTTTGGGATGTTTTTCCTGAGTTGTTGCTTAACATATGTGCCAAAAAGTTTTACTTAAAAATAAATATTTTTATATCCCAACGCGTACTGCGTAATGCCCGTATGTTACTTAATTTTTTTTTACAACTTTTGTCATTGAAAATGAAAACTAGAGCAGTTCAAATAGTACGAATGCATGGATTTAATTGGTGTGAGTGAGTACACATATAGTACGAATTGGAGAAAAATTTGTAGGACGGACTGTATTTTCTCTGCATTTTTTTTGCCGTTTCTTTCAATTCGTTCTTCGTTGAGTTTCGTTCAAATATTTACTGTGCTGTTAGTAATAAATTTGACATTTTTAGAGTAAACAAAACTATTTAATATAAATGTATGCTGAATGGGAAGTGATGTGTGTAGCTAATATTAATTTATTTAATGCAGCTGCTCTTCAAAACACCAGAAGTAACAAAGTAACAACGTTTATCCTTTTCTTACAATATATGTCTGTCCTGCTCACGCGACACTTGTATTCAGATTTTAAAATTGGACAAAAAAAATTAAGTATCATACGGGCATAAGGGATATATTAACTTTGTCATTCCGTTTGTTACGCCAAGAAGGAGGCGTGGTAGGTATAGAAAAATATATATATTTTTAATCAGCATCACCACCTGAGTCGATTTCCGAGTTTCCGTCTGTCTGTCCGTCTGTCTGTCCGTCTGTCTGTCTGTCTGTCGACACGATTGATTACAGCCGTAATTGTAAAACTATTGCGATGCAATTCAATATATAAGTTTATTTTACAAAAAGCAGGATCAAGTTCGAAATTGGGCTAAATCGGATGAAAAAAACGCTTACCTTCCATACAAATTGGCTTTATTTTAATCGTAAAATCTCTTAAAAATCTGCAAACATTAAAGAAATGTTTTAAAACTTTGCACATAAGCTTTGATATTTAATATAATTCATCTCTATGATATATGGCAAAATCGGATGAAACCACGCCCACTTCCCACACAAAGTGGCTTTATTTTAAACGTAAAATCTCTCAAAAATCTGCTAAAATTAAAGAAATATCTTGAAATTTTGCACTTTAATTTGATATATAATATGCACCATACCTATGATATTAATCGGGGTAGTATTTTAGCTTCGGTACCCTGCCGAAGCTCCATCCTAACTATTTTTTTTTTTTTTTTTGGTTGTATGTTATGAACAGCTTGATCATGAATCGTTCCCAAAGAACTTTATCCGTGAAACAATATAAACGCTAGACTAAAAATTGTTCAAGGGAATTTAAAGGGAAGTTTATAATATATATAAAATTTCTAAAATTAAAATTGATTTGAAAAACAAGGTACAAATATCCAAACTTTCCACCTGCTCTGTAGCGCTTTTATTAACATGTAGATTTTTTTACTATTCTTGCATTTATTAGCTATAGCGTAAGCATGAACTGGGTTACACAGCACGCTGCATTCTTATTATTATTATTATTATTATTATTATTACGACAATCCACACAATCTACTGACATAAAATTTCATCGCATTTGTGCGGAATCAGCCTACTTTCATGGCTTTATTCACCCACCGTCTTACTTTAATAATCGAAAAACATGTTGAGCAAAAAAGAAAAAAAAATCTCACAAAATAATAATAATATTCTTTCTACAACAACTTCCACTATTACAGGCAGCACTCGGACCCATCGCACTGGATTTGGCGCGCTCATTAAATGCAAACGTGGAGAGCCTTTCGCTGGCTAACAACGTGCTCATCATCTCAGTTTTGGCCATCATTTTCACGGCCCCTATTGGTGCTATTCTCATGTTGCGTTTAGCGCCAATCTGGCTAAAGCATAGCAAAGAGGACACGGATGAGGATGAGGATGAGGAAATGGCCAACGGCATGCCAAACAATGACAACGTGATGAATTCCATCAAATACACCACAGAAAATCTCAACTACAATGGCAATAAAAGCCAAAATTTTGACGTAGATTCTACCGCTGCTACTGCGAATCCGGCTGGCGTTGATGACACAGAAGCAGGCAATCCAACAAAAACAGCCCGTCACTTGGATTGAATCTAATTAAGTGATCCACAGTATGTGGCAGAAGTGGCGCGGGTGAGAAAAAAAAAAAACAAAACCAAATAGTGAAAAGTTTATACGATGGACTAGGGGGAGATGGAGAATGTAAAGTATAAAGCCAGAATGTAATAAAGTTACTTAAGTAGTTTAGTTCAACGCTCGCTCAGTTGTCAGTGACAGCAGCTTGAGTGACACGACTTTTTGTGTGTTTTTGTAAAATGCTTTTATATATATACTTTTTTTTTTCTATATTATATTAATGTACTTAGGTAATCCATACTGAATCGTTTTCTAAAGATGTTTGTACTTTTCAAAACTCTATTTGTGCCTATATACATAAGTATGTTTGAATATTTTTCAGGAAAATTATGCATTTTTTATTAAAAATTTGTTGTAAGTAACTAAATAAATGAATATTTAATATCTTAAAAAATTGTATACATCAGTTCTCATAAAATAAGCACATTTATGATGGGATCTGAGCTTATGTTTCAACGAATTTTGTGTGTGTTTAATGCGTTTTTATTGATTTTTTTGTTTTGTGGCATTTTTCAATTCATTGCAACTAATGCGACCAGCCATATCACTTCAAATGCGTCGACATGGTGGCTATTACAACTGTCGAAACTGCGACTCTGACCTCAATATTAGCGATGAATAATAAATTTGCATTCGATGACTTTTATTCAGTATTGTAGTTTTTTGTTGACTTAGGAGCCTGCTAGAGGCAATTAAACCAATTTATGTTTATATTCACACATTAAATTAGGAAAGATTTTTTTTTCCACACCGTTCCCCTCCATTTTTCAAAAATTGAAAAACGAACATTTTCGAAGTATCCCCAACATTTTTTGCCGAAATCGGAAATTTTTAAATCCGAGCGCATAGAAATTAAGAAAAATGTCCATTCTTGCGATTTAAGTCAAAAACCATTCAAAAATTATCATTTTTGGGGGTGCTTTGAGCCTCCAAAAAAAATGCGAAACGCTTCACTCCACCGCACTATATATCGGATGAGCAAAGTTTTTCCACTAATTTGTAAAGCTTTTTTAATATTCAATGAATAACATCAGTTTACACGAAGCAAATATCTGGTATCTCATAGACTTTTTTTATGTATTACTATTCTTTTACGAATATTTTAGGTATACACTTGTTTGTAAGTGTAAGCCACTGGATTACCAATATAAATAACTTGCGCGCCGATGAAATTGTTAAAATCATCACAGTCGTAGCAATCCCGCCAAAAGGGCAATCGTTTTGATCACAAGATTCAATGACACAGTTACTGCAAGTCGTAGACGTGCGTCAAAAACTTTTTTCTTACATAGCTACGAAAATGGACTTCACTGCAAATTTTTGAAGTGAAACTTCAATAAAAAAGATCAAATATCTGACTTCATAGAAAAAATTAATTCTTGTCCAAACATATTCCGATTCAAGTTTTTACAAACTACTAAAGCGAAAAACGAAATTTCCCTTGAAAAGGCTTTGACCGTGCTTATTATGATCAATTGTGATGTGCGTGTTGTGAAATGTTTGAACATAAATGATCGAGGGCTGGACCTATACCGAGAAAAAAAGCAATGGGTAAATCACCTAAGTCGGCTTGGGTAAAGAGAATTGTATGGGAATTATAAACATATGCTTATTCACCTAGGCAATTTATTGTTTAATACATTCCTTTGAAAGCACATAATTCGATAACTTCACAAAAAGAATATTTAATTCACCTAAGCCCAAAATCCAAATATGCAAAATTAAAAAGCAACTAGCAACTATGACTTAAGCATAGTTTTCAGCTATTTTCTGCATAAAAAAACACAGCTGTGTCATTAGACACACGAGAGAAGGATAGATTTGACAATTTAATGTTTTTTTTTAATAAAACCACTCTTAAATTCAAAAATAACATAAAGTTATTTCAAAAACTCACGTTAATATTCACACCAGTAAATTTTATTACATTCCATCAAAAAAAAAAAAAAAAATTGTGTTGTTGCCGACTTTAGTCAAGCAAATCATCGACAAATCGGCAGCTTTAAAAAAAGGAAATTGAAAACAGAAACCCGAAAAAAGTAGTTATATTTTTGAAATTAAATTTTTTTTTTTAAAAAGTAACATAGGGTATACAAAATTACCAAATACTTAGTTAATTTATCCCCCAAATAAAAATTGGCAAATCAAAATGTAAAACTTAGGCGTTTTGATGAATTACTTGAGAGGCTGAAAACTGCCACAGCCATTTTATAAATTATACTAGGTTTTTTTTCAACTTAACATAAGCTTTTTTCTCGGTGTACAAGTTTTATGCCGTTTCCGAACGGCTTATGTTCGCAAGAAGCTTTTCATGACAGTTTTTACTCTCTGAGACTTGCCATTGTCTGCAGAGAGATGACGGCCGAACAGAAAAAGTAATTCAATTGTAAAGACATTCTGTGTCAGATGGGAATTGAACCAGGGTTCTCTGGCGTATGGGCCACAGACTCTACCCACTGTGCCACGGCCGCCACTTACAAACTACTTAAGCTACATTAAACTACATACAATCCTACAGCATTTAGTGGGTAGAGTGCGTGGCCAGAGAACCCTGGTTCAATTACCACCTGACACAAAAAATTTTTCCAATTGAATTATTCAGTATGATATGTTTTTCAATACCTCCCTCATTACCCCTTAATTACAATTGGGACATATCCCCTTATTAGTCCCCTGCTGAGCCCCTGGGATGCGTAAGCTTTTTAATGCCAAATTTTAAAATTCCACTAGCACTTGAACATCAAGTTGAGAATTGCGACTAATTTTTGACACATGCATAGGGTACCTGTTTATAAATTACGTAACACGTTTAGGGTCGAACATTAGCGTGGTCGAACATTTGTGACAAGTGTGACATGGAGGCAGGAGGTCGTGCGTTACGTCACAACAAAATTTTTGAATTCAGATTCAAAAATTTTAAATTGTATTAAAATTTAATTTTGTTGTAAATATTGCTCTAATTTTTTATCAATAAAACAATGAACCTAATCAAACGATCGGATCACGGGCGGAAAACCGACAGCTTAGACTTTGTTCGAAACGAGCAATTTTATGAAAGGAACTTGAAACACCTTCAACAAGTGTAGCAGCTTCAAAAAACAAAGATGAAGAGCAAGTAAGAGCAGCAAACGGAAGTAAAGTAACGTGCTTTGCTGAACTTTAGTGGGAAGAATTCTTACTCTAAAGCAGCCATCGAAAACAGCTGCTATAACTTTGCGTTCAAAGCGAACATCAAAGTTTTATATAAAAACTGAAACATACTTAGCTATTTTCACAATTGTTGAATATTGAAGCTATAACTATCGCCACTGGCTTGTGAATGAACTTCTTAATGTCACAAAAGCTTTCATTTGTGTTTAGCTTTCTTCACATGGTCAAATTTTTCATCAATTGTTTGTCAAACGCAATCAGCCCTATTATGAATAAAACCAATGTTCATGAAATTTTTGATAAATTTGAGCACAAATATTTGCATTCATCGTCAATTTTTAAGGTCACAAGAAAAAAAATCTTAAAAAGCATATCACCTGGGTCACCAGGGTGGGTATTGGTAAACGACGTGTAAAAAAATCTTTGCTAAGCCGAAGTTTAAAAAAATTGTATTGCTAACTTCATTAAGCAGGTTGAATGGTGCGAATAAAAGGTGAATAAATATTTTTTTGTATTTGTTGGAAAATATATTATTCACTAAGAAATTAATAAATTTACTTCTCAAAGAAAAGTAAATTAGAAATTTAGTTTATGCTATTACTAATATTAATAAATACTTTACTATGAACTAACCAAATTATTATAATCAAGACTTGACCCTTAAAAACATCCAAAAAAATGACAAAAAATGCATTAAAAATTCCCTAAAACCCATAAAAATGCCATTAAAACTAAAATTAATGATATGTTTTTGATTGCTTTTCATTAAAATGTTTGCATCTACATTACGTTGCAATAAATTACAATGTTAATTTTAAGACTATCAAATTAAAACAACCATTTACTGTCGATATTGCCTTATATACCAAAATACTTCTTTCCAATTCAGCTTGGACGAAAGACGCATATTTAATAAATGCAATGTCACTTACATCAAAATTTTCTTTCAATCGTATACCTTCTTACCAGCATTTCAGAGCAAAACGCTTAGCTTTTCTTTTATACTTTTAATCAAAGTAATTCCATTTCGAAAAATGTCTATGTAAAAGCAGAAAAAAGTAGATATATCAACAAAATTCGAGCCCTGGTCATAATTAATAGCTAAGAAAAAAACAAAAAGTTTTATATGTCAAATGTTTTCTACTCCGACATACTGACAGTGGATTTTGGAGATTCTATTATGAGTAAGTGGACCGTGAAACCATATTTTGAAAACTAAACTAGACTGATTGTATAAAACTAAATTAAAAACTTACAAGTATGTAAAACATCACAAATTGTTTCAATAGATTTCCTCCGAGCCTTTTAGTTTTATTTCTTAAAAAAAATAGTTTACAAGCTTCTATACAAAGTCCTTACTTTTGAATTGAGACTATTAAATTATTAGTTTTTTTTTTTTTTTTTTTAATAAGAATTCTCTTTCATATCAAACATCACAAAGTAATATAACAAACTAAGTAAAATATTTAAATAATTCCATAATTTTATTGAACTTTTAGGAAAAAGTGTCATAGAGGTAAGTGTCTCTGATTCCAAGTGAAAAATTGTATAGAGTGAGTTGGGGTGATGTGTACCATAGGGTGATGTGTAACACGGGGTTTTTTCCTACAAAATGTTAAGGGTGGTTTTAGGCGAACAATTTTTTGAAAATCGAATTTTTTTTTCAATTGATTTTTGTTGTACAACTGTTCGAGAATATTTAAAAAAATTTCCAAATCAATCCCGTTTATAATACAGATATGTACACAGCGCTTACAGCCCGGTGCGCCAGAGTACCAATCCAACAAATTGAAGAATCAGGTAAAACGCGTGATGTTTGTAAGTAAAAGTGTATGTGTGTATTGAATGTTTCTACCCAATAGGCTATGAAGCTAGGCCTCTTCTAACAAAGGCGTGCACTTACTGCTACTTTTAGCGGTAAGACATATGACTTCTTCGCTGCTTCTGAGAGCGCTTCTATGAGGCCTGATTTTTCGCTATCCAGTGCAGTACAACAATTATATTTTTCCTACAAAAACTTGTTCTGCTTATATTTCAGGGTTACTTTTAGTTAGAAGTTAAAATTAATATTACAATTTAAATTTTATAAAATAAAATCACAGAATAAATAGGTAGGTATACATAAAAAGAAATAAAAAAAAATATATTTTTTTAATTGTTTTGGTTAACAATTTCTTTAAGGCATTCTAAAGGAGTGCTTATAGCAGGCCTCCTTAAATCAGAGAGAGCAGAACGCCTGGAAAAATTGGCCATTTCATATAAAAAAATATATATGGGCTTGGATATGAATAGGGTAGGCCTCCGACATCCATTTTAAGGCCTGTTAGTAGCCCTTTCGAAGGCCTGCCAATGCCTACTGGGCATGTATATACCTATACTATATAAACCATACCTTGTAGAGAAAAAAAAAATTTGACCGCTTTGATGCTTTTAAAGTTTGAAGCTTTAAATGCGTTTTTCTCGAAACATACTTTTTCAAAACGACCCCACACTACCGCAAACAAACAAATAGTCCGGTTTTATTTTTTTTTTTATCTGTTTGTAATGTTCTTCTACACATCTTTTACCAAAATGAAAAATTTGTCTAGTTTTTACACGCAACAATATAGTCAAAAATGACGTAAATTTTCCGACTTTTTTATCTACAATTCATACTTTTCTTAATATTCCCTATTTTCATTCCATTTTGGTAAAAGATGTGCATTCAGGGGTCTATTTTCGAATTCATTTTTGTTTTTTTTTTAGACAATCTGGAGTCGCGCTATGATGTGGACCGATTTTTAACATTTTTTTTAAAGCACACCAACTTCAGCGCCATATTTATATATAGAAAAATATATGTTAACAAACAAAAATATTTTTTTTTACTTATACTAATAATGTAAAATATGTATATATACATGTGTATATATAATAAACTTTTTAGAAAACATCTTCTAAAGTTTGCCTTGATTTAAACTGCTTTTGCCTAAAACCTCTCTTATTATATGACTAAGTGAACAACTGTGATACGTTTCTTTTAAAAACATCTACTTTTTTATAAGTGTTGAAAGTAGGCGGACATTCATTTCATTACAGTTCTGAGAAATTAATATTTTTGTAAAAAAGTTTTTTTTTAAATTTGCAAAAAATAGCGTTTTGTGTAAAATTTTCTTCAGATTTTTAAAGTGAGTAGGTAGACGCAAGATGTGATATTGTTTAATATCTTTAAATATAATAAAAGAATTGAAAAAAGTGAGACAATGGGAAAAAATAACTTACATTGAGGTGATTTATAACACTCACGGTGGAGTGATGTGTAACACAGCTTACACATTAAAATTGCCATAAAAGAGACAGCAATGAAAAACTCTGAAATGAAATCACATCAACGGCATTAAAAGAAATAGGCGCAGTTCATACTATTCAACTTAGGCCGAAATCATATCGTGGTAGGAAATCAATGAAAGGCTATGTTCTAACAACATCACAGAAACGTTTACATATGCAAGAGGTGGAACAAAAAGTAAATGGAAAAGAAAACCAAAACAAACGCAAAAGATAGCTGAAAGTGATTGGCCGCAAAACCGGCGCTATACGTTGTCATCCGCAGAAGATTTCCGCAAATCAAAAAAATATACGTGAATGCAACAAATGCACAAATTTTATTTCTGAGATATTTTACTATGAGATACTGCGTAAGTAATTTTGTCATTCCGTTTGTAACGCCAAGAAGGAGGCGGGGCAGGTATAGAAAAATGTATATATTTTTGATTAGCATCACCTCCTGAGTCGATTTCCGTGTGTCCGTCTGTCTATCCGTCTGTCTATCTGTGGACACGATTACAGCCGTAATTTTAAAGCTATCGCGATGAAATTCGATATATAAGTTTATTTTTTGAAAATGGAAGATCAAGTTAAAAAATGGGCCAAATCGGATGAAAACCACACCTACCTCCCATTCAAAGTGACTTTATTTTAACCGTAAAAAGTTTTTAAAATCCACACAAATTTATACGCCCACTTCCCGCAAGAAGCGGCTTTATTTTAAACGTAAAATATCTTAAAAATCCACAAACTCAAAGAAATGTCTGGAAATTTTGCACATGAATTTAAAATAATATGAACCATCTGTATACTATTTGGCTAAATCGGATCAAAACCTATCATCAAAATAGGAAAACTTTCATTAATATACGAAATTGAATGTCATCGTTATGTCGTGGCTAAAGACTTCGAATATACTTCAATATGGACGCGCGGGGTATTTTAGCTTTGGTACCCTGCCGAAGCTCCATCTCTGCTAGTTTGTTTTTAATTTCAACGTATGCGTGTGTGTGCGCATAGATTTAGATAGATTTACGAGATATGACTAGTATTTCGTTAAGTTCTTACCATAATACTTTTACTAAACATATGAAGTCAAGATAAACAAAAATGTTAAAGTTCCTGGTCCTTAAACCAATATTTTGTTGGTGTTACACATCAGCCCACCGATTTAAAAAATACCAAAAAAGCCATGTATGAAATTTTTGTTCTTCGTCATCCATTTCTCAAAATATTCAACAGCCATTAAAATATATCTGTTGGTTGGAATTGGTTCTTCTGCAAGCAATAGGCCTTTAAACGAATCAAAAATTCAATTTTTTAAAACTTTTATTGTAGTAAATAAAAACGTGTTACACATCACCCCACTTCAGCCTACTGCCATTGACAAGAAATATTTTGCTTAAAAAATATTCACTCCAACATATCTATATTATGCAAAGAAATTCTATTGCAATTTATACAAGCGTTGCATAGAAATATAAGCCAAAGTATTGCCCTTTAAAGCCACATGAAAAATGCAGATTTACAAAAAATAAAAGCACTTCCATCGTTGCTTCCACCTTAATGTGCCTTCCAAAGCCTGACATAAGCTACGTCATAATTACCTGTATAATATTTACATGTTTCTTCTGGTCTAGATTTTCTATTTTGCATTCATAACTTTTTCCACTTAAGCAAAAAATTCACATTAAATGCGCATTATTCGCTGCTCGAGTGAGTTTCAATTTATGATTCCGGAGTTTACCGGAGTACTGAGTACTAACCGGTAGTTTTTGTGTCACCAACATTTTTGCAATTAGTTTTCAATTAAATCGGAGTTTTTTTTGTATTTTTTTGTTATATTTTTTCATCAGGGGATGAGCAGCACAAGCGGTTAATTGCAGTAAGCAACAGCAGCGTAAAAAACGGACTAAACGAGAATATTAAAGTGCATTTTCTAAACAAAGCTTACAAAGGTGCATTGTTTGCAATGCAAGCTCAAAAAAACAAAAAATAAAATGAAATAAAAACAAAATCCATCAAAACAAAAGGCAAGAAGCAAGAAATATTTTAATGGAGTCAATTTATGTTGATGACTTTGGTAACGGGTTAAAAAATATACCCTTCGTCTTGTCTGCTGGCACTACTAAAGTCTTTACTGCCAAGCAAACACCATAATATGTCGACATGACGAAGGAGCACAGACGCTGCCAAAGAAAACACTGAAGCAAGCGATTGAAGGAGTATGCAAGCGATGAAGAAACCAGTCATTATGAAGCCAAAAGCACCAAACGTCGGAAAACTAGTGAAAAATGCGAAAAGGGTAGTTAAAATTCCATAAGAACATAATGAGCGGAGGGGATTAAGGGGGGGGAGGGCGATCAGGGCTAGGAAGTGGTCTTTGTAGTCGCTTCGCTTTGGCATAAAAGAAAATTAATTTCAAATTTTTAAATTTATGACTTGATTATCCGCGAACGTTATCGTTGCAATAAAAAAGTTGACTGTACCGTACTTCCGTTGCAACAGTCCAATCAGCATGAGCAGGCTTGGCCAAACTGTTGGCTCGACAGTTATAGTTTTTAAAGTAAAATTATAGAAATTGAATACTTAAATCAGAATAAATGCTTCGTCAAGTGGGGGGGGGGGGTCAGAAATCAATTTATATCTATATCATAGAACAACTCATAAGTAAGATTTTCTGAAATTTTTAAGACATTTGGAGCAAAATTCTTGTAGCTATCGCTTGCGGAATTAAGACGCACCAGCCCCCTTTTCCCTTTTTACTTAAGAATTTTAAATTAAGTTTTCCCAAAACTTTTTCTTAAATAGTTTGTCAAGATTTATACTATACGAATGAACTTTTCAACCGATTATGGCGAAAAGGAATAACGACTAAGCTCAAAATATCGTAAAAAAACGATATATTAATTGCACTAACTACGAGCTTTTTTCTAAAATATATGATCTGCTAAACAAACGAAATATGTGCAGACATAAATGATAATCTTTTCTGTGCAAAAAATGAATTCCTCCATCTGTCCAAAGATTGGCAATAAAGAATATGCCAAATTGCTTTTTTACGATATTTTGAAATTAGTCGTTATTCGTTGTGGCCACAGAATTTCTTGTTGTGTTAGTTGTAACTCATTAAAACAAATTTTTGCTACCACTGGCTCATTTGCCAATAACTTTAGACTATAAATTATCTCGAACCGTTTGTTTTTAACAGAATATCTCAAAAAGTTATAAATAATATCACATGTATATTCATATGATGGAAATAATGTTAGAGGTATGCAACTTAAAGTAAATTTGAATGAAAGCGACAGTCCATCTTTTAAATTTGCGATTCTCTTCAGTTCTGAAATGGTATGAAGTTTTCCGATACATAAGAAAGTTTTAACCCATCTTTGTCCAGCGTTGCGTCAACGCAACGGTATACTTTTTTTAACCTAGAGGTCATACAGTGATAGATTTTCATGATTAGTAAATCGATCCATTGAAAATTAGCAGTATCCAGGTGGCAACTAAATTTTTACATATTTTTTTTTTGTTTTTTTTTTTAATTTTTTGATTTTATTTTCTTAGTTAGACCAAACTTAATATTTTTGGAAAGTTTCATCATTCTAGCTCAACGGGAACATAGGTCAGTCCATGATGGGCTAAACGACAATAGAAAAATGTTTACTTTTCATCATTTTAAAGTATGAAATTGCAACTTATTGCAACGTATTGCAAATGGAAACCTGTTAGTTAAAAATAAGTTTGAAATGTGTTCATTAACTTTAGTTCTTTTGGGTATTTTTTTATACATTTTTTGAGGCATTAGATCATTTTTTTAGGTTACTTTTTAAGTCTTTAAGGGCAATTTCGGTGTCACTGGAGAAATATTAATGGACAGAGGCAAGCTAAGAAAATTCTATCATAACTGTCAGTAGAGCGAAATCGAAAGATTTACTCAAGCTAACTAAAGCAGACCTAAGAATTCTAACAAGGTATTTCACAGGTCACTGTTTACTTAGATACCATCTTAAAAAGATGGGACTATCTAACTTAGATGTATGCTGACTCTGCGAGGAGGAGGAGGAAACTCCAGAGCACATTCTATGTGAATGTCCGGCAATCTGCAGTTCTCACTTTGGGGGGGGGGGGACTTTCTCCCTTTGGGGGGAAGAAACAGTGTCTTCTTCAAAAATATGGGACGCCAAGCCAGAAACAGTGCTGTTCATAAAAAGTTCATAAAAAGCCTAAATCTTGAAAGCTAAACCAAGGACATGCACAATAGATCCTAGGGGTCGCGGTGCGCATGGGCCTACTTCAAACAACACAACAACAACAACAACATCAACACCAACACCAACACCAACACCAACACCAACACCAACACCAACACCAACACCAACACCAACACCAACACCAACACCAACACCAACACCAACACCAACACCAACACCAACACCAACACCAACACCAACACCAACACCAACACCAACACCAACACCAACACCAACACCAACACCAACACCAACACCAACACCAACACCAACACCAACACCAACACCAACACCAACACCAACACCAACACCAACACCAACACCAACACCAACACCAACACCAACACCAACACCAACACCAACACCAACACCAACACCAACACCAACACCAACACCAACACCAACACCAACACCAACACCAACACCAACACCAACACCAACACCAACACCAACACCAACACCAACACCAACACCAACACCAACACCAACACCAACACCAACACCAACACCAACACCAACACCAACACCAACACCAACACCAACACCAACACCAACACCAACACCAACACCAACACCAACACCAACACCAACACCAACACCAACACCAACACCAACACCAACACCAACACCAACACCAACACCAACACCAACACCAACACTAACAACAACAACAACAACAAGTCTTTAAGGGCATCAAAATCCAAACGCTGATCATAGCGTTCATTCCTAGAGCATCCCTAAAGTGGCTTACAACAATTCAAAATTTGTCAGCACTATGAACATTTTCCTAATTTTGACAGCGATTCATTAATTTTGTTTACTAATTCAGGGCTGCAAAGTGCTTTTTTTCTAGTACTTACTTACTTAGTTGGTCGTAACAACCCGTGTCCGGGTTTCAACCGACCTCATCAGCTCTCGCCAGGCGCCTCTGCTTTGCGCGCCGATAAATATATTAAATATATTAAATTTTTATTTTAATTCTTTTCACCTATTAGCGTCCTTTGTAGTACAAACTGCCTTTATACTGCTTTTTTATAACATTCCTCGCTTAAGTTTAATCTTAATGTTAAATTCTTGACCTGTAGGCTGTTCGACATTTTATTTAATTTTCCAAACCTGCACTTTTTTATTTTTTAAGGGCATGCAATGCTGCAATGACGATTTTTTTTTTTTTTAGAAGAGTACATTTTGTAGACGCACAATGACATTGTCGACACTGACGTCGTTAGCTATTTGCATTACAGAAGCTGATGAACGTTTTTGTGTAGTTCAAAACATTCTTGAATAATGAGCTGTAGCTTTTATTGGAAATTGTTTTCTTCTTTTTTGTTTACTCTTTCTATTTGGAGATTAATTAGTATGCTTGCAACAGAATAAAAAAGAATGCAAGGCCTTTTTTAAGTATTGCCTAAGAGCGCATTTATAGTGAATGCTTATTGTTGAGCCGAGGCGAAAAACATATTGGAGTAATTGGGAAATCAAGTCATGCATCTCTATTGCCCCAATGTGTTTTTCGACTCAGCTTAGCAATAAGTGTTACTTTAAGCGCGTCCTAAGGCAATGCTATGATGGATATTGCATACCCTTATGCATCAGGGTATTGATTTTTTTTTTCACTTTAATAAGTGACAAGAATTGCTAACAATTTTAGAGAGAATTTTGTCAGCATGCAAATTGCAACATATTTTATGTCCTTTTTTTTTGCCGAAAACTGTCACTCATTCTAGTTGATAGGTAGTCAGCGTCGTGGACTGAGCAAATGCATTTGAGATTTTTATACTACGACACCGAACTAACCAACGCTGTGTCAGGCCTTATTTTTGCAATTTCAATTTAATTTGCTTTATTTTGATTGATGTTTATGACATTCGCTGAACGAAGTAGATTTTCTGTGGAAATTTTGTTAATTACATTGACATAACTCTCAATGATGTTGGGTTGGGAAAATAACCAAGCTGCGTTGTAAGTTCCATGGGTGACGGCGTTTGGTGATTGGAGGATAGATGGGTTTTATGGAAAATTATTTACCTTACATTAAATAAAATGTTGAAACAATATATTGAACAATTCAAATCAATCTCAATATAACTGATGAGATTCAAATTGGATGCAATGACTCAGTGATAAATATGATTCAATGAAAATAAGTTTTCATCGGCATAGCAAAGTAATGAACTTCATTTATTTGTAGCGTTAGCTTCTTTAGCGAAGTCATTTACGGGAGTGAAATGAAAACTTTACACAAGCATCAGTTACGCTTTTTTACTATTAACTTCTCAAACCCGCACATTTTCAAACCCGTTTAAACAAAAATAAATGCATGCAAACGCATTAAAAACAACCCTCATTCGACGATTCTGATGTTGATAGCATCGCTACTGTGTGCATGTGTATTTTGTTGGTGGACTGCAAATTCACACGCAGTGAATGTTGTTTATGTTTTTATTGAAGCCTTAGCTCATGATACAATTATCAAGGTAGTAGTGAGAGTTCGTTTGGCGAACATAACTTGCCAAAAATAGTATAAAGCAAAGAACGAAAAAAGTAAAAAAAACGTTGTAAAATAAAATATAGTACCTATATATCAAAAGAATAAAAATGCATACCCTTTTAAGTTAAGAGAACTAGGCCGCCTAGTTAGGCGATTTTTTCACAATTTTAAAATTATGTACGCAAATATAGAATTTCTGTAACAAAAAAGTTTTTAGCTGTTACTTATAAATATGACCTTCATAATTACATTATTCGTTACAATTCTTTATTTTCATAAATGCATTATTAAATTGTTTTAAAAAGAGCTTGCATTTGTCCCCTTATTAGGGGCTAGTGTGAACAACCACTGATTTTACTTGGGGCTAGTGTGGAGACCATTAAAAACTAGTTAATTAATACAAAAAAATTAATAAATAGTTCGAACAAACGACGACGAAAATAGCCAATTTCAGCCCTTGAAAGGACTTTGACCGAACATCTTATATTCAATTGTGTTGTGCGTGTTGTGAAATGTTTGAAAACAAATGATTGAGAACTGGACCTACAAGTTTTACGCGGACTCCGAACGGCTTATGTTCTCAAGAAGCTTTTCATGGCAGTTCATTGCTCTCTGAGGTGTGCAAAGGGGTGACGGCCTTACAGAAAAATTAATTCAATTGAAAAAACTTTCTGTGTCAATTTGGATTCAAACCAGAGATCTCTGGCGTATGGGCCACACTCAACCCACTACGCCACGGCCGCCACTATATAATAGTTCAAATATATATTTCTTTTAAGATAATAGATACAAGATCAATAAAAATAACAAAATTAATTTCCATCCCATATTTTATTGGGAGGAACTTATATCATACTTAAGGCCGGCGATACATTTAGAGGAGAGTAAAAAAAAAATATTGAGCTGATGGTTTTTATTAGAAGAAATTTTTTTAGAGTTTTAAAATTTTCAAATTTGGTAAAATATACATTTATGTTACAAAAATTTATTGTTGTTTTTTTTCAAAAACAAAGATGGCGCTGGCTACAACGATTGCTGCAAATGACCTCTTTTCGCACTGCGGGCATTCTGCTGACTCCTTGGTATTGAAAGAAATTCAAAATTCAAAATGAGTTAAAATAAAGGTTGAAAAGATAGGAAACAGGAAAAATAAAACTAAAAAATTCTGACATCAGATTTCAAATCAGGGAACCCTCATACTTCAAGCACATGTACAACAAGTGTTAAAAAAAATAATTTTTAAGGTCTGTCACACGAAATTCTTTTTTAATTCTGACATTCGATTTTAAAACTGCGACCCCTTATACTGCCAACACATGCCTAAAGCGAAAAACAATATTTTTATTGACCTCCTAGGCCCAGTATTTCAGTTCGAGTTTAAACTTTAGTCAAATTAAACCGCGCATATCTCACCAAAATATAACGTTTAAACTCTGTTTAACGCATTAACAAGCTGAAGTTGAAGTTAAATTGACTCAAATTATTATGTGATGTTTTAATATTTTGCCTAAACCAAGTTTAAACGTTCAACGTAGACTTTAAATTCGTACCGAAAAACTGGCCCCTAGTATTCTAAATAAATTTGAAGCAAACGTTCGAGATTCAATTGCTTCAATTGCTTTCATGAATCGTTCGGTGAATTATTCGTTCGCTCAATATGTTTAAAAATCACTCATTTTTAATAATTTCTCAAAACTGATTTCTTTTTTCAAACGATTACTGCCAAACGCCAAAATTGTTGTTTTTTTTTTTTTTAAATCGTTGCTGATAATTTCTCATGAGTAGTATTTTTAAAAATAAATTCAATCGAAATGTTTTTAAAAATGAGAAATATTGTATTTTAATCTTTCGCCTTGAGATTCGCCCTGGTCAAACATTATTTCTAGCTTGGAAAAAAGGGTACGCAAAACAAAGCATCGCTTGTTATACATTATGGAGACTCCTTACCATCGACTGGAAAGATTCATAAGTGGTTTACTGATTTTCATTGTTGTCGTCCAATTGAAGTTACATCAGAAATTTCCGATAAAATCAATGCTATGATATTGGACGATCAATGTTATGATTGAAGCACCTCATACACTTATCCACTTACCGACCAATTTCGACAGAACTATCAGAAAATCAGCTTGTGTGTGGCACAGTCAATTGATTTATTTGGTAGTTGTCGAGTCGGTTGAAGAAAATTTTAAATATTTTCATTTTTTGTACGCAAGTTGGCAACTCGATCAAATCAAGTGTGTGAAGAATTCGACGATTCAAATATCAACCGTAGCTGTTTTTAATAAAAAATTTTATTAAAAATTGCGCTAAAAGCGCTCGTTGAAAACCGGGATTCTTGGGAAGAATTTTTCCAGCTCTTCGAACAGCATCATCCAGCTTTGTGGAAGGTAAAAAGCAACGACTTCATAAATAAACTCAAGCAAAACCAAGAATGGGATCAACTTTTTATGAAACATAAAAGGCTTCTGTCAGTATCATCTGGCACATCGTCGCAGGATACAGCAAGAATCGTTAAAGCAATAACTTCAGCAGGCTCACAGATTTTTTGTATTTACGTTTTAAATTTAAATAATTTCAATAAACAAAAAACTGTGAAAATTTAACTTCAAAATTAAAGTAGAATTGTGTGTGGCCGAGTACAAACTCAGTTGTCAAATAAAAAAAAAAAAAAAAAAAAAAAAGACACATTTTGCATAAATTGATGGATATGAAAAAGCTATCTTCCAGAGGGGTGCCGCATTTGTTCTCTATTGACAACAAGCGCGACCGTGCGACAAATTCAAAGGAGTGGTTGGCGATGTTCAAGCGTAATAAGGTATTTTTGCTTCATTTCGAAGCCGTGGACAAAACATGGATTTTATAACTTGTTTATTGTTCTTCGAATCGAATTCACTAGGATAGCCCATTTGTCATAGATAAATCTTTTAAAATACAGAAAATGTATTTTCTTATGATGGCAGTAAAAATGGTTCTCTCAAATCTGAACATAAACAAAGCCTCTGGTACATCATCAAATGTACTTAAAGCGTGTTGCTCTACACTAGCTTGGTTTTTGCACAAACTCTCTAACATCTCCTACACCTCAGGAGTATTTCCTTTTTGTTAGACGATTGGAAATGTTCAGCCGGTACCAACCCTGCAAACTTCCCAACGTTATGAATAACGTAATTAGCTTCAACTTTATGAATTATCTGGGGTACAACGAATTGATCAGTGATATGGTCAATATGGTCTTTGTCAGTATCAGTATCATAGTCAATCAACATAGTCAACAATCAGATCTTCGTTGGAATAATTACAATTTTCGATGTGTCGAAAGAATCTGCCAAGTGCCTAGGTTTCCTTAACGGGGCAAGAAAACTTCACTCAATTTGATTTTGGCACGATCTACTTACTTACTTACTTAGGTGGCCGTGACAACCCGTGTCCGGATTTCGACCGACCTCATCAGCTCTCGCCAGGCGCCTCTGCTTTGCGCGCGCCTTCTCCAATCGGATACACCAAGTGCGGTTAGGGCTTCCTCAGCTTGGTCCATCCATCGGAGGCATGGTCTCCCTCGTCGTCGTTGACCAGCGACCCTCGCTTCGAGCACCTTTTTCGCTGGAGCTTCGTCGTCCATACGATGGACATGACCCAGCCAGCGTAGTCGCTGCACAGTTATACGCCGAACTACGTCAATGTCTCCGTAGAGCTCATACAGCTCGTGGTTCATTCGGATGCGATAGTCATCGCCGACTCGAACAGGACCGAAGATTTTGCGAAGAACTTTTCTCTCGAACACCCCCAGAGCGGCTGCGTCAGTTTGCGAAACTACCCATGCCTCAGCGCCATAAAGCAGCACAGGTAGAACGAGCGTCTTGTAGAGTGTTAGTTTTGTCGATCGAGAGAGGGCTCTGGAACTTAGTTGCTTACTGAGCCCGTAGTAGCACCTATTAGCAATTATTGTTCTTCGCTTTATCTCCAGGCTGATTTCGTTGTTAGTATTAATGGCGGTGCCAAGGTATACAAACTCCTTGACTACTTCAAAGTTATAGCTGCCGGATGAAACGTGGGAGTCTAAACGCCGAGCTCCCTTGTTTGTAGACAGCATATACTTTGTTTTACCCTCATTTATCGTCAAACCCACTTTGGCTGATTCCTTTTCGATAGCGGCGAAAGCAGCGGTAACATCTCTCTTGGTTCTGCCAACAATATCAATATCATCAGCGTAAGCAAGGAGCTGGACACCTTTATAGAAAATGGTGCCATTACGATGCACACCGGCCTTTCGTACGATCCCCTCCATGATGATGTTGAAGAGATCGCAAGACAGTGGATCGCCTTGCCTGAAACCTCTGTCGGTATTGAAGGTTTCGGAGAGGTCATTTCCTACCTTGACGGAGCTGCGTGTGTTGCTCAACGTCATTCTGCAAAGTCTAATCAACTTTGCAGGTATACCGAACTCAGACATTGTTGCGTATAGGCAATCCCTTCTCGGGCTATCGAACGCAGCTTTAAAGTCGACAAAGAGATGGTGTGTGTCAATTTGATTTTCGTGGGTTTTCTCCAGGATTTGTCGTAGCGTGAAAATCTGGTCTATGGTAGACTTACCAGGTCGAAAGCCACACTGATAAGGTCCAATCAGTGTTTTTGTAATTGGCTTTAATCTTTCACACAGTACGCTTGAGAGAACCTTATATGCGATGGAAATAAGACTGATACCTCTATAACTAGCGCAGATTGTAGGGTCTCCTTTCTTAAGTATAGGGCACAGTACACTGAGGTTCCAATCGTCGGGCATGCTTTCTGCTAGCCATATTTTGCTGATGAGCTGATGCATGCGCCTTATCAATTCATCGCCGCCGGTTTTAAACAATTCAGCTGACAGGCCGTCAGCACCCGCTGCTTTATTGTTTTTGAGTCGTTGGATAGCAACTCGAACCTCTTCATGGCTAGGTGGTGATACTTCCACTCCGTCATCGTCGATTGGTGGCACTGCACTGTGCTCTCGATGGGCGGCATGGGTGGAATCGTCGCCATTAAGTAAATTGGAGAAGTGCTGTCTCCACAATCTCAGCACACACTGTGTATCCGTATTCAGATCTCCATTTTCGTCTCTACAAGTGGATGCTCCGGGCTTGAAACCTTGGGTTAGACGCTTAACCTGTTGATAGAATTTTCGTGCATCCTTCTTGCCCTGGTATACCTCTAGTTCCTCACGCTCACGCTTTTCCTGCTCTCTTTTCTTGCGTCTGAAAAGGCGCCTCTCTTCCTTCCTCTTTTCGCGGTAGTTTTCTCGCACGGCTCGCGTTGCAGCTGACTGCAGCGTTTTTCTATAAGCGGCGTTTTTTACTGCAGTCGCAATGCGACACTCCTGATCATACCATTGGTTCCGAGGTTGCGGGCGCCGGAAACCAATGACTTCTTCAGCGGCAGCGCGCATGGAGTGGGATATATGCGCCCAAAGTCCGCCGGCGTCGTCGAGTCCAGAGGTTGGTTGGTTGAGCTTAACCGAGAGTTGAGCGGAGTAGGCTTCGGCAGTCCGTTGTAATTGCAGCTTAGCGACATCTAGCTTTCGTTGCATTCCTGTGCGTATGTTCTTGGCATTGCATAATCGCATGCGGATCTTGGCTGCAACAAGATAATGGTCGGAGTCAATGTTGACCCCCCGAAATGTACGCACATCTAGAACACTAGAGGCATGCCTTCCGTCGATTATTATTATTATTATTATTATTATTGTTAACATTCACACCAATTAATGTAACTCTGTTTTATATGTATACATAATACTTAATTACAAATTAATGGTATTATAAATTAAAGTAAAAAAGACTACGATCTGTAGCTCCGAAGAACTAGTGGCGATCGCAGACAATTCTACCTAAATAGAAAAAAAAAAAAAAAAAATACAATTTTATCATAGTTAACTTTAACATTTTGCTTACTTATTAAAATCGACTTAATATATAAAAATATAAAAAGCGGACAATAGCCATAAGAGAAGTAATAATAAAAAAAAACAAAAAATGTAGCCATACATTCCAATAATAGGATACAAAATATAAAATTCGAATTTCTCAAACAATTATTGCAAGATTTGCAGAATATTTCCTAAATCTCCATAGTTAAAATTAAATAGCCACGATTTCACTCTTTTGAGAAATAAGGTCTTACTGCGGATAACCCGTAAATCATCCGGTAAACGATTAAAAATTCTTGGTGACACTGAAGAATAACAGTTTAAATAAATTTGCAAATTATGTGATGGAACTTCAATTAAGTTTTGAAAATTGGTTCTTAAATCATAACGCATAGAAAGCCTGTGCGACAAATGACCAGAGTTACTAAAAAAAAGTTTAAGAACTTTGTAATAATACAAGTGCTTGAGTGGCAATATTGACAACTCCCTGAAGAGACCAAAACTTCTATCGTAGCGAGCTCTATTACATAATAACCGAATAGCACACTTTTGCAAGTTAAGAATAGGGGTCAATTTGTTTTTATGTGCCCCACCCCAGCAAGTCAAACCAAATTCCAATTTAGAATTAAAAAAAGAATAATACACACATTTCAAGAGATCAGAGGAGCAGTAATTTTTTAGTTCAAAAAGTTGACGAATAATATTACTAAAGTACCTTCTCAATTCACTACAATGTAAAGACCAATCTAACGTGTAATTCAGCCAAACTCCAAGATACTTATAAGAATCAACGATCACAATTTCAAAACAAAGAGAAGAGCATTGTACATTTCCAAAAAATGTCATATCAATATTATCATTACTACATGAAGAACATACCTTAGGAAATTTAGTACAATAAGGTCCATGATAATGAATCTGGCCAAAGGGCACCTTATACCCAGAGATATTAAACAACATGAGCTTGGTTTTATCACTAATAACAAGTCTATGTGCTTTAAACCATCTACTCAATAAATCCACATCATGATTCAAATCAGAGTAAAGATCAATAAGTGACTTACAAGTAAAAGAGCACGCCATGTCATCAGCAAATGCAGTTATAGAGCTTCTTAGTTTTAAAGAAAATAAGGAGTTAATATAGATGAGAAACAATATTGGTCCCAAGACAGAACCTTGTGGGACACCTAGACTCAAAAACCTGTTTGCACTGACACTAAAACCAACTTTAACTACTTGCTGTCTATTCGACAAGTATGAAGCAAGCCAGGAGAACATGAAGCCTCTGAAACCACACCTATAAAGTTTGTCCAACAATATTTTTGGATGTACAGTATCAAATGCCTTTGTAATGGCTACAAACAAAGACGCAGTTACCTTACCCTCATTCACACCATTATAAATATATGAACAGAAATTTTGCAAAATCTTCAGTCGACATACCAGCACGAAAACCAAATTGATTTCTATTGAAGAACTTTATTTTGTCAAGAAACGAAAGAATTCTACTTTTGATAGATTTTTCAAATAACTTAGAGAAACCCGACAGAAGTGAAATTGGTCTATAATTATTCATACACGATCGTTCACCTTTCTTGAATAGAGGCAAGACAACCGCCTTTTTTAAGATCTCTGGAAAAACGCCGGAGTAAACGCTGAAATTAAAAATGTATGATAAAATATCTGAAATATTAAAGGCAATCTTTTTAAGAACGTTGCTTGAAAAACAATCATAAGTTGAAGAATTAGAGCTTTTAAGAGACAAAATTATTTTATATAACTCTAATGAGGAAATCTCTGAAAAAGTAAAACTATTTATGTAAAATTTATCATTAAGAAAGCAGTTACAGAAAAAGCTATCATTAGTAGCAAAACTAGCTATTTTTTCACCAATATTAGCGAAGAAGTTATTTAATCCCTCAGCCATGTCACGGGTGTTAGAGGTAGGAACATCATCAATAATTAGATTACTTATGGCATTGTTACATTTATCTTTACCAAGTATTTCATTGACAACATTCCATTTCATTCTTGGATCACCTCTAGACCTATGAAGCTTACCCTTGTAAAATACAGTTTTGGCTACAAGAACCTCTTTTTCAATTTCTTTGCATGCAGCCTTGTAACGGATTCTAAGTAGCTCATTATTTTGGTTATTTTTAAATTTTTTGTATAAATTGTTTTTCTCATTTATTTTGTGAACAAGATCATCTGTTATCCATGGTTTCAGTTTTATTATAGCCTTTTTCTTGCGAAACTGGGAACGAGAACACTTCTGAAAATGCATATTCAAAGTGCTAAGAAAAATATTAAAAGCCTCAGAAGGGCAATTGGAATTGTAAACATCATTCCAAGATTCCATTAAAAGAGATCTATTTAAAGCCAAAAAGTTAGTACGCGAGACAATTTTCCCACCACTAGTATCGCCCTTGCTCATATTTGAACAGCCCTCGATGCTTAAGCATATGAAACAGTGATCAGAAATTTTAAAGTCAATCACAGAACTAAAGGCTCTGAAACCATTACTTAAGCGCGCAAAAATATGGTCAATGCATGAGTATGAAGTACCAGTAACTCTAGTCGGGACATTAATGCATGAATCAAGACCCAAACTATTAAGAAAGCATAAGTAATTGTCAACCAAGGAGTTATCTACTAAAATATTCAAATTAATATCTCCTAGAAATATTAAGTTGCTTGACGATTCATTACGCAATAGAAAATCCACTTCCCTCAAAAAGTTGTCAACATTGGATGAATGAAATCTATAGACACAAAGGAAAGTAAAGTTCTGATCATTTATCAAGCACTTAACTTTCAGAGCATCACAACTTAGAAGATTAAAGCCATAATGCTGGAAACACAAATCACTCTTCAGAAATAAGGCCACACCACCAGATTACAACATGATCAATTTGGTTTCGCGTTTTTTGATCCGGGGACAGCCAGGTGGCCTTGTGGATGTCGAGGTGCTTAAATCTGGTGCTACTAACTACCATGTTTCGTGCCGCGGCGAAGTCGATCAGTCTTAGACCGTTGTTTGTGGAGGTCTCGTGAAGACTGAACTGACCGACAGTGGGGCCAAAGATGCCTTCCCTTCCGACTTTCGCATTAAAATCGCCGAGGACTATTTTCACGTCATGGACCGGAAGGTGGTCATATACGTCCTCAAGACTAGCGTAGAAAGCGTCCTTGACGGCTTCGTCCTTTTCCTCCGTCGGGGCGTGCGCGCAAATAAGGCTTATGTAGAAAAATTTTGCCTTGATGCGGATCGTGGCCAATCTTTCGTTCACAGGTGTGAACCGGGAAACAAGGTGGCGTAGTTTCCGGCTAACGACGAATCCACATCCGAATTCGCGCTTCTCCGCATGGCAGCTGTAGTAGATATCGCAGTGTGCTTGTTTAGAGCAGCCTTGCCCTTTCCATCGCATTTCCTGGATGGCGGTGATGTCAGATTGTATTGTTTTGAGGGCTTCCGCCAGTTGGATAATGGCACCTTCCCTATAAAGGGTCCGGACATTCCAGGTGCATATCCGTAAATCATTGTCCGTTTTTCGTTTGCGGTGGTCGTCAACGTAATTGGGGTTCTTATCCGAGGCTGGTTTAGTTTTCATTGGGCAGTAGTAATGTGGCGGGACCCAAACCCTGCGCACATTCCATGTTTAAGGTCTATGGAGTGACCCGCCGCTCAAATTAGCCGTCAAACTGACGGATGCCAGTTTGCCGTTGCCCAGGGAACACCACTTGGAGGTTTGAGTCGACTTGAGACGATTTCGACATGGATAATGCTGGCCTCGCCAGGTTGAGGCGGTCAGACACGTTGCCATGTGAAGGTTCGCCCCCTGTTCCCTGTTGGCACGATCTATGCATCGAAAATTAAGTACAATTTGCACATTTGGAAAGGGGTTTAAAGATCAATTTGGACAGGATTCAACTTGATTTTATCTTCTCTCAACTCTCTTCGTCATCGGCCTTGGGAGGTGGTCAAGGGGGTGTTCAAGGTTTAAACTTGGCATGATGCCTCATGTATTTTCTAGGTTCACTCGGGCAGTTCTTCAAGCCCATGCTTTTACTATCGTCACTATGCCCAATAGAACATCGCATTACCGAGATAATTCGTTCTTCGATCGCACAGTCAAATAATCAGGCAATCTTCCAGCTAGCGTGTTTTCCGGAAATTTAGAGCTGTACAGATTTTAAACAAATTTTCATGGATACTTCTCCATCTTACCACCTTGCAGCCAATCCGTCTACCGAATCAACACATTGCTTCGCATTTATAGGAGGACAACCATCCCCTGAGTGTTGGCTTTGTATAAAAAGAAAATATATTTTACCGATTTTACTTTTATCTATTTCTTTCTAAACTTGAAGAAATGTCGGGGCGGAACAAAGGCTTTTTTGAAGGATTGGCAAAATTTTATTATACGGAAGGTATCTACAAATAAGAAAAACATTGGGCGAAGTGTATCCAGCTACAAGAAGATCTTGTTGAGAAATATAATAAGTTTTGACCAAATAAATAATTTCTTGTTTCATTTCAACTTCACTTTTCCAATCCCAATTGAGTGCTAAAAGTTTTTCACTGAACAATTTCACTGATTCAATATTTTTTTATTTATTTATTTTTTTTTTTTTATTTTACCAAAAAATCTAGCTGCTTGAGTTATATAGGTACCAACAAATTCACTTATTGACATAAAATTTTTTAGATATTGGTGCCTAACAGTGTATAACAGTAAATGTTACTACTGCTTCAGCTCTAATGTACATTGTTTGTTGTAATTGCAGTTAGTGATTTGTTGCCTCTGTATTTGCTGTTCCTGCTGGTTCGACAATAAGAAGAACAACAACACCAACAATAAAGGCCGCCGCCTGGATTATGATAAAAGTTTCTTTCATCCGCTGAAATTATGTACTTCCATTTATATGCTTTTTTATGGTACTAAAATAAAAAACAAAATAAAATAAAACAACAAATTTCTTACATTTAATGTTGATTCTTTTCTTCTGATGTCTTTGTTACTTTATTCTTTAAGGATGCTTTTTCTCTGTTTGCGCAGTGCTTAGTCCTGTTTTATGCGCTTGCAATATAAATCGATTCGAGTATTAGGCGCGGAACTAAATTAAGGATATTTTTTTTTATCTTATTTTTTTCTTTTCTTTTATTATTTGCGATTTTCTTGAGTTGCCATATACTTTCTTTGTTCCATATAAGAACAAAGAAAAATAAGGACACAACTTTTTGTCAGTTTATTTTAATTTTTACGACATCTTCGAAGTCCAGTTGTTTACGAGGAATTTTTCTTCTTTTTCTTTTTTGGAGTGCGGTTGGTGGAAATGTTAAACCTGCCAAAAAGTAATTTTATTACGAAAACAGCTGCTGATACAAACATCATTTGTGACAGCTTGCTTATGTTGTCATTATTATTGTTTTCAGTTTTTGTTGGCTGATTTTGGTCACTCTCTTTTTTTTTTGTTTTTCTTTGGTGCCTTAGAAAACTTTTTAATTTGAGCGTCTTAAATTGATTTAAAATAAAACATAAGATTACAAGAAATAAACAAGTACAAAGAGATTTGAAAGAATTTTACCTGCACATGGCTTTTAGATTGAAACATTCATTGAGTTTAAAGGAAGTTCTTGTTTTAATTATGTTAAAATCTTTCAACATTGCTGCAATAAGTAACGGAAAAGCTTTGAATTTTTTTCTTTTGAAAGTTTTTGCTTTGCCCTTGGCTGCTACACTTCGCTCTATTAAAATGTCAGCCATACCTGTGTAATTCGTTATCCTAACGACAAAAATCGATATCAAAAGTATGGGCTAAGATATCTTGAACGTCCGAGATATACAGCTATGGACATATAAATGGCACATATTGCCATGAGTTCTTTCTTATGCTATTATATTGCAAATAGCATTAAGAAAAATTTTATTTTTTTTTTTTTTCAAAGGTTTGTTATTAATATATATGATATATTGATAAGAACTCAAGTTATAATTCATTTTATGAAATAAAAAATATTAAGAAAAACACCTCCTGACTGAGCTGGTCACATAAATGGCACAATCTCTAAATAAGAAAAAAATAGATGTAGTACTGCATTTGATACCTTTTTTTACTATGTAAAAACCTTTTAACATTAATATTTAGTGCTATGGCCTTTGTTTTTGATGACAGCCTCACACCTGCGACCCATACTTTCTACGAGTTTCTGGCATTTTGTTTTGGGTATAGCATACCAGGCTGCCTGTGCCGCCGCCCATAAATCGTCCATATTTTTATAATTTTTTTTGGAAATGTCAACCTTAACATCGTTCCACAAATTTTCTATAGGATTTAAGTCAGGGCTCTGTGCTGGCCAATCCAAAACGTCGATCTTTTCCGAACAAAACCAATTTTTCACTAGTCTGGAGGAGTGTTTCGGGTCATTACCTTGCATAAATTTGCACTTAACTGGCATGGAACTGAAGGCATACGGTTCCATATGATTCTTCAAAATATCCAAGTACTGGAATCGATCCATTTTTCCATTAATTTTTACAAGGGGACCAACGCCATGCCAAGAAAAGGCACCCCAAACCATGATGCTGCCACCACCGTGTTTTACTGTCTTCTGGGTGAACCGAGGATTATACTCTTGGCCTTTAGGACGATGAACGAAGATTCTGCCATCCGGTCCAATCCTATTTATCTTCGTTTCATCACTCCATAAGACGTTTTTCCAAAAATTTATGGGATCATCTTTATGGGTTCTGCAGAAAACTAATCGTTTTAAAATATTTTTTTTGGATAGGAGTGGTTTTTTTCTGGATAAGCGCCCAAACAAATTTGCCTCATTTAACCTTCTTCGGACAAGCCTGCTAGATAATTCCAAGCCCAAGGTTTCATTGATTTCTGCTGTTATCTGCCGAGATGACTTGAATGGATCAGCTTTAACCATTTTCACAATAGCTGAATCTGTACGCATGTCATTTTTTCGGGGCCTTTGCTTCCGAGTTTTGCCACTACTCAATACCTCTGGATTTTCTTCAATTGACTTAATGGCATTGTATATTTTTTACCGAGAAACTTTCAATAATTCAGCAATTTCCGAAACTTTTTTCCCATCCTGATGCATTCTCCATATAATCCGCCTTTCATCAATAGTGGTGTGTTTGCCTGATCCCATTTTAAATAATTTTTCACTCTGTTTGTTTTTTTTTTATGTATGCAAAATATCAACCCATTACACCGAAATCTACGCAAGTTCTGTCCAACTAAAGTTTTTTGTGCCATTTACATTTACAAAAGCGTCCACTTCTAATCACCATTGTTTACAAAAAAATTATAACTCGACGTGTGTAGCAGGTCGTACGGGGGCCTGTTGAGACTATTTTGGAGAACAACAATCAGAAGTTCTAAAACATGCATGATCAAAACATGTAAGTAGCTAACGACTTCGGGTTTTTCGCAATTAAGTGAACAATTCAGGTGTGTGCCATTTATATATCCATAGCTGTATATGAACGTTGAAATCCTACCCTCAAATATTTATTTCGAAAAATTAAAACAAGCTGAGCCTAAAACTTTAACAAAGATGAATTGAGAGAAAAGTCTGGGGCAGCGAAATACCCCATGTGGTAGCTAAGGGTTAAAAAATTATGCTTTCAGTTTTTGAGACATGTCTTGAAATATTCTGTTTCTTAGGTTTTTCAGAATGGATCTTGAAAAGGCTGTGCAGGCTGTGCCAGTTGTTTACGTTGGAATGAAAATGAAACAACACGTTTTTATGTTTAATTTCCATTTACATTCAGCTATTTTTAGTTGCACCTACTGCATCCAAAATGAGAGGAACTGACCTAATCTACTCTTGTGCCAAATATATACCACGAACGAACGAAAATGTTAATTTTAGCCCTTGAAAGGACTTTGACCGAGCTTCTTATGATCAGTTGTGTTGTGGGTGTTGTGTAATGTTTAAACACAAATGATCAAGAACTGGACCTATCAGTTTTTTAACTCTCTGAGGTTTGTCCATTGTCTGCTGAGAGGTGACGGCAGAACAGAAATATTAATTCAATTGAAAAAACTTTCTGTGTCAGGTGGGAATTGAACCAGGTTTCTCTGGCGAATGAGTCACTCACTCTACCCACTGCGCCACGGCCGCCACACACAATGGTGTATTAATAACTATAATATTGAGCACATTTTGGCCTTTAATATGACACATTAAAGATGCCTATGAAATAGTTTCTTCATATTAAAAAAAAATTATAACTTTTTTATGTTCAAAACGTGATATCTTGAAACTTTTAAATTTTTTTTTATAGAAATCATTTAGTTCCTAAAGTATGGCTGAGTTCCTAAATGCATTAATGCAAAGCATCTGTGACTTTTTCTTTGAATTGGTGCTTAGTTGATTCACCAAAAATGCGCAACTAGAATTTTGTTTTTAAGCGCGCTATAGTTGCGCAGTTTTGGTGAATCTACTTAGTACCAATTCAAAGAAAAAGTCACTGATGCTTTGCATTAATGCTAAAGGGAACTCTGACTATTTTTCCTTGTATGTTTGTTTGTTTTAGCTTGTTTGCTTATAGCTTCTTAAAATTTGATTTTTTAAAATTTTGCTGAACTTCGGGTCAAATATCTATGGTGGGCACGGGTTAAAAAAAATAAAAACTTAATCACAATAAAGTGCATAAAAGCGTTATTTTGCAGATAAAATTAAAAGTTTGATATTTGCTTTGTTTGGAAGATAGAGTCCTTCAAACTTCGTTAAAATTCACCTCATAGTATGTAAGTTAGGGTGGTCGTTATATGGCTTTAAACAAAATATGCCAATCAATAAATAGAAATAATAGTTGAACAGGAATAACATTTTGTATGTGAGTTGTTATTAAAACTAGTAAGGAATAAAGTTTCGGCAGGGTACCGAAGCTAAAATACCCCCCTGCGGCCGTACTGAAGTATATTCAAAGTCTTAAGCCGTCTATAAAATGTTTATGCATAATCTGCAAAAATATTTGTGTCATACGTGTAATTTAATTTAGTTGGGTGGCTGACAAATAGACGAATTGCTCATTATGCTGAGGAATATATGTGCAAAATTTTGTTAGTATGTGCAAATTCATACCAATGGTAAAAAATAATTTCATTTAAAATTAAAGTACCATGACCCAGGTTCAATTCCGCCTAATTTTCAAGACTACTTATTACTAGACTCATTATTCCAAAGAATATGCGTGGAAAGAGGTCAGGCAAAGGCTATAGAAGGAGTTCGATTAAAATTACAGTGGCACGCCCCTGTCTAATTCCGCCTAATTTTTTAGACCAATCGCTACTAATTTTTTCAAAGAATATATTTGAAAAATTTGGCTTAAGTCAAAAAATGGTGTAGAAAAAGTTTCATAAAATTAAAGTATCACGCCCTCTGTCTAACTCCGCCCACTTTTATTTACTACGCACTGTTCCTTATGGTAAGGTATATATTTGCAAAATTTGGTTGAAATCAGACAAATGGTATGGAGAAAGTTCAATTCCCTTGTCCAATTTCACTCACTTCAGTAGGCCTAAAACTTCTCATTATACTAAAAAATATATGTACGCAATTTGGTTGAAATCGGACAAACTTGGAAGAAAGAGCTAGCTTTTATATAAAGTGCCACGCCTCATGTCTTGTAACGCCTAATCTTATAAAATTAAGACTGCTTAAATAATGAAGGATTATATGTGCAAAATAAGGCAGCCGTGGCGTATTGGCTAGTGTGTGTGGCTCATACGCCAGAGATCCCAGGTTCGAGTCCCCTGAGTTCAATTGCATTAATTTTTCTGTTCGGCTGTCACCTCTCTGCAGACAATGGCAAGCCTCAGAGAGTAAAAAACTGCCATGAAACGCTTTTTGAGAAATTTTTTTTGCATTTTTTTTTCCCAAAATTTCAAGAAATTTCTTTAATTCTTGTCGATTTTTAAGGACTTAACTTTTAAAATAAAGCCACTTTGTATGGGAAGTAGACGTGGTTTTGATCCGATTTTGCCAAATAGCATAGAGATGGTTTATGTTAAATATCAAATCTTATGTGCAAAATTTCAAGACATTTCCTTAATTTTTGCAGGTTTTTAAGAGATTTTACATTTTAAATAAACCCAATTTGTATGGGAGGTATTCATGGTTTTCATCTGATTTTGCTAAATATCATAGTGATGATCTATATTATATGTCAAAGTCTATGTGCAAAATTCCAGACATTTCTGTAATTTGAACAGATTTTTAAGACATTTTACGATTAATATAAAGCCACTTTGTATGGGAGGTACGCGTGGTTTCATCCGATTTTTCCAAATTTCATAGTTTGTATGATTAAGATTTATATTGAAGATTTAAGCTTACGTGCAAAATTTCAGGGTATTTTTTTAGTTTTTGTGGATTTTTAAGAGATTTTACGGTTAAAATAAAGTCACTTTGTATGGGAGGTAGGTGTGGTTTTCAATCGATTTGGCTCATTTTCGAACTTGATATTCATTTTTTTTAAAAAAAAGCTATTTAGGATTTCATCGCGATAGCTGTAAAATTACGGCTGTAATTGTGTCCACAGACGGACAGACGGACAGACGGACACACGGAAATCGACTCAGGTGGTGATGTTGATCAAATATATATATACTTTTCTATACCTGCTACACCTTATTATTATCGTTACAAACGGAATGATATAGTTTATACTCCCCTTACGTAGTACGCGTTGGGGTATAAAAATTTTGGTGGCAACTCAATGAAAAAAATTATAGAAATATTAAATTCTGTCAATGGATGCGGTTTCAGTGACCCATTTTTACCTAGTGTTCGCCCCAGCACCGAATTTGTAAAAGTAAAAATATTTAGCTGACATCTCTTCGTTAAGAAACTTCATTATTTTTTTTTTTTTAAATTCAAAGAACGGGTTCGGATTCAGCGGTTTTATTTTTTACCTAATTTTCGCCAGCCCCAAATTATTAAAAATGAAAAAAAAATTTAGGTGGACACCTAGTTGTTGTTTTATTTTTTACCTAATTTTCGCCAGCCCCAAATTATTAAAAATGAAAAAAAAATTTAGGTGGACACCTAATTGTAAAAAAATAACATAGCTTAGAAATTCTGATAACGGATTCGGATTAAGTGACTCCTTTTTTACATACAATTCGCTCTAGCACCGAATCCATAAAAATAAGCAATTTTAGGACAAGTCTATGGGAAAAAATATCGTTACTTTTAAATTCTGACGACGGATTCGGATTCAGCGACCTATTTTTAACTTATGTTCGCCCAGCACCGAGTTCGTAAAAATGTAAAAATTATATAATTTTTGGATTTCTGTCAATGGATTCGGATTCAGTGACTTCGCCCGCACTGAATTCGTAAAAGTTTAAAAATTTAGGTGGCAACTCTAGTTTTTTTAGCCTATAACCTTTGCATCATAATTATCTACATTTACAAAAAAATTAACTAACTTGGTTGAAAATTACGAGCAGCTGAGAGACCTTTCTTTTAACCACCTTGAATATTCGCTCACAGGTTTGGGTTCAAATTAACAGTGATGAACTTTTTCCTTGCATGTAATTAAAAAATATATGATCAATTCTTAAATTAATTAAATATTCATGAATTTATCTCCGAGTTGCAGTTTCTAGCAATATTTATGCTGTTTTTTTTTTTTTTTCTTTGTTCCAAGGTTGATTTATAAGGTTGTCGCAGGGCTCATTGCACTCTCTTCTCAGTACCCATAATTGTCAAAACCAGCCAATTTTGCGAATGACTACGAAAGAAAAACGGATGATAAAAGAGAGCACTTGCAGATTTTCTATGAACTGTCAACTTCGATTTGACAATTATGGGTACTCGCTCTCTCCCTTGCTACAACCTTATCAACCTTGCTTTGTTCTTAATCTTTATTCTCATTCTCATTTAAGTGTTATTGTTTTGCTTGTTGATATATTCTGAATGCTCTCTCTGTCAGTAAAAATTAGTTTTTATTAGTCTTATTATTAGTGGCAGACACTCTATAATAGATTTCAATCTGCAACATCTTTTCTCTTTTATATTTTCACTACTGTAAACTTTTTATATAGAACAAATAAAAGAACAATAAGGAAAATAGCATAACATTCACAGATAGCCAGTGATTTAAATAGGGATACATTTTGTCAAGTAGTGGTAATATCACACGACTCCTTGGTCTTATATATGTATGCGTATATTTGTGTGTGTTTGTGATAAAATTGTAAATTTGAAATGCTAGCCAACAAGAATTGTATCACACTAATGCTTGGTAGCAGTAACACTCCAAGATTACACTGAGAAAAAAAAAATGTTCCGAACATTTTAAACATTTCTCAGCGCTCTTCTAGGCAAATCTTTATATCTTTGGTAAATGTTAAACTAGTTTTAGTCGAAAAATACTGTTTGGAGTTAATGGCATTTTAAAAATAATTTTAGAGATTTTTTTTTTTTGGGAAATGAGTGCAAGATCATTAGAAAAGTTGGCAGAACTTTCTTACAAAGTGTCATATAAACCTAAGAAAAAAACCAAATTATGTGTATATAATAAAATGAGAGAAAATAAGTAAAATAATAAGTGAAATTTAAAGCTTTAGGTTATGTTGAGTTAAGAGATTAATTTTGGCTTATATGGCTTATTCCGAATAAGGTATTGGGGAATTTGGAGTACATATTTTGCAAATGAAAATGTATTTTAGTCAAAAAATATTTGTGGATTACTTTTTTAATTTTTTTTCAACAATAGTACTTCTTATGTTCTTAACAAAAATACATTTATATTAACATTAAATATACAAGATTCTTCTAGAATCATGCATTCAAAAAAAGGTCTGGCATCAAGACACGGACAACTTTTTTTTAGTGAGAATATTCTGTAACGCAAATCTCTGCGTGTTGGATATATTTACAAGTAAAAGTTTTTCGATGAATTTTATAGAGATGAGCGAAATATCGCTGCAGGTGACTTAATCACGGTGATTAAAAAATCACTGGTAACTGTGGTGACCAAATTCTGTAAGAAACTGTGAGAAGAAATTCTGTGAGAAAGTTTTTTTTTTCCTTGTTTCATTTACTGTTTGTACTTTTGTTACTAAATGAATTATTAAAAAAAATTTCAAGGAATTGATAATATTTTTGTAAATGATTAAAACATATATAATCATACGATTTACAGTCACTTCAAAAATCACGGTATCTCTCATGTCGATGGTAAAAAGCGTGATCACGACCATCACTTAAAAAAACGGTTATTCAGAAATCACTTTCACTAAGAACTGCATTCTTACAAAATCATCGTATAGCTCATCTACAGAAATGTGTGTAAAGCATTACACTTTCATAATACATCTTTATTATCTTCAGAGGTCAGTACAATACAAAAATATCTTCTTTATATATCGTATGTCATCGGGACACAAATTGTTAAGCGTTTGGACTTTTCCGTTTTTTCATGAACATTTTAAAATCTAATTTCACTTTATTTCACCAACATACAAAAGAATTACAAAAGATTTAAAGTAAAAAAAGAAAGTCAATGTAAAAACAAGAAAAGTTTACTGAGAAAATGTAATTATTTTAATCGTTTTCTTTTGCGAAGTAGATGTTAAACCAGTGACTAGTTCTAATGAAATGACTGCTGTTTTTTTTCCATCTTTCTTTCAATTTTATCTTTATTTGATACACAGTGATAGAAATCTTGAGCAGAGGAGACGGAAATCTTGAGCTAACAATTCGTTTAACACTGCCTCAGATGCCGTCCACTGCCCCCTTTCCCGGACACGAAGCGAAAAAAAAATTTTCAATTGACCGTTTTTTGCTGTGTGACAGACTTTCTTTTTTGAATAAGCGACATACATTTTTTTTATATCGGAATAGTTTTTGTTTCAGTGTACACGCAGAAAAAAAATATGTTTATATATGTTTGGTTTCAAAAACAAAATATTCAGAGAGAACCACCTAATGATTTCGATATAAGAAGATATTAGTTGTGTCCAACATTAATATAATTGCCTTAGCTAAAAAACTAACGTCTATATTAATATGCTTGTGGCAAAATAGAATTGTGTGTTTCTACTCGTACCCAATAAAAATATATTTGCATCACTGTTAAACCCAAAAAGAACAGAACTCTGCAAATTTAAAACAAACAGAACTTCTTTCTTTTATGTGTTTCGCCTAGACATACATATATCTGTTTCTTTTGCACTTGCACGAAAAATAGTGGAAATCTTGTTGTCAAACGTCAAACGTGTTGAAAAGTTTAGCTCTTGTGAAAAGTGTTTCTGAAAATGTTTGTTTAAATTAAAAGTGTTTGTGTTTCCAAATTAATAAAATAAAAAACAAAATAAAAGAAAAATAAGGCGGTTCAGCAGTAAAAATTGGTGAGATTTGAAGCAACTTTGCTGATAAAGCGGCTGTTTCGCTGGCAAAGTGGGTGCTCCAATCATATTATGTTTCTCCAACTAGCAAATGTGTGCTTATAAAAATTATTGTAATGTCGGATAAATATAAAATGGTTACATCTCTACATAATTAAGTCCGAGAAAAACTTATGTACTGTTTTCTAAACATATTTTGTTTGCTTCAAACTAACAATTACTTCTAAGCAAATATTTTGTAATCACAGTGAAAAACTTTTGGCAGTTCTTTTGCTGAAAGATGTTGCCAAGTTAATATAGTGTTATCATCGGTAAATATATTATGTTGTTCTTAATTACAGTTTTGAAAATAATTGCTTGACTGCAATTAAATTATGTATTCTCCAATTAATATATATTTGTCCGTGAGTATTTAATGTTATGTTAGACTAAAAGTGTTCTCAGTCCATTTATAATTACAATATATTTATATGAGAACATATTTTCTTTAAAACAAATTATATTGTTTTTTAATTCAAACAACAAGTGCTAAGGTACAATTAAATAATGTTAAGATGCAAATATATATATAAAGAAAAATTGCATAAATTAATCATATTATATGTGGAACCAATTATGATTACTTGTTTCCAAGAAACATGCAGAATCATATTATGTTTGGGAAGGCCTATTATTTTTCAGCGTGTAGAACTGCTTTAAATTTTAATATAAGTAGTAGTTGAACATTTCACCATTTGTGGGAGTCTGACAATCTGTATACATGCAGAGTTCGCATGTATTTTCTTGTATGTGTATGTGCGCTTGTGAATTTTGTATGGCTCTGCAGTGTTAACAGCGAGTTTAACAAATAAATTAAAAACAATCAAATCCATGCTGATTTTATTCTCGATTTCTTGAGTCTCGCCTCAAGTTTCTTTAACGAATTTTCACTGTTTATCTTAAAAAAAATAAAAAAAGTTTTATTGCAAGTTTTTTGCTGCGTTGTTGTTCTGTCTTTGTTTGTTTGTTTGTTTGTTCATTTGTTTATGTTATAAGTTTTACTTTTAGAAAAGATCCTTAACATGAGTGAACATTTCACTAAATCGTCTAAAGGACAATAAAAGTGCGTTGTTAATAGATTTCAATTTATTTTCATAGAGCTTATTTATATATATTATATATGCCTGATGTTATATGCGTATTTTTGCTGATGAGTGTGGATGTTCTTAACTGAAATTATGTGCTGTTTATAACATTTATTTTATTTCTTTTGCTTGTTTCACATTGCAATAAATTTTAACGTATCTGATTTTTTTTTTTTTTCTAAACTTGGAAAGAAGTCTTTTAATATGGCTCCCTCTACCAAATTAATACCATATTTAATTAAATAAGAATTATTTAGTAGAACAAAAAGAAACATTATTAAATGTTTCATTTAACCCAGATACAGAATATTTTCTAGAAGGTTTCTAATAAAAGGTCATTCAATATGTTCGTAGGATAAGTAAGAAAAAAACAAAATTTTAATAAAACACGATTATATTATTCAACATAGTTGCCTTCGAGAGCGATACAACGAGTAAAGCGATTTTCCAACTTTTCGATACCACTTTTATATTGCGATTTTTCTTTGTCGTCAAAATAGGCCTCAGTTTCAGCGATTACTTCATCATTGAACTTGAATTTCTTTCCAGCAAGCATTCTCTTGAGATCTGAAAACAGGAAAAGTCGCTGGGGGCTAAATCTGGAGAATACGGTGGGTGGGTAAGCAATTTGAAGCCCAATTCATTCAATTTTGCCATCGTTTTCATCGATTTATGACACGGTGTATTGTCTTGGTGAAACAACACTTTTTTCTTTTGCAAATGTGGCCGTTTCTTGGTGATTTCAGCCTTCAATCGATCCAAAAGTGCACGGTAATAGTCGCTCTTGACTGTAGTTCCTTTTTGGGGATAGTCAATGAATATTATTCCTTTCGCATCCCAAAATACAGAAGCCATCACCTTACAAGCCGATTGTTGGGTCTTTGATCGCTTTGGATTCGGTTCTTCGACTGCTGTCCACTCACCTGACTGTCTTTTGAATTCTGGTGTGTAATAGTGAAATCATGTTTCATCCATTGTCACATATTGACAATAGAATTCGATTTTATTGCGGCTTAACAGCACCAAACACTCCTCTGAAGCATCAATTCGTTGTTGTTTTTGGTCGACTGTGAGCTCACGCGGCACCCACTTTGCACAGAGCTTTCGCATACCCAAATGTTCGTGTAAAATTGTAAAAACACTACCATCTGATATCTTTACAATATCAGCTAGCTCGTGCACCTTCAATTTGCGATCATTCATAACCAATTTGTGGATTTTTTTGATGTTTTGTGGAATAACAGTTGGATTTGGGCATCCACTGTGCTCTGCATCATTTGTGCTGGTACGACCACGTTTAAATTCAGCAATCCACTTTTCTACCATTTGTCTCGATGAAGCAGAGTCCGGGTAATGTTTATCAAGCCATTGTTTGGTTTCCACTGTATCTTTTTTCATCAAAAAGTAATGCTTTATCGAAACTCGAATTTCACATTGTTCCATTTTTTTTTCAATAACAAAAGGTGCACTCAAAACGCTATAACTCACGAATCAATTGCCAGATTGTTGTCAAATTTTTAAACGTATCATTTGAAGGTATATAAAAATACTAAAACTAAATAAAAATCATATGGAAAAAAGTCTAGTAACGCCATCTAACATATGTGTTATCCTATGAACTTTTTGAACGTACTCTTATTTGCTGGCAGAACTTGTTTTCTATACATTGATACCGCTTTTTTCAAGTTACTTCTCTCTCACCCTCATACTCTGGCTCACATGATGGTAGAAGCTGCATATATCTACAGTGATTGTCATCTCTTCACCTTCCCTAGTTTTCCCTCAAGTAGGTACTTTTACAATGCACCGCACTGGTCATGATAAAAACCTGGGACCACAAGATAAAAACGTACGTATTGGCCATCGTTTATGCCCTATTTTTTCGACCCGAATCTGCAATCATGCGTTTTCGCCAAAAATCCTGTAAAATCCTGTTAGACTCCTGCTTTTTTGCCAAGCGGTTCTTTTCGAGCGTTGGGAGACAAAAAAGGATTGCCACATGTTTGTTGGAATTGCCGAATACATTATGTTTGCCTGGATTCACCGCATCCGTTGAGAGAGTTTTCGCTGTTATGAATAAAACTTGGATGGATGACAAGTCCCGATTGAAAGTGGAAACTTTCAAAGCCATTTTAGTGTTGAAAGTCCTATTTCCTAAAAAATCAGTCTGATATACTCCGACAAATTTCTTCGAAAGAGAAATACACTGAGCGCACGGAAGATGGAATCGAGCAAATTGAAGACGACTCGGGTGTCGAATCCGACGAACAAAATGATTTCAAATATCTAATTGAAGATTTATCTCCTATTTTTTTTTTTAGTTCCATCTTCAAATATTTTTATTAAAGAATATATAAAAACTTTAACAGAATTTAAGACAAAATATCAGTACAATAATTCAAAATAATGAACGGCACGGCGAACTGTGCCGTGATCTAAACTTGTCCAAAGACAAATGCGAATTACTGGCTTTACGCAGAGTTGGCAGTTTTGCACGAGAAATCGTACTTTTGGTATTTTTTGTGCTCTTGCGAGATGCTGCGGCATTAGGTAAAAATCTCCGCTTTATGTGAGAAAAAATGTAATGTGAGAAAATTTTTAACACATGTGCGTTATTTACCTCGCGAGAGAAAAAATATCCCAAAAATTACCAAAATGAGATTTCTACCTAGGAAATAATTATGTATGCGTATACATATAAACCCTATAGGAACAAACTAACTTGGTTTTAAAAACAACTAATTAAAAAACAAATTTTAAATAAACTAGTATACGAACTACTTTGGTATTATATTAAGACGGCATCCACTTCAATTCTAAATAGTTTTTATTGCATTATGTATGAAGTATATAATTTTATATAGCATAGAAACAAGTAGTTGATAAACTACTTTGAATTATATTAAGGCGGCAACTACTCTGATTTTGACATGTTTTAATGCAAATTTTTATTAGATTACAAGTTGATATATATTTAACCATGTTATTTCATCAACTATTATTAACTTCAGGCTTCACTAACATTTTGTTTCAAAAGACATATTTGTTTTCATTTACGGCATTGAGCTGCAAGACAGACGTGGTAAACACACTTTGAAACTGATAAACTACCTCAAAAACCTATGAAACGTTTAAAAATTCTTTATTCAAATTACAAACTGGTAGTGTTTAGCAAACATTGCACAATTTGGACTCTGTACGGAAATTGATGCATTGCTTAATCATTCAGCAAACACCTCATCACTTCAGTAGTAAAGACGCACGCCTTTCCCAACGTAGCGTCGAGTCTGCTCCATCACTTTATTGCGAATGACACTTAAAAGAAGCACTAAGCAAAATATCGGTGTGTCCATCGACCATGATTGATGGTTGCAAAGCGTGGAAAATCCCGCTGACACTCTTGTTTAGCTAATATTTTTAAATGAAGCATCAAAAAGCTGGCTCGTGCTAATAACAGGCGCAATATCCACACAATTCCGATCAATTGCCAGTTTTTGGAAACTGCTTCCGAGGTACGCATGCTCACATATAAGCGCAGAGTTCCTCCAGCTTCTGGAACTATCACCTGTTGGAAGCAGAAATAGTCCAATGAAGAAAGGAATAATGAAATTATATCTACCATCGCAGCGTACTTCTGTTGCGCTCCTTGAATGTAATTACTAGATATTTTTAGAATTAACTGGCAATGAAGTTTAGCATGAATCACTTTTGAATTATTTTAAAATCAATTAAAACACCACAAAGAAAGACATTTCACAATTTTCCATTAAAAAACTCTGATCACTTTTAACTTTGTTTACATTTTGCTTTCAGATTTAATATTTCAGAATTTATTTGTGTCGACCAGGCATGATTTTGTATGATGTATAGAAATTTAAAATTTTTATGCTTTTAAATTTATTTGTGTCGACCAGGCATGATTTTTTTTGGAATGATTTATGTATTTATGTATTTTTCAAAACAGTCAAATAAATGATCTCTTTGATGCATAGAAATTAAAAATTTTTATGCTTTTAGATTCATCTTCAGTAAGTGGAATATTAAATAGTTTTCAATTGGTTATTTTAAAGTAATTAAAAAAATAATTTAAATTTAACTAATTTAACAAGTAGTTGAAAATATATGCAGACGAAAGTCAATTGACTTATTTAGCGGACATCACCATTATTATGTCGAGAGAAAAAACAATACCAAAAATTACCAAAACGAGATTTCTACCTAGAAAATTATTTTGTAAGGATATAGAAAAGGTTAACTGAATAATCCACTTGTTTATAGTTGTGAGTTTGTGGTTGAAGTTTATTCGCTGTAAAACTTTAACAATTCAAAGTAAAACGTGTTAACATATTGTGAACTTTTAAAAAAAAAAAGAAATTAATTTTTATGAAAATTAATCCAACTAAACTCCGAACTTTTTTTGAAAATTCCCATTTCCGCTGTGGATATCTATTGTGAGATATTTTTTAGAATGTTTTGATAAGAAATAACTGCATTTATTCCCAAAAATCCTATTAAAACATTCGTTTGTGATTTTCTGAATAATTCAGCAGGCCAGAATGGAACTATTCTTATTAAAGTTTATTTCACAGTTGAAATAAAACACAGTATTTTTTCTATAATCTTTCTCACATTTACCGGCAGAACCACATTGTCTATCTCAAATATTGCGCCTTTTAACAGTTTCAAATAAATAGGGTATATGGGAGGTGGCGTGTCCGTGGTCGAATCACGTGGCATCAAGTATTCACCATTTGATGAGTTTGCACTAATGTGGGTTGTATGTAGAACCCGACCGAATATTCGGTTTCGGCCAATTTCGGTCCTTTTTGTCTTTTGGCCGAAATTATTCAAAGGACCACTTTATATTACAAAAGTGGTTCTTTAAGGGAGGTTTTAGGCAAGCAATTTTTTGAAAATCGAATTTTTTTTTACTTGTTTTTTGTTCTACAACTATTCGAGAATATGTAAAAAATTATAAAATTAATCCCGCTTAGAATACAGATTCCACATCGCTTAAGGCCTGGTACGCCAGAGTACCAATTCAGCAAATCGTTAAAACGCGTGATGTTCACTATATGTGTATGTAAGAGTGAATGTGTATATGAAATGTTTTTATGTATATACCTATACTATAAGCCATACATTGTAGAAAAAAAAAAATCTTTAATGAGTGTTGATTTGGAATTTGACCGCTTTGATGCTTTTAAAGTTTGAAGTAAAGCTCTGTAAAGAACCATCCAAGCATACTAGTTATGTGTGGTTATTTATTCTTAAATTAACTTGTATCGGTTTCGCTCTCTAAGCATTGAGTATGCATGGAATATTTCTCTTATACTTAACGATAGATCATTAATGAGAGAGTGAAATTATCAAGCATCAAGAATACTAGTTTGAAAACATATGCAACAAACAGATATATCGGTAATATCATTATCTCTACTTGGAACATCTGGATATGTGACGTCAATAACATTAAAAATAAAGAGAGAATTATTTCAATAAAACAATTAAAGAAACACTTCTATAAATGCAATGCATTCAAGTTTTAAATTTATTTCTTAAAAAAAAAAAAATTAACATTACAAACGACAACTTTTGTACGACAACTTAATGAAATTAAAAATTGATAAATGTGGCACAAGTACCTTATATAAAGCTCTTGATTCACAGAATCCATATCCATTACACAATTACTTTTTTTTAGTAGCATAGAAAATGTAAAAGCAATGGATTAACATAAAAAGAAAACAATCTGGAATATCCATTTTGAATGGATATAGTATATCCGTTTAAAAAAGAGTTAAAACAGTTACTCTGCTTAGTGGAGCCGATAAAGAGAAAAAAAGCTTACACTACAATGAGAGTTAGAGCATGGCAGAATTATAAGGTAGGGCCGAGTAGCCTAGTGCCCTTAGAGCGTCAACAAATAATGAATAATGAGAATGCCGGCTTGTTGTCAAAACGGCGAATTTCGTAGAAATTGCAAACGAAGTAAATACAAAATGTTTCCAAGTTGTAAACTTTGCTGTCGCCTGTGTTAAATTTGTGATAATTTGAGTGAAAATATTATAAAAACAATGTTATAAAAACTATGAAGTGTGGAAGAAGTCTTAAATTTGCAAGAAAACTTGCAGCAATTCTAACCAAAAATCAACTGCGAAACGTAAACACAAAGAAACTCGAGATGAACAGCTGATTTTGACAACTACCCGGCATTTTTTCTGCTGCCTACTTTATTCTCCGAGTCGGCCCTACCTTATAATTCTGCCATGAGCCAGTGAAAGAGATGATACGCTCTCTGCTTAATCCAAAAAATGTAAGCATAATGCATGGAACACATTGATAACGGCAACGCCTTTACTACACGACAAAAGGGAGAAATGTTGTCATACCGATGGCTACTTGATTATTTTGAAAGCGACGCAACAAAAAACTTTCCCACGCGCAGAGCCAAGTAATTAAATGAGCAAATCTTTTGACACGCTCTCTAAGCAATAAAAAAAGGGCAATTTTTGTCGCCTGTCAAAATAGAAACAATTCTATACCGACGACATCAGCAAGAGCGAAAATGTCGTTGAGACATATTCACCAAACTCACCTTCATAAGAAATGCATGTAAAACAAATTTGGCAGATGGCGTAACGTCGTTGCCCTTGTCAATGTGTTCCATGCATAAGTTAAGTTCTACTCGTTCTTGTATTTGTACCAATAATATGAAGTTTTTTCTTATTTTATCTGTTCGTACAAATAGAATGGATGGTTCTCTGTAGACTTTTAGTTTGAAGCTTTAAAAGCGTTTTTCTCGAAACATACTTTTTCAAAACGGCCCACACAACTGCAAACAAACTAATAGCCTGATTTTAATTTTTTGTTTTTAATTTGCTTGTATTGTTATTCTACACATCTTTTACCAAAATCAGGGTCTTTGAAAAATTTGTCTAGTTTTTACACGCAACAATATGGTAAAAAAATTACATAAATTTTCCGATTTCTTTTTCAACGATTCATAATTTTTTTAATTTTCCATTCCATTTTGGTAAAAAAGATGTGCATTCAGGTGACTATTTCCGAATGCATTTTTGTTTTTTCTTTTAAGACAATCTGGGGTCGCGCTATGATGTGGGCCGATTTTCACTTTTTTTTTTGAAGGACACCAAATTCAGCGCCAAAAAAAATTTTTAAAACAATCTGGGGTCGCACTATGATGTGGGCCGATTTTCACTTTTTTTTTTTGAAGGACACCAAATTCAGCGCCAAAAAAATTTTTTTTACCTATACTAATAATGTAAAATTAACATGTAAATGTAATGTTTTGTATATATAATAAACCTTTTTTGAAAACATCTTCTAAAGTTTGCCTTAATTTTAACTGCTTTTGCCTAAAACCTTCCTTAATCAAAAATAATCTCTTATTTATTATCTCAAATAATTTAAAATTTTAATTTAAGAAAATTTTTTTTGTATATTTTTATATTTCTTCTTATGTGTATGAAAAGCTATTTTCTGTTTCCTTTTAATAAAAAAAAATTATTTGTAAAAAACTGAAATTTTTATAATATATGTAAGTTCCGACCGAATATTATAAACTGTATATAAGCCGAATATTCGGTTTTAATCAAACACTTGTATGTTTAGATAAGACAAGGTACATTCCTTAAAAATTTCCTTCAGAAATTAGCTGTCAGTCAAATTTTGGACATATAATCCATATAATCACACCACTTGTGATCTGATAAAATTATAATTTTTCAGAACAATAACAAAGTATTGCATTTCATTCAGAGATTACGTAAGCTAGGAGTTTCTAACCCGGACTCATTAATAGGTTAAATTTTCCTCTTCTCTTTTAAGTACTTAACTCAATTTCCCTAAAAAATGGACTTACGCCACTTATGCTCTGAGTTACTCATGTCATTAGCTGAACTCTATATAAAATATTAAATGAATCTAACTGAATCTAAGTATCGAATCTAACTAGTAGTGGCGGCGGTGGCGCAGTGGGTAGAATACGTGGCCCATATGCCAGAGAACCCTGGCTCAATTCCACCTGGCACAGAACTTTTTTCAATTAAATTAATTTTTCTGTTCGGCTGTCACCTCTCTGCAGGCAATGGCAAAACCACAGAGAGCAATAAACTGTCATGAAAAGCTTCTTGAGAACATAAGTTGTTCGGAGTAAAACTTGTAGGTCCAGTTCTCGATCATTTGTGTTCAAACATTTTACAACAGGCACAACACAATTGAACATGAGAAGTTCGGTCAACGTCCTTTCAAGGGCTGAAATGGTCATTTCGTTTTTTTTTTTTTCAATCTAAGCTAATGCTCAAAAATACACTACAGTGCTGTTGTCATTAGCGAAAATATATTGAAATCAAAAACAAATAAAAAAAACAAAAATAAAATAAACTTCAAATTATGGCAAAAGCAATTCCAATATTTACAATGAACACTGCTAAAAATAACCCTAATGACTATGTTTCTATAATAAAAAATTATAAAACAAAATAATTCACACGAAAGAATCGTGTAACAACTACTTGTTTTCGATAACCAACACATACAGTCCGCAATGGCGTGCACATACACATGCTTACCGCGTAAACGCAAACACTAATTAAATACTTGCCACAAATTATAACAGAAACAGCACCGAAAGTAAAAACAAAAACCACTAATACACAATAAAAAAATAATGTTAAACATAATTCGGTAAAAACGCAACAGCTTTGAGCAAAGTGAACATTTCAACTGCTTTTAAATATGATTTCATAGCTAAGTTGTTGTTTGTGTGCGTGTCCTTATGCTTACATTTATTTACAACTAATATATTTTGTTTTTTTTCCCTTCTCTATTTTAGCCATCTCCACTTGTCACGTCACGTGTGCATTCCAAACTAAATGTTTAACACACACACTTCTATGCGTACAAACCCACACACACACATTTGTACCCACCCTGTAGGAAAATCAACTAATTTAAAAGTAGTTGATAAAGTAGTTTTTTGTCAACCACAACTAGTTGAAATTCTGACTTTTTTCCATAGAGCGAACAAACATATTTTGTGTGGTGATGTCCGCTAAATAAGTCAATTGACTTTCGTCTGCATATATTTTCAACTACTTGTTAAATTAGCTATATTTAAATTATTTTTTTAATTACTTTAAAATAACCAATTGAAAACTATTACTGATGGCCTAAAGTTAATAATATTTGATGGAATAACATGGCAAAATATATATAAACTTGTAATCTATTAAAAATTTGCAATTAAAACATGTCAAAATTAGAGTAGTTGCCGCCTTAAGGGGGTCTTCTCATTGAGCAACTTTTTTTTCGACTTTTTTTTTTGCATTTATTTATAGCTTGGGCATTTATTTATAATATGCCCCTAAAAGGATTTTTAGAAATTCGAAATACTTTAGAAGATACAGCCTTTTTTGTGAAGCAAGGTCTTCGTCAAAATGAGCTATTTTTTTCGACTCATTTTCGAACGAAGCGGCATAAAGTAACCACCGAATTCCGTTGAAAATGTTTATTGTTAGGTAAAAGCGTGCTTGCACACATATTCATACAAACATACAAATACACATTTCTGCTTATTTTAGGGGTTGAAGCATTTTTTGAGTCCAGGTGTTCAACTGAAAGCATCATTTAGTTCAGTTTGTATCGAGTTGAGCAACAGACGCGTGCGCTTCAGTGAACGGAAAAGTAAATTTTTCATAAATTTATTGTGATTTTTGTAAAATGGATCGGAAAAGTAATAAAAAAAAACTGCGCCTGCCCACGCACAACATATATTCCTTCGTCACCTATGATCGGAAAATCATATGAAATTAATCGACGCTTGGTTGTTGCCATGCGGCTTTTAGGGATTGGGCCAAAAGGTATAACCATGTTTTGTGGCCTCATGGACCTCGGACAAAGTTTGTCCAACAATCTGTACTATACTATCCTACAAAATTTGTACGTTGCTGGAAAAGCCATGTACGAACATGTCATTTCAAAAGCTATTGGAGAAGAAAAAGAGGCTATGATCGAAGCGAATCCAGAGTGCGATCCCACTTTATTTACTGTGTCGGGGGATGGGACTTGGAAGAAGCGTGGCTTTGCTTCCCTTTATGGTGTCACAACTTTGATTGCCAAGCATACCAAAAAAATTGTTGACACTGTCGTAAAATCTCGTCTGTGTAACAGCTGCAAATATTGGGAAGCCAAGAAGGAAGAAGAGCCAGAGGCTTACCAAATTTGGCTTGATACTCAATACGAAGAATGCACCATAAACCATGAAGGAAGCTCTGTTAAAATGGAGGTGGACGCTGTAATAGAGATGTTCTCCAGGTCGTTTGAAACACACGGCATAAAATATGTAAAGTATATCGGCGATGGTGATTCGCAGACCTTCAAAGGTGTATTAGATGTCGACCCCTATGACGGTGACCCTATAGTGGAAAAGAAAGAATGCATTGGGCATGTGCAGAAGCGAATGGGCCCGCGACTTCGAAAAATAAAAAAAAAAAAATAAGGGCATTGGAGGCAAAGGTGCGGGCAAGCTCACCGACAAATTAATATCCGAGTTGACCACATATTATGGCCTTGCGATCCGCCGTCATCCTGACTCCGTGGAGGATATGAAAAAGGAAATTTGGGCCACTTTTTACCATAAGTGCTCCACCGATGATAAACCGCAACACCAAAATTGCCCCACCGGTGCGTCAAGCTGGTGCGCATGGCAGAAAGCAGCTGCTGAAGGTACGTTAGATAGCTTTCACCACACGTATGCACCTCTCGACAAGAAGGTGATGGAGGTAATAAAACCAGCTTACGAAGCGCTGTCGGCAGATAATTTGCTTGAAAGATGCCTTGGATCTGAAACTCAGAATTCCAATGAGTCCTACAATTCTGTTCTTTGGTCACTTTCGCCCAAACACATCAACTCAGGCGCACGCACCATCGAAGTGGCCAATTTCATTGCAACGTGCCTCTTCAACGACGGTTTTATACCCATACTTAAAATTATGGGTTTGATGGGTATTGCGATTGGCAAAAACGCATACGAATTCGCACTATCTCGCAATGAAGACAGATTGAACCGATCAGAGACTCGAGCTGCGGCATCATCAAAAGCTGGCAGAACGGCTCGCAGAGCAGAGAGGGCAGCAGAAAGCAGTTTCTACGAAAAAGAGGAAGGTGGCCTGTATGGAGCTGGCATCGCCGACTAATATTTGTAAGTAAAAATTGTCAGCTCTTTAAAACTGCATTTAAACATTTTTGATTTTTTTTTTTTTTTTCCCAAAAAAATTTAGATTTTTTAAAGTAAATTTAAATTTTACTTTAAACGCGTTTATCTCGAACCCACGTTTTTCGAACTGGCGGCCATGATATCTCCAGTTGAACTGAACCGATTTTCATGAAACAAAGTGGAATCGACGCAGAATTGTCACCATTCTCGGGTGAACCTCGACCATAATTTTAAAAAATTTTTTACTATTTTTTTTTTACACTAAACTACAAAAAAAAAACCCGAAATTGAAATTTTTTTTTTGAATGGCCGCCATTTTGTCAAAAAAAATCACAAAATTAAGTTTGAGGTTCACCCGAGAATTACATCTATACTGATTATAACCCCGTTTTTTTTTTTCATTTCAGACGCTCCGGAGACCCGGAATCGTGGCCGCCGTGACGACACCTTTTTTCTCACCACCAACTTTGAAGTCTCATTACTTTTTGAACAGCCCACGTATCGAGGCAAAAAAAATTTTCTTATTTACTTTGAACCTTTTGTAATACAATGAATAAAAAAAGTTTTCAATTATTCTTTGCGTTTTCAAATAAGAATTTTTTTAAAAACGGTCCAAAAAACGGGTTTTGAATGAGAAGACCGCCTTAATATAATTCAAAGTAAAATATCAATCACTTGTTTTTAAGTAGTATTTCAATTATTTATATATAATGCAATAAAAACTATTTAGAATTGAAGTTGATGACGGCTTAATATAATTCAAAGTTGTTCATATACTGCTTTATTGTAAACTAGTTTTTTAATTAGTTGTTTTTAAAAACAAGTTAGTTTGTTCCTATAGGGCAGACATTGAAGTGGAATTTTTATGACTTTTCCTCATGACGATTGTTTCTATTTAGCTGCCTGTATTTTCGATTTGCTGTTATTGTTGTTGTTGGTTGCTGTGGTTATTAATTTTAATTTGCATTGTTTTATTACCATAACTGCTTTTTTTCTAGAATATGGATTTATATGATATTGTGTAAAAATTCTTACCCTGCCATTTGTTCAAATTGCCAAGAATATGAATTTTTATTTGAATCGCTTTCTTTCTTTGCCTGACCTATGAATTATGTTTTAATTAAAATGTTCTTTGTTGTGGGCCGAAAATTAACAACTTCATTAAAAACGGCGGAGAATATAAAAAAGAATCTCAATCACTCAATAATTTTTACCGAATTGTTTGTAATTGAATATTTTCTATCATTCTTAAAAATTTCAAAGTTTTTAGATATGCTTTCCATAAAACTAAGTCACAAATGTTACAAATTGAAACAATAAATTAGCCATTAAATAATGGCAACGGAATATTTATTTTATAATAATTTGTATGGCGGTTAAGATATAATCTTGATAAAAATATGTTTATTTGCTAATTAGTGTGTCAATGTCCAACCCGAAAGCCTCATATGTCTGTTCAATTGAATAATTTTGCAGACATTATAGTTTTCTTTTTCTAAATAAGAGGTTTATATTCAAAATTGGTCAAGCCAAAAAAAAAAAAAAAAAAATATATATTTTGGGAAAACATTTTTATCGACATTTCTATATATCTGCAAAATTCTCGAAATCACCGAAATTATGGTCTTCAATAAAGAAAAAAAAAATAATATAAACAAAAATTTTTAAAAGATAACCTTTTATTTAAAACCAAAACGTGAACTAAAAAGAAAAAATAAATTTCATTGACATTTGTCATATTGTATATAGTAGGTCATATATATTCTAGATTCGGAAGAACCTCTCCCTTGGTTACCCATCCTCATAATAAAAGCGTACGTAAATAGGTAAGTTCTAGGGACGTATATAAATTTAGAAATTTTCAAAATGTAAAATATACAAGTTTACTACACAATATCAGTGAAATTGAATCTTTTAGTAGGCTTATCTGTATATAAACCGCGATCCATTATACAGGCCTACTGCACAATATCAGTGCCTTAAGCTTTTAAAATTTAAATGTATTTTATATTTTGAAAGTTTCTAAATTTATATACATCCCTAGAACTAACCTATTTACGTACGCTTTTATTATGATGATGGGTAACCATGGGAGAGGTTCTTCTAAATCTAGAATATACCTACTATATACATATATGACAAATGTCAATGAAATTTATTTTTTCTTTTTAGTTCACGTTTTGGTTTTAAATATAAGGTTATTTTTTAAAATTTTTTTTTTAATTTTTTTTATTTTTTACTTTTTAGTCTTAAAGGTTTATTATGAACATCTTTTATTTTGAAAGCCTTACATAGAGCATTTTAATTGCTTAGACCATTAACCTTAACAAATAATGGTCTACATTATTACCATTTACATTATTTATTGCATTATATACTTTATTATGATATAGCATTTTTATTGATTTGTGGGCGGGTATAGGAGGTGTGACCAAATTTAAACCCCTATTTTCTACTTGATGTAAATGTGCTGCCAAATTTTCAGCTCAATAGTAGTTTTGGAGATATATCATTTTTATTGATTTGTGGGCTGTAAAAGAAGGTGTGGCAACATTTTTTTTCTAACCCATGCAATACTTGAAGGACATTTATTTCCAAAATTTTTGCTAAAACAGCCCGGTAGTCTTGGAGATATATGAATTTGTGGGCGGCAAAGGAGGGTGTGGTGAAATTTTTTTCTTAAACCCCATTTTCTACTTGAAGGAAATTTACTACGAAAATTTCATCTGAATCGGTCTAGTAGTTTTGGAGATATAGCATTCTTATTGATTTGTGGGCGGTAAGAGGGGGTGTGGTAACATTTGTTTTCTTACCCATGAAATACTTGAAGGACATTTACTGCCAAAATTTCAGCTGAAACAGTCCGGTAGTTTTGGAGATATATTAATTTGTGGGCGGTAAAAGGGGGTGTGGTTACATTTTTTTCTTAAACCCCATTTTCTACTTGAAGGAAATTTACTACCAAAATAACATCTGAATCGGCCTGGTAGTTTTTGAAATATATTGCATTTTTATTGATTTGTGGGCGGTAAAAGGGGGTGTGGCAACATATTTTTTCTAACCCATTTTCTACTTGAAGGAAATTTACTGCCAAAATTTCAGCTGAAACAGCCCGGTAGCTTTGGAGATATATTAATTTGTGGGCGGTAAAAGGGGGCTTGGTAAAAATTTTTTCTTAACCCCATTTTCTACTTGAAGGAAATTTACTACCAATATTTCATCTGAATGGGCCTAGTAGTTTTCGAAATATAGCATTTTTATTGATTTATGGGCGGTAAAAGGGGGTGTGGCAAAATTTTTTTCATAATATTGCATTGTCACCGGGCTTACACATGTATGCTAAATTTCAGCTTAATCGGAGACCCATAAGCTGTCGAAAATTGCTTGCAAGATTTGCGGACATACATACATACATACATACGAACGAAGCAAGTTAAATAAAAGCTTATAAAAACATTACGTTTATCCAAAAAGTTTTTAGTTTATCCAAAAACAAAGTCGTTTTTGAACCATTAACACCTTTGCATAAAACCAATATGTATATATTAAAACTTTTTGACACAAAATAAACAAAAAAAAAAAAGTAAAAGAAAAACAACACGCCAGCCACAGACTCGAACCTGGGCTTCCTCACTTATAAGGTAAGCACATTACCAATATGCCACGACCACTAAAATTTAGTTTTAAAATTTGGTTTATAATAACAGGATAACAAAAAACAGCAAATTTTTAAAACAAAACAAAAAAACGGAAAACAATGCGCCAGTCGCGGACTCGAACCTGTTCTTCCTCGCTTATAAGGCAAGCACATTACCAGTATGCCACGGCCACCAAAATTTAGTTGTAAAATCAATGAAATTTTTTAAGATTTTAATTTTGTTTTTGGTAATATATAAGCTAAGCTAAAATCATCAAATTATAAAAGTTGTCATGATTAAAATTTAATTTCAAAATTGATAAAGTTCATTTTTCTTTAATCAAAAGTAAAAAGTCAAGTTCACAAAGTTTATTTTCAAAAAAATTCAAGTTTCTGTATAGAGATTCGAAGCACTCAAAGTCTATTAACTTTTTATAATGACTCCGTTATTTACGAAAAAAAATCGGCTAAAAATTATTTTCTATATATTTAGTTTCATAAGAATTATCACTACACTGAGAAAAAAACATACTTAAAAATTAAACAAAATATTTTAAAATATAAATTTAACGCGTTTGTGTTTCTACAGAGCAAAATTTAAAGCAAGTGTGTTCAATTTTTTTTTTTTTTTTTAATTCTCATTTCATATTCTCACTTTTTTTACAATTTTCTCTTATTAATTTTTTTTTATAAGAAAAAATTCGTCATTATCTGAGATTGAATTAAAAAATTATGTGTAGTAGAGTCATTGAGCAGACAATTGAGACCAAGCTAAGAAAAATCATTTGATTGTTTGAAAATATTTTTTAATTCAACTTACAAAATTTAAAGGTAAGATAAAATGAAAACTAATTAATGATTTTAATATATAGCATATTTCAAGCCGCAATAAAACAAACGTCATTGAATGGAGTTTAGATTTAGTATTCGAAGGGTCCCAGGGCTCGCTGATCACGAATCTGACATCAAAAACGCGAAAAAAGTTAAAAAATCGCATCGAAAAAATGGGGGCTTAAAATATTTGTTTGCAATAAAAAAACTTTTGTTTTAAATTTTATTTTTAAATAAATGTTTTTAAACTAAAAATGTTGACATTAAAAGTATATTTAAAAACATTGTGTTGAAAACAAAAATTTTTGTTTTAAATTTAACTTTACAAACATTTGTGTTTAGCTTAAATGAAATTGTTTAAAACTCTATTTCGAGAACATATTCGTTTACTATGAACACAATTTCATTTAATTTTAACACATATTTCCCTCAGTGTACGTTCTTTTTTAATAAATTACAATTCACCTGTTCCCGAGAATCAGTTTTTCATATTTTTCTCAAAATGTTTATAAGTAGATTATGCCATTTTTGAATCTTTACCCCTCAAATATGTAAGAACATTCTATTTTGTAGTTGTTGTGGTATTTCTGTCAAAGAAATATGCTCCGAGTTAAATTTGTCATAGCAAACCATTGACTATCAAATAAATAAGCATAAAGAAACAAATGTATTGAAAAATTTGCCACGTTCTGACAGAACACGCAAAACAATGAATTTCATGAGTTTGAGAAAATTTTTTTCTTCTCAGAATCCAGTTAGCGAACGCACAATTCCGTTATAAACGATTTCATATAAAATCAAACGACTCAAATTTCAAAAAGATTTTCTCTGCAAGACTATGAGTTTTTAGAAGCGAGTTTTGTGGACTGAGGAAAGTACTTTTGAGCATCACAGCTTACCTAAAAAGAGATTTGTCCGAATTCCAAAGAAAACACGTGAAGAAGTAGCTCGAGTCTTACAAGCAAATGACCATGGCTGCGGATCGGTAATGTTCTAGGGATGCTTTTCCCCTTGTGTTCATTGTGATTTGGTTCCAATTGATGGAACGATAAACCAATACAAATATTTGGATGTTTTAAATTCAGAAATGCCAAATGTATGCTAATGTACTGAAAAAAGCTACGTTCAGATTCAAATTCTTAGACTGTACTATACTCTCAGAGCACTATACTCTCATGAAACGAAAGACTCAATTCAATCATAAAAGAAAGAGAGAAGTATTGATTGTTGATTTAACATAAGTATGAGCTACTCAAATAAATATGTCTACGTGGCCCAGTGGTTAGAGCAGCCGACTTTGTATACAAAGATACCGTGTGGAATCCTCAGTGGAAGCAAAAATATAAAAAAATTATTTACATAACAATTTTTTCGTTTTTATGCAACTAGTGCGGTGAATTGCTGTGTTATTGTTTTCATAAGAACCATTTGGTTCATTGGTTTTAGCCCCATCTAGCTCGCCGCATTGTTGGATACGCAGTTATAAAAGTTTTACTTCAAAAAATTTATTTTTTGACACAAAAAAATAACCAGCACTAGCTGAATATTAGCTGACTGAAAATACAATAGACTGTGGCGCAACAGGTTAAGCAGAGCACGCAGTAAACTTGACATCGACGGAGTCGGGGTTCAATTCCCAACGATGGCAGTAAGAAAGTACTTTTTTTATACAACTGAATATTCGTTTGCGGTAACTACAGGTCGCAAACGAGGTATAGTTGGTGAATTTTTCAGTTGCGGTAAACGAAAATTTTCTTTGCGTGTACGGTAGAGATATACAAAGTACGTGTAGAAAAGCAAAATGTAGATGTAGAAACGCTGAAGCTACATGTGCATATAAGAAACCTGCATGCCACGTCTTGATCTACAATTTCTAAACGTACGTGCAGAAAAGCTGCACCAACGTGTTGGGTGCAAATTCCGGTCAAAATGTGTAGAAAAGCTGGTCATACGTGTAGCTTTTTCTGATTTTGTATACTCTGTGTGACAACGCTTTTATTCGTCGAAAAGCTTATTCGTTCTTAACATGGCGAATGAAAAACGGGGCCATAGTTAAATATTTTTATGCACTAATATATTTCAGGTCATGCATTTCAGGAGCCAAATATATTTCAGGAATTTAGTTAAAGATTTATGGAATTCGACAGTACTTTAGACGTTGATTATGACGGAAACGCTATCAAATTTGGGACTCTGAAACATAAAGTGAGTTTCATAGTATGATAAATAGTAGTAGAAACAGTAGTGTGTAGTCTGCATAAATTAGTTTGCAATGGCAACCCTATTTTGCTTTACTTCTTGAAATACTTATTACATTTTAATGAAACATTTGAGAAGTAAAGTTTTTCTAGTGAATTTATTGTTTCATATTCCCATACCCATTCAAAGTTATTTCTAAAAAAAAAGATGTTCGTTATTTATCACATTTGTTTTTTTTTTATGAATTGTAGCCAAAACTGTGTGATGCCATCTAAATATGCCACATGGTGCAACTTTGTTCGAAGAAGAAAAAGGAAAAATATTGGGTTGGCTTTATGACGAAAATTCTGTGGTCACAAGCAATAACGCCATAGCTCAAACTATCGCAAAAAACGATATTTTAATTGCACTTCCAACGACCTTTTATTCTAATATATATGAACTGTTGCAAAATAAATATTTGCACACATAAGTGGTAGTATATTTTGTGCAAAAAAACGGATTTATGCATTCTTCCAAAGGTTGCCATTTAAGAAAATGCCATATCTCTTTTTAACGATATTTTGAGTTAAGTCGTTATTGCTTGTGATCACAGAATTAATGCAGTGAAATAAAAAAAAAAAAAAAAATCGGACGCAGCCGATTCGTGATCGTCAATTTTCTTAAAAATATTGAGGAATATGGCCAAAAAGCGATCCTTAAGAAAAAGAAAACAAACTAGTAAGGATGGAGCTTCGGCAGGATACTGAAGCTAAAATACCCCCCCGCGGCCATATTGAAGTATATTCGAAGTCTTTAGCCACGACTTACATGATGATATTCAGTTTTATATTTTAACGAAAGTTTTATTATTTTGATGACGTCACTTTGTATAAGAGGTAGTCGTGGTTTTGATCCGATTTTGCCATATATCATAGGGATGATTCATATTATATATCAAAGCTAATGTGCAAAATTTCAAGACATTTCATTAATTTTTGTGGATTTTTAAGGAGGGACATGACATTCGCGGCAGAGAAAACAGGCCTTTTTTTAAAAATTCATAACTCAGTCAAAAACAAACATTTTTTTATTATTGTAGAGAATTAAACAAGTTACAAGAAAAAAAATTCAAAAAAATATATTTTTCACTCCAACATGGTTTTATAGAGCTCCAAACTGGCGGCAGAGAAAAAAACGGGGCCTCATGGTTGCAGCGCTGGGAGTTGCAAAAATTGTCCGATCTGGAAAAAAATGACTTTTTTAAATCTTAACAAAATTGGTTATCGTATGACAAGAGCTTTTTTTAAAATTTTTTTTCAGTTTTTGGTGATGTTCCAAATTTGCAAGTGTGTTTTTTCGAAAAAAATATTGACTATAAAAATTCATAAAAAATCGAAAAAAAAAATTAAAAAAAAGCTCGTGTATTACGATAGCGAATCAAGTTTAAAAAAATACAAAAAAAAATTTCGTCAAAAAATGAACCCGCTAGTGCCGCAACCAGTACGAAAAACATGGTTTCGAGATAAATGCGTTCAAAGTTTGTGAACAAAGAAAAAAAAGGTTACCTTCAATCTGCCATGCCTGCTTCGTACTGTATGCCTTCGTTATCTTGTGTTGTGCTGTTTCTTATAGTTTTTTGCAATCGTTTAGCAATTTGGGCTTCACCCTTCATCCTTCAAGTAGGTACGAAATAACAACCACCAAAAGTCAGGTAGCAAGTAAAACATGTATATACCAGCTGCCGTACGTAGGTAGCGCAAAAATTAAAAATGCGCTCTCACTAATCCGGCTGTAACTTTTGAACCCGTAGGAATTTTTCCATGAATCTTAAGAATATTTACTAAAATAAAAAATTATTAAAAAATCAATTTCAAAAACTGCCAATGTCATGTAACCCCTTAAGAGATTTTACGTTTAAAATAAAGCCACTTTGTATGGGAAGTGGGCGTGGTTTTCATCCGATTTTGCCATATATCATACAGATGGCTTATATTAAATATCAAAGCTTATGGGCAAAATTTTAAAACATGTCTTACATTTTTCCAGATTTTGAAAAGATTTTACGTTTAAAATAAAGCCAATTTGAATGGGAGGTAGGCGTGGTTTTCATTCGACTTTGCCAAATATCACAGTGATGATCTATATTATACATCAAAGCCTATATGCAAAATTTCAGGACATTCCTTTAATTTGAGCAGATTTTGAAGAGATTTTTCTTTTAAAATAAAGCCACTTTGTCTGGGAGGTAGGCGTGATTTGGCCCATTTTTGAACTTGATCTTCCATTTTAAAAAATTAACTTATATTTTGAATTTCAGCGCGATAGCTTTAAAATTGCGGCTGTAATCGTGTCGACAGACGGACAGACGGACAGACAGACAGACGGACACACGGAAATCGACTCAGGAGATAATGCTGATAAAAAATATATATATTGTTCTATACCTGCCACGCCTCCTTCGTGGCGTTACAAACGGAATGACAAAGTTAATATACCCCTTACGCAGTACGCGTTGGGATATAAAAGTTAATAAAAGAGAGATGCGGACAATAATAAGCGAGGCAAGTAACTCGACTGCCAGTTATTATCGTTTGCCAAATAATAGAAAAGTAATAGAAAAGTATCCAAAACAACTATTTGGAGTGTCTTACAATAATGCCCTGACTGTAACTGAGGGAAAATGAAGGATACTCCAAGACAACTTAAGCGACACAAGAAAGTGTGACTAGAATTTGGTGAAATAATATGGACATGGACTGATCCTCTGTATGTAAATAAACAACAAAACAGTCACCCTTATCATCGTAGTTCTGTATCGTTTACGACGACTGTCGTTTTCAACATCGTATCGATATTTTATTTGGATCATCGTAATTTTTCGAAGGCAAACATAAAAAAAATATGCTTCTCAAAATCAATGCGATAAAAACATGCAATGGACCCTGATGATCTATGGGTTATTTAAAAAACAAACATTCAAGAATTATTTTAAAAGTAAATGGTCGTGCTCAAAAAGTTTGCATAACCTTATTTTTAATTTTTTACTGGTGCATACAAATTTTTCTTATCAAAGTCGATCCCCGTCTCCTATGGAAATTCTTGACTATGGGTCTGTCTTAAGGTCATTGGCCTCGAGTATTGTATGAACAATTTTATCTAAGATGAGAGTACATTCTTTTATCGGATATCATAGAATATTGTATATAGGGCCATCTTTGTTGTTTTGGATGCACTATCTTCTTTTCATGGAAGACAAGTTTTTCTGAATAATGTTTGTTAATGTTTTCGACAAATATTAAGCAAAATCTTTAAATGGTTTGTAATAAAATTTTAACAACAATTTTCTTAAATACATACTGCTAAAACGGATATCCGTTAAAACGAACGGAAGTACAGATTAAAGCAATTTCCTGCTTATTTATTATTCAAATATTAACTAAAGTTTAGTAGGGCAAAAAGGCCTTATTTGGCTGTATTTGTGATTGTGTCTGTGTATGTGTGTATTTACTTATATGTCTTCTGCCAGCTAAATTTTTCACTATAGAACAATGTTTAATTAATGAATGCTCAAATATTTCCTTCAAAGTAACAACTTTTCTTATTTACCCTGGGCTTGAATTACTGAATGCACTTTTTTGTTTTGAATTAACATATACAGAAAATTACCAAAAACAAAACAATCTTAAGTCAATTAGTTCTAAGCAGTGGTCATCAATATTTATTAGCTGCTGAAATAAATCTCAACGCTAAACAACTTTATTGGTTTCGGTGTGAAGCTGCAATAATTAATATCAATTATTAATAAAGATTTGACTGATGTCAGTCTCACATATAAAACAATCAAAAACACACGCTTATTTATATACATACATAGGCAATAGAAAGGCATTAAGTCAAGTCAAGGCACACAAACATGCAAGCATCCATACTTACAAGCGGCATCGTCTGTCTGGGTAGGCATTAAAGTTACTCAATAACTTCTTGGGGCAAAGTAGTTGAAAAGTTAATAAAATAAAAACAAATCCTGAAAGTAAACCAATAAAGATGAGCCAGTACTGCCAAGTTTTATTATTATGTTGATATATAAGCAGCATTGTTATATTTAGAAATTTTATGCAATAGGTACCTAGATACATATATATACAGAAGCGTGATGAATAAAGTAAAATATCCAATACTAGATTAATGGTTTAAGCAAAATAAGTTTCTTGTTAAATTAATTTAATTATTTATGAAATTTTAGCAGAAACAAAGTTCAATATTGAACTTCGTAGCTTGAGTTGAGTGATTTTCACTTTAAGTTCGGTATATTTCTTTAATACTGAAATTGGTTAATTTGACTACATTCATATTAAGCGGATGGGAAAATTACCCTGGTATTAGAGGATTAATAAGTTCGCACATCTATTTTTAGCAAGAATTTCTGCTTGGTCTTCCACTACCCTCTAAACTTACCCATATCTTCAGTATGGGTAAGTTTATTATATTCCGATTTATGTCGTGGAGGAATATTTTGATAGAATTATATTGACGTAGAATTACGTTTCACAGCACAGTTTGTATGGGGGTATTTTCACAAATTGTTTTAAGGTAATGTTAACGTTTTTGGGGGACACTTAAGGGTATGCATACATATAAATTACATATTCATTGTACATTGTATATTACATATTCAATGAAATCAACAACCTCACGATTATAAAGCAAGCGCCCCGTACTCTGAGCTAAAAACTCATATAGAAATATATTCTATATAGCAATAAATAAAACTTCTTTTTTATAAAATAGATAAAAAAATTTTTTTAACTACTTTTTACAATTACTTTTTCACCACAGTGGTGAATTTTTTAACATTTGAATTTTTTTCATAAAAAAACAAAAAATTCGTCCGCATTGTTGAGGCTCAAACTCACTACCTTGCGGTTATAAGCCTAGCAAAAAATTTCAATGCGCATTTCTTGTATGCACACTAAGAGCGCTTTATTCTCCTTTGCATGTAGTGCTGTTCGTATAGCGCTATATTTGTAGCACTTTCCGTAACGATAACTTGAAAAAAACTATCTAATTAGAATATCTAATTAGTGTAAAAAAAAAAAAATTAATTTCAAAAATTTAAAAAATTCATCTAATCATTTCACGTGAATAAACAAAAATTGATTTGATTTTGTCAAACTTGCTGTTATTTGTTATTAAGAAACAATTTTTTCAATTGAGATGTGGCAGGCTATTGGACGTGTTCGCCTTGTAATCGAAATGCTCCGGTTTAAACCTGGCTGGCGGCGATTATTTTTCGTTTTTGTTTTGTTTTAAAAAGTTGCTTATAAGTTTTTATGTTATTATAAATCAAATTTTACACCTAAATTGTGGCGGCCATGGCATACTGGTTGGGGTGCTTGCTTTGTAAGCGAGATTTCCGGGTTCAAACCCGTGTCTGAGTGATTGTTTTTTGTTTTGTTTTAAAAATTTAAAAAATTCACGTATAGCGCCCGGTTCTTGCTCCGTTTTTATATCAAATACAAGGTGAACAAAGTGGTCGGCTCAAGCGGCCGTTCATATTTTCTACAGCAGGAACGGAGCATATATATCTGATGACATGACTACGTTAAAAAATGCGCTATACAGAAGGAGAATGAAGCACTCTACTGTTTTCTTGGAGCGCTTCAGATGCGCTAATGATGCGCTCGCTTTCCTGTTGGGAATCAATCGCTTTACGCAATGAGCTACAGAACTCACATCAAAACTTTTTCTAAATTCACTTCAGTTGGAAACTCTGAACGCGGCGTCAGGCATAAATTCTGAATATTTGATATAACTATTCATAAAATTGTAATTGTTCAATTTTATTAGGCACGCATGATGTTTTTGCTAGCAGCGTGTATGGGCCGCATAAGATTGAATTATATTTATTCTTAACCAACAAAAAAATAAACAAGAACAACAAGTTCATCAACAAATATATCAAACAAAAAAATTCTACTTCTACACTTACGATACTATCGAAGCTGTGTCTTTTTTTTTTAATCAATACTTGGGAAACAATTTGTCTTAAGACTTGTAATATTCACTTTTCTTACTTAAGAGTACGGATTAATGATAGGCGTCCCTGTACATTTATGTATCCTAGTGGATACATTTATGTAGCCTGTGGTCGAAATTCAGAAAGACAGAGGTTATCAAAAATATTAACACATTGCTCAATACTCTTACGTGTTTTAAAGATAGAGACCAACTTTTTGTTGTTGGAAATAGTTGCAAACAAAGTTTTTGTTGTTGCATTTCTTGAAGTATGCAGAGAACATAAAGTAAGCTTTAGCAAACCTAACGGTAAATAACACAAAATATTAGCAATGTGCAAATATTTTTGACCAGCTCTGTAAATAGGCAAAGGCAAAACAGTTCAGTACCAGTTTCTCCAGTGCTTCTCAACCGATTTTGATGATTTTTTTTTTAAATGAGTCAGAGTAGGGAGAAGCACCGAAGGATATTAAAAAAAAAAAAAAATACTAGCTGGAATACCCGGCGTTGCTCGGGTGTGGTATGGTATTCAGGGTGTTTCTCAACCGATTTTAATGATTTTTTTTTTTATATATCAGAGTAGGGGGAAGGAGTATACCGAGTAGTTTTTAAAGAAAAATGCTAGCTGGAATACCCGGCGTTGCTCGGAGGTGTTAATTGTTAATGCTCGGAATTAATTCTAATCGCTTAATAGTCGTTCCTTCTTCGTTTTTCGACTTCTATGTAACTTTGGTATGTGTAAGTGTCAGTGTGACGATTACAGAGTATATTGTGTGCACCATCTTTATTAATTTTTGTTTTGTTTTCTAAACCCTAGGACTTTATAACATTTAAAAATTTAACAATTTATAATAATATTAAAATTAATTTTCAATTCAATTTATAAAAGTAAAAATAAAAACAAATTAACAGTTATGATGAAAAAGATGTAAGTATATTTTGATAGCAAATATATCGATTGATTAGAGTCTTGCTCTGGATAATTAAGTTCTATTCTATTTTAGATATATATAAACAAAGATTAGAGCAGAGCTCACACATGCAATGTTACACTCAAAAAAATCTTCATATTATGAACGAAATATTTATTACATTTCAAAAATTGTTTGTTCTTTTCAGCCTATGAAGGGCATTTTGTGCATTACACGAAAGAAAAAATTGTATTGTATGAAAATTGTGAATTTTTGGAAGAGCATAATAAGAATCAGTGGCGGTACAGCAGATAATCTATTATTTTATTTTTAATTGAGTACATGGAATCATTTAAAGGTCTAATTTCTGAGAATGAATTAAAGTCTCCGCAGCCGCTTCTTAGTGGTTCATTTTGCAAATACCATAGTTCTGCAAAAGTTCATAAAAAGTAGCTCAAAATACCTACTGGGTCTTTTAGACTTACTAAATTTTTCTTAGTAAATATGGACTGTTGACATATCCATGTAAAAATTTCAAAATCCAACTAACATTAAGCTTAGTTTCCAATTTTTTAAAGCAGGTAGACTTACAAGCTGCAATCGATACTCATAATAAGGTAATTGAAAGTTTGAATCACATTACAGATTGCGTAAGCAAAACAGAAAAAATTTTTTTTTGGCAGATTATATATCGTCGATATAAGACCCATAACGATAGCACCAAACAATTGACGCATATTCTAGAATGGGTCTTACTTGCAATGTAAATAAGGTTTAAGTTATAAAAGGATCATTAAAATCTTTTGACCATCGTTCAATAATCCCTAGAATGCTATTTGCTCTGCTGATTGCTTTATTAATATGAATGTGAAAGCCATGTTTGGTGTCCATAGTTACTCCAAGGTCTTCGAAGAGCTTTATGAACTCGAGTGTACATTCACCTATTTTGTAATTACTTCTAAATGATTGTCTTCGAGAAAAAAAATCATGTGTTTACACTTTTTTAAGTTGAGTTTCATGCAATTAATTTCACACCACTTACATAGAAGGTCAAGATAAGTTTGTATGAGAGAAAAAGTCTAACATCATTGGCATATAGTTAAATACTGCTATGATCTACAACGGAGGGGTAATCATTTATATAAAGTAAAAACAATAGAGGCCCAAGGTGGCTTCCTTGTGGTATACCAGAAGTAACAGGAAACTCGTTTGATTTTACTAGGTTAAATATAACACTTTGTGTTCAATTAAATAAATATGATTGAATTCATCGCACTTATTGAGTTGGAAATCCAAGAAGGGATAGTTTAGAGCAAAAATCTCTAAATCTTTCCGCATATATTTTTGCAAGTCAACATGTATGCAACATTGTTATATACATATATCTCTGTTCTACGTCTGAATTTTGTGCAATTAAACGAAACAATTTCTAATTAGTTTCAAGTTCTTTTTTGTAGCAAAAGAAGATTATTCCAACTTTAATAATAAAATCAGTCTTTGATTATATTGAAAAAAACAAAATACAATAAATAAGCTAAACATCAATCGAACAATGTCTTAATTCGCCAGCGGCAGCTAGTAACTTCTTTAGAGACTAACTGACTAGATGTTTGATCTACCCCGAAAACATACCTTTTAGTTGGGGCTTAGCACTTAAAGACAGACAGACAGACAGATGGACAGAGACACGGCCGCACACCATCAACAGACAAAGTTTGCATCCTGTCATCGCTGCTGGCAGCAGCTTGCTTTGCAGTAGTATCTTGTTTGTTTAATCTTTATATTTAATCTTGAGTTCCTTGCGCTGCGACCTTTAATTTGTTTGTTTGTTTGTGTCGAATTCATTTTCCTTTTCTTTTTTGTATTTCTGTTTTCTTGTATTTTTATTTATTATATCCTTGGGCGACAAAAAGTATCTACTACGCACTTTTAGTACGGGTATTGTATAAAAAATAAAAAATTTATATTTTTAATTTATATTCCTGTACATGTAGATGGTGCAGAATGAAAGATTTATTGATTATATAAATTTAAACATTGTTTCTTTTGAATTTTTGCGCTTATCGAAAAATTGTTAGGCTCTGCTCTGCGCTGCACTAACGCTTATTTTCGGAATAAAGTCTATTTTTCAACTTGAAAAACATAAATTTCATGTCAAGATATTAATAATCCGTTCAGAAATTAAAAAAAAAAATCTACCACTTTTTTTAAAAAAATTCATCAAAATAATGCAATTTTCGAGTTGCAAAGTTGTGCAATATAAATTTGAAATTTAATTCAGTATAAATTTTACACCTCAACCTTTTTTATGTATTAGTTTTCATTAGATTTTTCCAAATTTTAAGTATCAAAGTTTATTTGTGGAATATCTAGTCAATGCATTTCCTAACTTTTGTGAAAATTTTGCCTGTATAGCTATTTTGATGACGTTACTTATTATGGGTGGCGATTTAATTTCACTTTGCCAAATTTGTAATTTTGTGGGCATATTAAAAATCAAATCTTAAATATAAATCTTTATTTTTTTTTTTCATATTTTTATAGCTTGGATATTTGAAAATATCGTCCTAGAAGGGGTTTTTGAAATTCGAAATACTTTAGGAAATATGGCCTTTTTTGTCCAGCAATGTATTCTCCAAAATGCGATTTGCTTAATTTGGCTAAATTGTGAATGCAACGGTTTGAAGCAACCACCGAATTTCGTTCAACGCGTTGTTTATTAGGTAATAACCTGTTTGTATACGCATTTTAAAAATAAATGAATACACATTTTAGAGCTTAGGTATTCGAATGTTGGCAGAGTTTAGTTCACTTTGAATTGAGTTATAAACCGGGCGGTAGCAGAGTACAGTTTTGATAAAAATTTTTGTTTGTGTCTATTTACGAAGCATTGTCAGCCGATGATTTGTCAGGAGCCTTGGCTCCGAAACTTAAAACAGCAACGAATCTTTCAACGCAGTGCTGTGGTTATTCGCACCGAATCATATGCACATCGGCGCACGCACTATTGAGATTGCCAATTATATTGCAACTGTCATATTTTTTTGCCAATACGAACGTTTTTTGCCAATACTTCAAATAATGAACCTAATGGGCATCCCGATTGGCAACGTCACATATGATTTCGCCATGTCTCGGAACGAAGAACGTTTGAAAAGGTCCGAAGCCAGAGCTCTGGCCGCATCAAAAGAAGGTAGAACTGCCCGAAGGTAGAACTGATCTTTTTTGAAGAAGAGGAAGGAGTTCTTTATGGGGCTGGCATTGCAGATTGATATATGTAAGTATTTCACAAAAAAAATTAATGTTTTATTGCCTAAAATTTTCTTTGAGTATTTTCAAAATCACGTTTTTGAACTTCGAATTCACTTTTCTCCGGTTCTACTGATCATTTCAATTTCAATTTTTTTTTATGCAAAAAAATAACTTCAAACTTAGACGCGTTTTTCTCGAAACCACGTTTATTGAACTTGCGGCCTAGATTGCGCCCGTTGTTCTGGACCGAATTTGATGAAACAAAGTGCACTCAAAGGGACTCACTGGTCCCTACCTCAATCACAATTTTAAACAATATTTTACTATATATTTCTTACACTAAACTTAAAAAAAAGACCCAAAATCGGTTTATAATTTTTCAATGACCGCCATTTTGTAAAAAATAATCGCAAAGTTATGATTGATGTAGGCGCTAGAATTACATCTGTACTGAATCTAACGCCCTTTACTTTTTCCATTTCAGATGATCCGAAGTCGAGTTATCCGGGCTGCAAGCAGCATACCTTTTTTTTCGACGCCCAACAACTTTTTGAACAGCCCTCTTACAAAGAAAACATTTTTTTATTTAATTTAATATGTTCTTCATACAATAAAAAAACAGAATTTAAATAACTCTTTGCGTTTTTAAATGAGAAGTTTTTCAAAAAGGGTCCAAAAACAGCCTTCCTACCAGGAATACTCCCTTAAATTTTGAGCAATAGTTTAAAAAAGAAAAATTAATTTTGAGACATAAAGAGGTTATAACGGAAAAATAAATATTGACAAATAAAATGGAAAATATGACAATTAAGGATTTTAATGAAATAGACACGGGTCTTTTTTAGCTTTGTATTGTTTAACCCTTTGACGACCAGACTTTTTTGGCTGAAGGGATTTAAAATTTTTTTAGTTTTCTTAATCCTTAGCCATATAATATGAATGTCTAAAAAATTTGACTCTCCACACCCCCTCCTTCCCCCTCAAATCACTTGGCAAATATAGTTGCCTATGGGTTGAAACGGAACTTTTTGCAAAAAAAATATATATGAAAATGTTTTATGTTTTGAACGATTTTTTTTATTAATTCATTAAAAAAGTAGAAAATATTAAGTTTTATTATAAAAATAATATATTAGTCTTGTTTATGATAAATATTGAAGCATTCTCGTGAAGTTGTGAAGCAAAGAAACACATTACATACATCACAAAACACATTTGTACGTCTATATTTGCCATTTGCGGCGCAATGTGCACATCTTTTCCAGTTCTGCTTTTTTTCCATTTTGTGAATACTTTTTGGTTTAAATATCGAGCGACTTCCGACTTTTGTAGACTCTGATGAAAATCGCTGACGAGAAGAAAAGTCGTTTATAAGTTCTTGAGCTAAAGCAGACCGGAATTCAAGAGAATTTACTTTATTTGGGAAGCTGCTATTTTCCGAAATCTTTGAATATATGATATAGCTGTTGTGAACCATTAGTTCGAATAAATCAAAAAACAACCGGATATAAAAGCGCCATTTGCTTCGGCGATCGTACTCGTAGTATACTTTTTTTTGATCCATCAGATCCACCCCGCCCATTCCTTTATTATAATGTCGAATAACTCCAGGACATTTCACATCAATTTTGTCAGCTTGTCCTGCAGTGCGGCGTTTGACTTCAAAAACTTCGGTCGGGTCTATGAAGTTTGAGGCAAGGTAAACAGGACGATTGTCCATCCACTTCACAACCGAAATTCCATTTGCTACAAAATAGCTAATATCACCTCTTTTCATTTCTTTGTCAGTCGGAAAATTTTTAGGAAAATTTTTCCGATTGCTCCGAATTGTTCCACAAGCCATTATGTCATTTTCTTGGAGAATTCGCATCACATTTATACTGGTAAAAAAGGTATCAAAATATACTTGGACTCCTTTTTGTGCGAGCGGCTCAGACAACTGGAGCACAACACTTTCACCAAGACCATGCTCAACAAATTGCTTTTTGCCAGTGTATATGTCAACGGCATACAAAAATCCTGTTTCAGCATCACATAGACACCATAATTTGAAACCCCAGGAAATTGGTTTATCCTTCATGTATTGCTTCATGGAGTTATGGCCCTTGAACTTTACCATGTGTTCGTCTATAGATAGTCTTTTGGAGTATGAGTATGCCTCAGGCATTACCTTATTTATGTGATCAAAAAGTGGGCGAACTTTATTTGCTCGATCGCTACTATCTGCTGTGTTGTTATCGGCAAAGTGGAGATTCGCTGTGATATCCTCAAATCGCTTACGAGGCATAATAGCTGCTACTTGAGATTGATGAAATGTAGGGTTTGTTGACCAATACAATCGAATGCTTGGAAGTTTCACCAAGCTCATACGTATAATGATACCTAAATAGGCCTTGAACTCTGTTGTACTCAAATGAAATAATCGTCCCTTTTGGGAGGCGTAAAGATTCGACTGTATAACGACATTTTCACAAAATTCTAGAAAACAATAATATTCATTTGTTGACGAAGCTAAAATACTAAATTTTAATAAAACTTACCTTCAAAATTACAAACAGCATTGAAAACTTCAAATGCCGGGGGGATTTCTTGATGTAGAGGAACAGTTGGTTTGAGAACATGAGAATGGGCATAGTTGCACTGCTTTCCTAATCCAGTGAAAGTTGGTGGGGTATAGTGAAGTGGTTGAGTAAACCGGTACACTATTTGCGGTGGAATTACTAAAGTGGTACCAGATTGATTTGAAGTTGATGGCATTGGTTCTTTTGCATTGCGATCCATTCGGGATTTTTTCATTGGCTGGGCCTGTCCTTGTTTTGAACCCTCAATGACGATTTCAACCACTTCACCCGTTTTGTTTTCCTCCATATCGTTCTCCAGAAAAACCATATCTTCCTCGTCCATGCTTACATCAGCCTCTTCATCACTGTTGTCACATAATAAAATTTGTTCTATTTCTTCTGGACGAAGCATAAACAATCGGTCCCGATTTGCACTCATTTTATCTGCACTTCACAATACACACGTTGATCACACGTCTTCAAAAAACTGACTAAACTTTCATCAACAAATTATACTATTTTATTACCAATTTTCAAAAAATTTCTTATTCAAGGAATTATTGCAAAAAAAAAGCAAAGCCTACTGATATAAAACAAAATAAGAATATTATCAAAAATTCAAAAATATGTAAAAAGTTCCGTTTCAACCCATAGGCAAATATAGTTGCCAATCAAATTTATGTTTCCCGTTCCTAAATTTAGGTACCAATGGATTATGTTTCTTTTTATATTGAATCAAAAAGGATACAGATAGAACATATTAAAGAACCATTTGATTTGGTTATCATATGGGGCTGGGACCCCCGGCGCTTTAAAATACATATTTTAACCAACTTTAGTGGCTTGTACAGAAAACGTGGGGGGAGGGGGGTAAAATTTATGTACCACATTTTTGTAGCCCCGAGTATTGAGTACATTTTCTTCATAGACATTTTTGTACTATCTTGCATCTATTAAAAAGTACTGTCGAAAAATGCTGTGGCAAATATGTTTGCCTATGGTCGTCAAAGGGTTAACATTAGAAATTGTCGCACTTTTTATATTATTAAGATTTCATAAAAATTTAATAAAATGAATTTTATTAAAATTTCAAAAAAATATATTAAAATCCCCTAATTTTATATATAAAATTTTTATTGTCCTATTTTTCTCTTTATATGGGAACTTTTTTTTTCTTTTGAAACGCTTTATTTGGTGGTTGAAGAGTTGATAATTGAGTGGGTTGAGGATGGGGTTGTTTGAGTCTCGATGTACATTTTAATCAAAAATTGTTTAATAAGCTCAAAATTTGTTTTTTTTTTTGAAAAATTTCAAATTTCATTAAAATATTTTGATTTTTCTATGTTTTACAGTTTCGTGTTATACGGGGGCAGGTGGTGTTAGTGAATCTATTAAACCATGTATAATGTGTCCATACGTGCCGCTTTCAGGTTGTCTGTCCCTGTGTCTCCAGCTAGATCAAAAATGTCCCGATTTGCAAACACGCCAAATTTATACACTTGCTTACCTATCTACATCAAATTCATTGCACTCGAACATGGCGAAAGAAGATAGAGCAGGTGCGAGTGGAGGACAGGTACAAGCTAGTAACTGATATGTGAGAACGGGATAGACGATGAACGAATGTTGCTACTTAGCCAAAAAAATTCATATTTTTTTTATTATTAGTAAGAAATAAAACCCTGCCCCGCACGATAACCCGAAGACAATGTCTAAAAAGCTAAAAAGTAATATCAGCTGTATATGATTGCCAAAACCACCACTTCGGCTTAGCTTAGACTCAAATGATCGTATGTAAATCATTCACTGATTATTTATATATATATTTGTTTTATTTATACACACAATTTCTTAAGCGTCCCGCTTTGACATAAAAAAAAAGCAATGGCCACTTTAACTATGTATGCAAATTGTGTTAATAATCCCATAGACGACATTGTACTAAATTTCATTGAAATATATCGACGTTTTTCTGTTTTCCAGTTTGGGGTTGTACGGGACTGGGGGGTGTGTAGTGGTCCGATGTGTAAAATTTTTCTTTCTTAATAGGACAAAATAATTAATCTGTACCAAATTATATCAAAATCCGTCAACGTGTTCTATTTTTGGCACAAGAATGTATGAAATCAAAACACTGCGCAATGCTTTTTTTTTCCATTGTGAGCAGACGCGGCACCCATCTTGCGCACAGCTTTCTCATGTCCAAATTTTCAGTCAATATGCAATGTACAACACTTTTTGAAATACATACCATGTCTGCTAGCCCGCGCACTTTCAATCTACGGTCATCCAATATCATTTTGTGGATTTACTTTACCATTTCTGGCGAGGTCACCTTATTTGGTCGGCCACTGCAATATTCGTCTTGGCAGCTCGTACGGCCTTGTTTAAACTCTGCCACCCAATATTTTACTGTTGTAAGCGAAGGAGCAGACTCCCCAAGAGTTGAATCTAGCTCAGCTTTGATATTGGTTGGACTTAGACCTTTCGAATGAAAGTATTGTATCACATAACGATGACCAATTTTCTCCATGTCTACAAATTCACTGAGAGCGTTCACTTATGATGTCTGCCAAAAAAATACTAGTCTAATAAACTCTGAAATGATTTTTGTGAAACGCATTGTGTCATTGCTTATATCTATTGGACAGTTGTGAAATAAGCAATGAATAAAATAGGAGCTATGGAGTTTTATAGAGGCATGTATTAAGATGTGACTTTGTATATATGATAGTTCATTGCTTCTTTATAATAACTCCTTTAATTTGTTTGAGCCTAATACACATGAGGCCGCTTCAAAGTTTTTTTTTTTTAATTTTCAATAGCTTCAATTCACTGTCAATTCATAAATTAATGAATTGCCAATTGGCTGTATTAATTAATAAATTATCATTTAATATCTTGTGTTAGCAGCCTATAAACAGCATATTGTTGACCTAGTTCTTCAATATGTTGTCTTTGTTTCTATTACGCTTGTGTCGACAAGTACAATTAAAACCCTTAAAACATTAATTGAATCACTAAGCCTTCAATGCTTATCATAATGAATTCATAGCAATAACAGCAAATTAGCTAATATGTTTGAAGAGTTGCATACATGGGCGTTCGTAGGATTTTTCCTAGGGAGAAGCAAAAATCGCGTACGCGTAACGCGCACTGTATTAGGCGTTTATTAACTTTGTCATTCGAATTGTCACGCCAATAAAGAGGCGTGGCAGGTATAGAAAAGTATATACTATAAGTATATACTTTTGATCAGCATCACCACCTGAGTCCGTCCTAAGTGTCCGTCCACCTGAGTGTCAGTCTGTAGACACCATTACAGCCATAATCTTAAAGCTATCGCAATGAATATCAAAGTATAAGCTTATTTCTAAAATATGGAGATCAAGTTCGAGAATAAGCCATATCGGATGAAAACCACGCCTACCTCCCATACAAAGCAACTTTATTTTAATCGTAAAATCTCTTAAAAATCCATACAAAATTAAAGAAATGCCTTGAAATTTTGTAAGCTTTGATCTTCAATATAAATCCTGACTATGAAATATGGGAAAATCGAATGAAAACCACGCCTACTTCCCATAGAAAGTAACTTTATATTTGCCCTAAAATCCCGTAAAAATCTGCTCAAATTACAGAAATGCCTGGGAATTTTGCACATAGATTTCGATGTATAATAAAGACCATCACTATAATATTTGGCAAAGTCGGATGAAAACCACGCCTGCCTCCCATTCAAATTTGTTTTATTTAAAACGTAAAGTCTCTTAAGAATCTGCAAAAGTTACGGAAATGTCTTGAAATTTTACACATAAGCTTTGATATTTAACACAAACGATCTCTATGATAATAAGAAAAATTGTATGAAAACCACGCCTACCTCCCATACAAAGTAGCGTCATCAAAATAGGAAAACCTTCGTATATATATAAAACTGAATGTCATCGTGTTTGTATGTACCCAAATTCCATCCACATCGTATAGCCAACCCATGCATATATTCTTCGATATAATGTGAAGTCCTTAGACTAGAAAAGTGAGTGTGGCATATTATTTTCAATCGAACTCTGTTACACCGTGTGTCTGACTTCAACCAGATTTTGCACACATAATGCTTGATAATTTTAGCATTCTAAAGTGTATAAAATTGGATGGCAGTAGGCAGAGGGCGTGGCACTTTATTTTTAAACTAGCTCCATCTACACCTTTTGTCCGATTTCAACCAAATTTAGAACATATATTCTTTAGCATAATGTTAAGTTTTAAGCCTACAAAAGTGGGTGGGGTTGGATAAGGGGCTTTGTCAATTGAATTCTAATCAAACTCTCTTTAAGCCATTTGTTCGATTTTAAACAAACTTTGCCAATATATTCTTTACCATAAGGAGCAGTATAAATAAATATATAATTAACAAAACAAAAAAAAAAAAAATAAAACAGGAAAATCTGTCGTCTGTGCTATGAGGATCGAGCTTGGATGACTTAAGTCATAGAATTAAAATAAAAAAAATCCCCTTGATAACCAACTGTGTCACGAAAGTAAAAAAAAATTAGATCTAATTCTGCACGTAAATATTGAACTTTTCAGGAATTGTCCATAAACAATAAGGACAATTGATATTTCTCATGATTATGTTGAATATACTAGTTGGCTTATGAAAATGACAGTCATTGAACTACTACTGGTATGAAGGCAGATTGCTTTTAACCCATTTGGTTGCACTGAAGGAGGGAATGTTAATAAAATAAACTAGCAATATTCCCAGAAATCCATTTTTAGGTAAAAGTTTCACTTCTACCGTGCGTGGCTGCCACACACATATTTTTTGTACGTAAAACATATTCGCGAAAAAGTTGCGCATCGAAATCTTGCCTTCTTAAATGCTTATCGTCAACTGACATCAGTTGAATAGCAAAATAACGCGCACAGCTTCTCATAAGCACCAAGGTATATTTAACAAGGTAGTGTCGTCTCGGAGCGGTGGGTACCGCATCTGTCAAACACATATAATATTATAATTTGCAAATTGTGTTATTTTGTTTGCTTTTATTCGTAAAAACCTGTTATTGACATGTGCAGTACCCAACACAAGAGAGAATTTTAACTACTAACACTACCTTGTCTTATTCTACCATGATAAGCACGAACCCATGGTAGAATTATAAGGTAAGGCCGACTCGGAGAGGAATGGAGTGGAATAAAAAATAAAGCGAGATAAATGTCAAAATCAGCTGTTCATTGCGAATTTCTTTATGCTCACGCATGATACAATAATAAGGTAGGGTAAGGAGATTCACCACACCGACCTCGAATGTCAAAATGTGTTTTAGCATTGCCACTTTTCTGTATTATTGATAAATGTGGGACAAATAGTAAGAAAGGAAATTATTTGTAGGATAAATAGGATAAATTCTGACAAATGTATTTACAATGAAATAAATAACATATTACTTTTCGTTAAGCTTTTTGTGTTCTTTGTTTCGTATTTAAAATTCTTGTTCTAATGTCCACTATGAATGTGATACATAATTTTTTATTGCCGTTTCAAACTAGTTTTTGAAAATTGACACATTGCTTTTATTTCATCTTTTTAGTCTTTTTATTTAATCGGTTGGAACTTGTTGGAAAAAAAGTTAAGTTTTCTTTGTTTCACATTATATGACAGATGGCCGAACTTCTTTTTGACATTATTAAAAATTTTTAAATTAACTATAAACATATATATTTACTTAATATATTCACGAATAACAAGAACTGAAGTGCACTTCTGTATCAGAGAACGATTTTATAGGGAATGGCCTATGGGCAAATGGCGAATCGAAAAATCTCCAAAAAAAACTTCAAAACTTTTCTAATAGTAGAATAATGTACATCCCCGTTTGCCAGTGGCTACATTGAATAATTTCACTTTCGAAGCGAAATATCAATACTAAAGTATAAAGTGCGTTAAAAAAAAATTATCTGTAAAAAGGAAACAAAGCGATATTTTACCAAAACTATCGCCTGTCGAAGGTGTTAAGCAATCCAATTTTTGGCGAATTGTCGAACATCGAAGTTAACGAAGTTATAACATGTCGCCACAGCTAAGCAATTCATCAAAAATGCAAAGAACAATCATGGATTTTTGTTGGATATTTTATAAGATACGGCAGCACAGTATTTTATAATTTTGACATTCCAGGTCGGTGTGGTGAATCTCCTTACCCTACCTTATTATTGTATCATGTGCTCACGTATCACAGTTGTTTTAAGGTCAAAAGTGTTACAGGTTTTTTTTTGCTCTTTTAAGACTTCTTTCACATTTGATAGTTTTTATTACACTTTTTTTATAATATTTTCACTCAAATTAGCACAAATTGAACACCCGCGACCGCACTGTTTGCAACTTGGAAACATAAAATATTTTTTTCATTTGCAATTTCTACGAAATTCTTCGTTTTGACATATATCTTCCTTCTCATTATCCACTCTTCGTTGACGCGTGAGAGCACTCAGCGAAGCGGCCCTACCTTATCATTGTATCATGCACGAACCAAAGTCAATGCTCGGCTACTGTTCGTACGCCACACGAAGTTTTTATTGTGTACGTGCGGAAACATTGACGTCAGCAGCAAGGTTGATTTATAAGGTTGTCGTAGGGCTGATCGCACTCTCTTCTCAGTACCCATAATTGTCAAAACCAGCCAATTTTGCGAATGACTACGAAAGAAAAACGGATGATAATAGAGAGCACTTGCAGATTTTCTATGAGATGTCAACTTCGATTTGGCAATTATGGGTACTCGCTATCTCCCTTGCGACAACCTTATAAATCAACCTTGGTCAGCAGCAAATGCTAGCTCAATCCCGCTTGAATAGGAATTTCATTTTTGCCCGACACTGCTATACATGCTAAGACTCAATTCAATCATAAAGGAAAGAATAAAAAAGAAAAGAAGAACTGATTATTGATTAAAGATGTGCTTAAGCTACGCAATTTAGTATACTTTCGTGGCTGAGTGGGTAGCCAACTATGGATCACAGCATATTGTCTCTTAATCCTTGTAAGTCCAGTGGAAGCAAAAATGTATTAAATAGCAATTTTTTTCGTTTTTATACAACTAGTGCGGCGAAGTACTGTGACGTTGTTTTCATAAGAACCATTTCGTTACATTGGTTTTACCCCCCATCTAGCTCGCCGTATTTTTGTATAAGCGGCTATAAAACTTTCACTTAAAAAAATCGAAAATCGAATATACGCAACCCGCGGAACTTCAAAATTCACGATAATTTTTGGACAAACCTCGTATATCCCGAATCGGAACTGATGAGATTTATTTTGCTCTCATCAGAACTGAGCCCAAAAATTATAAACTCAATTTTTTTCAATCTCCGCATTCAATCGGCAGGCCCGCATTTTGGGTGTGAAGACCGTTCGCTGGTCTGCGGAACGGCCACTCCCCCAGAACGATTTGATAAGCTCTCTATTTGCCAAAATCAGTGATTAAATTTCTGTAGTAAGAATAGCAAAAGTTGTAAAATGTTTAAATTTTTCATAACTTCAAAGCATACCATTGCTTCAACTTGTGCTTTGCGAAAAATCAAACAGTTGCAGCATAAACAGAAACACAAAACTCGTTTGAATCAGCGTTACCGTCGGCCGACTAAAGTGGCAAAAATTACCCTTTTTCGGATGCCCTGCCCCTAACAGGCGACTTTTTTAAAATTGCGTTTATTTTCCACTTTTCGTAATAGAGTGCGACTTTTCCCACTTTTCCAAAAATACAACATCAAATTTAGTATAGGAAATTCATAGATAGGAAACCATTAGAAGAATGGAATCCAAGTTCTATCCTCGTGAACAAATATCGAATCAATGTTTCAAAAAAAATTAATAACTTGAAAAAACTAGTTGTTCCAGACTTGTGTATAACTTGCTCGTGATGAGGTGAGTAAAAAATTGTATGGTTGGGGGGTGGAAAGCATTTGTTGGAAAAAAATCATTAGTTTAGACTTTTTCAGTTGTGTTTTAATGGCAAAAATCTTAACTAATTTTTGAAAAGCTATTAAATAATTTGTAATTGGAGTAAAACGAAATGACTCCAACCCGTGTACAATTTTTTACTCGCCCCAATCATGGACAATGACCCAATTCTGGTGCAACCTGTTTAATAGAAACGAGTTTTAAGTAAAATAGGTTATACATTTTTTATAAAATTGAGGAGGTTATCTTAAACTTTCACAAATTCTTTTTTTATATTCTTTATATATTTTTAATTTGAGTTTATGTGAATCAATTTATGTGAATTAAATTTTTTAATACATTTCCTTTTTTGTTTATTATTAACATTGTTAGTTCTTTCATGAAAAATAAATGGTGGCATTTTTTAATTTATATTTTGTTTTTAGCAATTCTTAAAAAAATTAATTTTTAAGAATTACACTTAGAGCTTTATGCCAAATAATTTCATGAAGCAACAGGTTGCCACAACAACAATGTTCTTTACAGAACAACCACCAGCAGACTAGACAGCTGTTTCGTTGGTAGCCAATTTTTTGAACCTTTGCTTTGTGCTTAGAAGTAGAAAAACATTGCTTTTTAAATTGGAAAGCACACAACTGCAATTCCGCTTTGGTTTTAGCAGAAGGTGTGCTTATAAGATTTTCAAAGTTAATGGACTGCATTAGCCACAGAAGAATACTGATGAGTTGGTGTAGCGACCAACGAAACAGCTGTCTAGTCTGCTGGTGGTTGTTCTGTAAAGAACATTGTTGTTGTGGCAACCCGTTGCTTCATGAAATTACTTGGCGTAAAGCTCTAAGTGTAATTCTTAAAAATTAATTTTTTTTTAGGAATTGCTAAAAACAAAATGTTAATTCTTTTTTAACGTAAGACACATTTAAAAAACATTTTGTTGTTTGATTCATATTGTTCCTTTTATTTTTGAAATCTCTGTTTTTTGCCAACTCTTAAAATTTGTCAACGGTAACACTGGTTTGAATAGTGTGCAAAGTGCTTCGGCAATCGACAGCTTCGGCAGTTTTTCAAAACAACAAAAGTTTTCCTAACAGTCGTAGCAGACTGTTTTGCGCTTAGGATTTCTGCTTATTCTTTCTAATTATTGTACAATTATAATAATAATGCAATCATAACATAATTGAAAAAATTTTATAAATCGAGCGATCAAACAAAAGTTAGAAATAATAAGCAAAACTCATAAGAGCAAAACAGTCTACTACGACTGTTGAAAAACTTATGCTGCTTCGTCTTACGAAAGTTGAACAACTGCTGCCGCTTCGACTTTTGATTTTGCGAACAGTTTTAGTCAATCAAAATGATGACTGCCGAAGTTGTCGACTGCCGAAGCACTTTGCAAAACTATTAAAACTAGTTTTCTGCTTCTGTTTATGTTGCTACTGTTTGATTTTTCGAAAGCACAAGTTAAAGCAGTAGCACGAGCCTTGAAAAATACTGAAAGTTTTTAAACGCTGGCCAAAATCATCGTACACAAGACGCATGAAATCGAATTTCACGCGATATATCTACATTTGTTAATTTGTTAATATCGATCAACGTTAACGGCTTAGAAACAATTACATTAATGGTATTCATGCAATGCCGAATATTTTCCGATGCGGTATATCGAATATTCGCTGTTTTTGCATGAGGTACCTTTTTTGTAGTTATCGGAGAGTGCCGTATATCAATCAGCTGTTCTTAAAGTTACATTGAAAATGTGACAACCTAGGTTTAATATTTGTAATAAATACATGTATAATATTTAAAAGCTGGCAACAATTGGTTTCCGAAAGTTTTCCACACAAAATTTCATACAAATCAGACGACTCCTTTTATTTTTGTCCAACTTTTGTATGAGAAAAAAGGTTTAAAACTTTTTTTTTAAAGGGACATTTTACCTAATTTTGTCAAAATTTTAGAAGTTTTCTAAGTAAGGATTGTGAAAAAACGAAAAAAAAAAAAAAAACTAAATGGCCATTTCAGCCCTTGAAAGGACTTTGACCGAGCTTCTTATGATCAATTGTGTTGTGTGTGATTTCAAATGTTTTCACACAAATGATCGAGAACTGGACCTACATGTTTTACGCCGACTCCGAACGGCTTATGTTCTCAAGAAGCTTTTCATGGCAGTTTTTACTCTCTGAGGTTTGCCATTGTCTGCAGAGAGGTGACGGCCGAACAGAAAAACTAATTCAATTGAAAAAATTTCTGTGCCAGATGGAGGATTCGAACCTGGTTTGAAAAAACGGTAAGAGATATTTGGGTAAATAATTTTTTATTGTTTGGCATAAGTACGTATTAAAGTTAAAAAACAAAATTTTTTTTCGTGACGTCACTTCCGCGTCACACGTGCGTAAATGACGCAGTAAAAACAATAGAAAAAATGGTATGCAGGATATTTCGAGTTGGGCTTATCTGAAACAAAACAATTTCATAAGAATTTAAACCTAATGTGAGGGTTACGCCAAGTTAAAATTCAAAAAAAGGCCAAAAGTTTTAGGACAAAAGTAGCTGTAAAAATTATTTGAGGACTTTTAAAAAAAAACTCAAAGTCAGCCGCTCAAAAATTTGTTTTTTAAAATAAACAGGAATTTTAAAGTAAATCGGTATTAAAGTTATTGCGCAATCTTAAACATCGATTTTAAAAAACCTGTTTCGAGAAAAATTCGTTTAAAGTTTCAAAAGAAGTTTTTCGGTTCTTTTAATGATTACATTAATCTGTTTTTTTTTTGTTTTGGTTGAAAAAACTTATAATAAAAAAAATCTAGACCATAAACTATTAAAATGGGTCTAGTATTTTTGCAGAAATTTTAAGTAGATAGTTTAAGAACGTGGTTAAAAAAAAACCAAAAATGTGCAACATGAGTTCTTCAGTTCCCCCCCTCCCCCCCTACCCCACATTTACACATATTGAACCATGTTGACTTAAATCACATCCATGCTTATAAGCAATAAATACATTTCAAGTAGAAAAGATCATGAGTAGCCATAAAACCAAAAAAAGACTAAATTGTGGCAAATAAAATATTCGAACGTCTTTCAATCAAATTCGATTGCTTCTAAATCAGCAAGACATGTTTATAAAAATCAAAACTATTGTTAACAAAAACTGTACCATGTGTGTCTGTGTGTGTGTGTGGAAAAAGTTTGCCTTGAGCGTTTGAAGCTTTGGCAATATCAAGAATAAAATCATTCAAATTACACAAAAAAATAATATAAGAAAAAATACACTGCCTTCATTTTGTGAGCAGTTCGCAAGGACCAAATCATGGTATTTTCTTTACAATTGATACCCTACATTGAATACACACACACACACACACACACACACATACCCTACTCACTTTGCATGCACTTGATTTCACAAAACGTACCAAGACTACAATATGTCGAATTTGGATGCATTTGATATGTAGCTACAAGCAGTGGCGGATAGCTTCTTTTTGGCACAGATAAGTCTAACTTCTACTTAAGAGCGCTTAAGTAAAGTGTTACGAAATTACGAGCTGTGGTATGAGTAATCAAACAATATTAGAATAATGGACCAAAAATCTGAGCAAACATTGGGTTCTTACATAGAATGTAAAAGTTTAAGAGAAGGGTGATTGAATCCTTAATCTTCCTTCTAAAATAAGCCACTGGTTGCACATGTATGTTTACGAGTGTGTCAATAAAATACCATAAAACATGTAACTTCAGACATGAACTGGACTTTATGCTGCTTCGACTCTAGGTCATCACTGGCAATCCTATGCCTGCATGTTCTTTTAAGTTTGTGTGTGTGTCTGTGTGTGTGGGGTCTATTTTTATATGAGCTCAGAAAGGACTTTGGCAAATATTATTTAAATGAAATAAACTCTTTATTTGAAAACTATAAGATCTCTGAAATGTTTGAAAATATGTGTGCATGTCTAGATATGTATGTATATTTGTACATATGTGTGCTTGCATATCATGACTTTGTCAATAAAAGCGAGATGCTGAAGACCGCTGCAGTTCCTTTTCAGATTTTTATCTATTTTTTTTTTTTTTCTTAAGCATACTTGAAAAATCCCTGCAAGACAAGTGAACTACTTCAGCTGTTTTGTGAAATCATTTTTGATTCAAAGTTCTTCTAATTTTTAACATACATATAAAAAAAACTTAAATTTACATGAATGAAGGTACAGAATATTTGTTAGTTATTTGATTAAGTAAAGTGCTTAAGTCAGCTGTTTTTCCAACAAGTTATTCACTTGTGTGAATAAAAATCTTTCTGTATATCTTGTTCAATTTTTATTTCAAAGAGTAATCAAATCAAAAACGAAAGAACTGGCAAAAGTAATGCATAAATCTTAAAAATGTACATTCTGTACTAAAAATTGTTTAAAAAAATAAATTGGACATTTTAGCGCTCGAAAAAACTTTGGCCGAGCTTTTTATTGATCAATTTGTGTTGTGCGGTTATAAAATGCTTGTACACAAATGATTGAGAGCTAGACCTACAATTCTGATGACAACTCTCAACGGCTTATGTTCTCTAAAAGCTTTAGATGGCATTTTTTACTCTTTGAGGCTTGCTCAAATGAGAATCTGCAGAATGATGACGCAGAATCAGAAAAATTATTTCTGTTGAAAAAGATATCGTTATCATATCAGATTTGATTTAAATGCATAAAATGTATAAATTTGATAAGAACCATATCCTGTACGGTCTCTGATGGGCCCCTATGAAGTTCAGACCATGGTTGCTTAAAATTGTCATTGTATAAAGCGTATTTTTCTAATATTTTCTTTAAAATAAAATAAGAAATCACGGGGTTCATTGCCGGACACTTAGTGTGGTGGTAACCACTTGCCAGGCACCCGTAAACTTCAATAAGTTATAACTGTAACTTACTATAAATGCTGAACTTTATAAAAGTTATTGCGTCTCGGAAACATGGTTTTGTAGTGATGTAAGTGATGCTGCTTACAGCATAAAAAATTTTACTCTCTTTAGAAATGATTCGCCCGAGAGAAAAGTTGGTGGGGTAGCAATATATTGCAAGAGTAACTTTAAAGCTAAGCTAACAATCGCATTTGCAAATGCCCGTTTGCAAGGTTTTCGTCGATTAGGATATCTTATTTGGTACACCAACTCCGGCATGGAAGAGTTTTTATTGCAGTATCCATACAAAATATCATGTCTGCGTATTCAAGAATTGTCAAGAACATTTTGTAATTTCTCTGTATGTGATTTATTTAAATTCAAAGTTTTATATATTTCGAATTATCTTACCTTGATTTACCTTACTAGATGTAAGTGACGAGTCGTAGGAAAATAAAAAATAAAATGTAGTATTTATAACGATAATTATAGTCTTAATATTATCTTAATTTTACTCTCATTTTGTCGATTGTACAACAAAAACATCAGAGTGATAGTAAGTCTTTCTTCCTTTTGTTTACATATCAATGTGAGCTATTTTGCTTTACACAAAACTTGAGCACAACTAAAAACTCCAAAATCAGATGATCTGTTGATCGGAGGTGAAAACTTATAATGAGAAAATTATAGAGAATACTTTTGAGACTATAAAACAATATAATATAAAAAAAATGTTTTTTTTTATAATAAAATTTCGAGAAAATCGCAGTCGAACTAGTAATTTTTGCAAAAAATAAATATTTTTTCATTTCGTTTTCATTTCATTGCATTATTTCTTTATTTCATAAAATCTTTTATTGAATTATAATTTTAAAATAGCATGCATTTATGAAATAGTTAAGAACACTCTGTTGTCAGGTTGACAAGAAGCGAGTGTAATTATCATTCTATATATATTTAAAGTAGAATATCGGCGGGGAAAGCAAATTAAATTTAGAACAAGTAAAACTAAAAAATTAAATTACGGAAAGAAAATTTAATTCAATTCAAGTAGTAATAAAATATAATTAAGAAAGAGAAATTAATGCAATATTCACAATATTCAACCTAGACTAAGGGAGTAAATATATTTTCTAAAGCAGAGTAATCAAATAAGAAATGCCAATGCTTAACATTTTTAAGATATACTGTTTTTGCTATTTCGCATCTAAGATTTTCTGGTAACATGTTATACAAACGAGGTGCTGTAACAAGGTAGAAGCGTGAGAAGTGCGTTTCACAAATAATAGGAATAGTTGCAATAGTTGCATTGTTCACTCTTAGATTGTAGTTTTCATTATATCTTACAGAATAGAATCCGGATTTGTCAGAAAAGATTTGGAGAACTTTGTAGCAATACAAATGCCTTAATGGGAGAATCTTCAGAGATTTGAACAGATCAAAACTTGAAGTTCTACCATTGACTTTGCATATAATTCTAATTGCATGCTTTTGCTTAATTATTAAAGGTTCTATTTTGTTAGAATATGTCCCACCCCAGCAAGATAAACCGTACTGTAATAGACTGATTTCAGTAGAGACTTAGATGGTAAATTTGTCTCACTACTTTATTTGAATATTGCTTTAGATGAAGTGTATGATAGTTCCACCTTAGCTTATAATCCATTATGATGTCTAGGTATTTAATACAACGCTCTCAATCATAAAGTAATTCTCGCAACAATTCACATTATTATTAAAAGTAACATCAGTACCAATTAAACTGTACCTCACGCAACTAGGCGAATGATAAAACAGAGGCAAGTTATCACATACTGGACCTATTATATTAAAAACCATGAACTTTGTTTTATTACTAATTAAAAGTTTATGTTTACCGAACCTTACTTACTTACCTATCTAGGTGGCCTTAACAACCCGTGTCCGGGTTTCGACCGACCTCATCAGCTCTCGCCAGGCGCCTCTGCTTTGCGCGCGCCTTCTCCAATCGGATACACCAAGTGTGGTTAGTGCTTCCTCAGCCATTAGTCCATCCTTCGGAGGCATGGTCTCCCTCGTCGTCGTTGACCAACGACCCTCGCCTCGAGCATCTTTTTCACTGGAGCTTCGTCGTCCATACGATGGACATGACCCAGCCAGCGTAGTCGCTGCACAGTTATACGCCGAACTACGTCAATGTCTTCGTAGAGCTTATACAGCTCGTGGTTCATTCGGATGCGATAGTCATCGCCAACTCAAACAGGACCGAATATTTTGCGAAGAACTTTTCTCTCGAACACCCCCAGAGCGGCTGCGTCAGTTTGCGAAACTACCCAGCCTCAGCGCCATACAGCATCACAGGTAGAACGAGCATCTTTTAGAGTGTTTGTTTAGTCGATCGAGAGAGGGCTCTAGAACTTAGTTGGTTACTGAGCCCGTAGTAGCACCTATTAGCAATTATTGTTCTTCGCTTTATCTCCAGGCTTATTTCGTTTTTGGTAATAATGGCGGTGCCAAGGTAAACGAACTCCTTGACTACTTCAAAGTTATAGCTGCCGGATGAAACGTGGGAGTCTAGATGCCGCGCTCCCTTGTTTGTAGACAGCATATGCTTTGTTGTACCCTCATTTATCGTCAAACAGACCTTGACTGATTCCTTTTCAAAAGCGGTGAAAGAAGCGGTAACATCTCTCTTGGTTCTGCCAAAAATATCAATATCATCAGCGTACGCAAGGAGCTGGACACCTTTATAGAAAATGGTGCCATTACGATGCACACCGGCCTTTCGTACGATCCCCTCCATGATGATGTTGAAGAGATCGCAAGACAGTGGCTCGCCTTGCCTGAAACCTCTTTCGATATTGAAGGTTTCGGAGAGGTCATTTCCTACCTTGACGGAGCTGCGTGTGTTGCTCAACGTCATTCTGCAAAGCCTAATCAACTTTGCAGGTATACCGAACTCCGACATTGTTGCGTATAGGTATAAGCGTATAGATAATCCCTCCTTGGGCTATCGAATGCAGCTTTAAAATCGACAAAGAGATGGTGTGTGCCAGTTTGATTTTCGTGGGCTTCTCCAGGATTTGTCGTAGCGTGAAAATCTGGTCTATGGTGGACTTACTAGGTCGAAAGCCATACTGATGAGGTCCAATCAGTGTGTTTGGAATCGGCTTTAATCTTTCACACAGTACGCTTGAGAGAACCTTATATGCGATGGAAATAGGACTGATACCTCTATAACTGGCGCAGATTGTTGGGTCTCCTTTCTTAAGTATAGGGCACAGTACGTTTAGGTTAGCATCATCGGGCATGCTTTCTACTAGCCATATTTTGCTGATGAGCTAATGCATGCGCCTTATCAATTAATCGCCGCCGGTTTTAAACAATTCAGCTGACAGGCCGTCAGCACCCGCTGCTTTATTGGTTTTGAGTCGTTGGATAGCATCTCGAACCTCTTCATGGCTAGGTGGTGATACTTCTACTCCGTCATCGTTGATTGGTGGCTCTGAACTGCGCTTTTCATGGGCGGCATTGGTGAAATCGTCGCCAGTAAGTAAATTGGAGAAGTGCTGTCTCCACATTCGAAGCACACACTGTGTATCCGTATTCAGATCCTTCTTGCCCTGGTATACCTCTAGTTCCTCACGCTCACTCTTTTCCTGCTCTCTTTTCTTGCGTCTGAAAAGGCGCCTCTCTTCCTTCCTCTTTTTGAGGTAGTTTCTCGCACGGCTCGCGTTGCAGCTGACTGCAGCGCTTTTTTATATACGGCGTTTTTTACTGCTGTCGCGATGCGACTCTCCTGATGATACCATTGGTTCCGAGGTTGCGGGCGCCGGAAACCAATAACTTCTTCAGCGACAGCGCGCATGGAGTGGGATATATGCGCCCAAAGTCCGCCGGCGTCGTCGGGTCCAGAGGTTGGTTGTTTGAGCTTAACCGAGAGTTGAGCGGAGTAGGCCTCGGCAGTTCGTTGTAATTGCAGCTTAGCGACATCTAGCTTTCGTTGCACTGTACGCACATCTAAAACACTAGAGGCATGCCTTCCGTCGATTACATGATCAATTTGGTTTCGCGTTTTTTGATCCGGGGACAGCCAGGTGGCGTTGTGGATGTCGAGGTGCTTAAGTCTGGTGCTACTAACTACCATGTTTCGTGCAGCGGCGAAGTCGATCAGTCTTAGATCGTTGTTCGTGGAGGTCTCATGAAGACTGAACTGACCTACAGTGGGGCCAAAGATGCCTTCCCTTCCGACTTTCGCATTAAAATCGCCGAGGACTATTTTCACGTCATGGACCGGAAGATGGTCGTATATGTCCTCATGACTAGAGTTGAAAGCGTCCTTGACGGCTTCGTTCTTTTCCACCGTCGGGGCGTGCACGCAAATAAGGCTAATGTAGAAAAATTTTGCCTTGATGCGGATCGTGGCCAATCTTTCGCTCACTGGTGTGAACCGGGAAACAAGGTGGCGTAGTTTCCGGCTAACGACGAATCCACATCTGAATTCGCGCTTCTCCTCATGATAGCTGTAGTAGATATCGCAGTGTGCTTGTTTAGAGCAGCCTTGCCCTTTCCATCGCATTTCCGGGATGGCGGTGATGTCAGATTTTATTGTTTTGAGGGCTTCCGCCAGTTGGATAATGAGACCTTCCCTATAAAGGGTCCGGATATTCCAGGTGCATATCCGTAAATCATTGTCCGTTTTTCGTTTGCGGTACCTGACTTTTGGTGGTTGTTATTTCGTACCTACTTGAAGGATGGGTTTTTTTTGTGTTTTTGAATTTCTTTATATTTCTTTATATTTATATCTCATATAGTGGAATTTTTATTTTATATGGTCAGTTATTTGGCATCTTTTGCAGCGTGAAGTCGTGGTTTTTTTGTGCAAAATATTGAAAAATTTAATATTGAATGAAGAAATGAATGAATTGAAAATGGCAGTGTTTACTTACAATGACGGTGCTTATAGTTATTTGCAAATGTTTCAACTACTTGGTATCACCATAGGAGCTACAGCATTGAATTTTTTCAAAGGAAATGATGCAAACAGAGAATGACAACAAACTGTTCGAAAAAACCAACCTACAGCTGCGTATGCAAACAGTATCACTATCTTCCTACGTTTGGCTCTTTGCTACAAACAGAAATGCGTACCAAAGAGAGCAGAAAATAAAAAGGGAAAGAAAACTATTGCGTTGGTGTTATACGAACACAACATGTATATCGTTTTTTTGATTTTGTTGTCACCATCGCAAACACAACAAGAAACAAATGTTGCCTTCGTTTTACTACGGAAATTCTAAAAGAATTATAAGTTTTGAGCAGTTTTTTTTTAACGAATGTAAACAATTAAAACTCTTAAGATAATTTTAAGTTAAAATTTATTGATAACAAAAATTTTTTCATTAGAAGTCAATAATTAAGAACATAAAATAAGCAAAACTATAGAATTCATTGTTTAGGGTTAAATAACACGTAACTGTAATTATTTCAAGTTATTCATAATTAAAATCGCCATCTTCTCTTACTAACAGAATGTATTCTAAATTGGATGAAGAAAGCCTACTTCATTGATCCAAAAATATATATTTATACGATGAGAATAATCGCTGTCTGTAATTCAGTTTACTTAGTTTTTTAAAATTCCAACAAAAAATATTTTTCGTCTTTTGTCCGCAGCCGCGACACTGTGTGCCGTCAGCAACATTCAAGAGATCGCTAAAGATAGTTTTCTTTCGTTGTTTTTGTGTCCGCGATTCAAAAGCATAACAGTGAGAGGAAGTGTTTTCTACTTCAAAAACAAAACATTGCATTTTGCTTTTCTCTCCATCCCTGCTTGCTTCGGTTTGTGTTACTGTTTGGATCGGAGAGCGAAAACAAAAACGAAGAAAAATACTTGTTGTGGTCTTAAGAAGAAACAAAAAGAACACAAAAATACTTTTCTTTAGAGTCTGTTTGCGATCCCTGGATGCAAATCGTTTGAAATGCGCCAGAGTGAAGGCATATGAAGCTTCAAAAGAAGCCCGAGTTGCTAAACGATTGCACAAAACTATAAGAAACAGCCAGGCCCGCAGAGAGCCAATTCGGGCCCGGGGGGTTACAACATACGGGCCCCCTCAAAATCTTTTCAACACAAAAAAAAAATGCAATTATAAATGTATTAAACAATGCAAGCTATTACAAGATACACGCGAAAATTATTGTTTAGTTCTTAGTTAATATTTATAGTGCGTTGTGATATTTAAGTCACACACCATGACAAATTAAGTACATTTTATTGTTTGTTATCTGTATTAATTGTCAATACCTAACGACAACTTTTTTGTGTAAAATTCAACATAAATAGAACCTACTGATGATTTGCATTAACCCAATCTTTTCATTCTTTTGTATTTTAATTCTTTTTATTCATATAAATTTATTTTAATTGCTTTGGCAGAGGCAAAACAATTAATAATTACATCAAAATTTAATTTTTTTGCTAACTCCGATTCTACGCATAAAATTGCGAGCCCGGATACACGTTGTTGTGTAGAACATGATCTGTTGAAGTTTTTGATTCACGATAGAACACTGAAGGAGCGTTTGGTACTAGCGACGCTGACAGGTTAAGTGCAAAATATTCTCAAGGCAATACAAACGTTTGGAAAGAGAGTGTGAAGATTTTTTGCGTAAATAGCATTCAAGAAATCAAATGGAGAACAATTTGTATCAAAATTTGATTTGTATATAGTTTTAAGGTCAACAATTTCACTCTTCAATTCTTTGGAAACCTCAGTTTCGTACTTCTTTAAACATTTGTCTGCAGATTTCTTGAGAGTATCTTCATCCAGTGTACTAAATTCCCAGAGAAAAGAAAAGCTCATACAAATTTCTTGGTGCTTCAAATCTGTTTGTTATTCCTGCGATTACAGAATCAACGGTTACAAGAAAGTATACGATTAAAAAAGTATCAAAGTAATTCCTAAAAAGTTCCCTCGCCACAAGCATAAGAAAGTTTCATTATAATTTTTGATATCGTACATACAAAACAAAGAAGAAATATGAACTTTTCTCCCCCTACAACAAATTAGCTTTTTGTTACTTTTATTACCCGCCTCTCCGGGCCCGCTTAAAACTCCGGGCCCGGGGGGAAACACCCCGTCTGACCCCCCCTCTCGGCGGGCCTGGAAACTGCACAACACAAGATAACGAAGGCATATAGTACGAAGCAGGCATGGCAGATTGAAGGTAACCGTTTTTTTCTTTGTTAACAAACTTTGAACACGTTTATCTCGAAACAATGTTTTTCGTACTGGTTGCGGCACTAGCGGGTTCATTTTTTGACGAAATTTTTTTTTTTTTTTTTGTATTTTTTTAAACTTGATTCGCTATCATATGACACGAGCTTTTTTTAAAATTTTTTATCGATTTTTTATGAATTTTTAAAGTCAATATTTTTTTTCGATAAAACACACTTTCATATTTGGAACATCACCAAAAATTGAAAAAAGATTTTAAAAAAAGCTCGTGTCATACGATAACCAATTTTGTTAAGATTTAAAAAAGTAATTTTTTTCCAGATCGGACAATTTTTGCAACTCCCAGCGTTGCAACCACGAGGCCCCGTTTTTTCTCTTCCGCCAGTTTGGAGCTCTATAAAACCATGTTGGAGTGAAAAATATATTTTTTGAATTATGTTTCTTGTAATTTGTTCAATTCTCTACAATAATAAAAAATTGTAGAAAAATGTTTGTTTTTGACTGAGTTATGAATTTTTAAAAAAGGTCTGTTTTTTTTCTCTGCCGCGAATGTCATGTCCCCCCTTAAAGGTCCTATTACAAATAAATATATAAAATTGCAACTTGCTTAGAAATAAGCCAAAGGCGACATGCGCGTCATGTGCAGAATAAAATGCAAATTAGTCCTCAGAGAGTCAAAAGCAATTTTGTTATAAGCAATATTTGTAACTTCTTTTGCTCTAGGTACTGTATTATCCAATCAGATACTAGCGAGACTGTGATCACTAAATTTAAAATCAAGTGCCGCTGTTATTTTATTAAGTAAAACCTATGTGGTTATTTCTATTAAGCCTAGTAAATATAGGGTCTAAGCCGGTGCAGTATCAAACCCAAACGATGCCAAAGCTGATAGAAAATTATCTACATCTTGGGACTCAGATAAAATATTAATATTGAAATCACCCAAAAGTATTGTGTTTTTACATTTTTAATTTTTTAAATATGTTGAAAATTTTTTGAGTTTGACCATCTCTTACATCTTTAACGTACAAGAAAACCAAACTGGTCTTAAATCTTATGTAGCTATAATAATTTATAGCTAAAAATAACTTTGTTTTTAAAAATTTTTCAAATGCAAATTTTATTGTCTGCCGGCTGGAGCTAGGTTTTGATTTTAGACCAATACTTTCTTGGGGAAGTTTTCTTAGAATTCTTCGTAAATTTCGTTTTTACTATACGCCTTTTGACAAAAACAAATGACCCACCCTAAACAATATACTTCATAAGAGAAGATACGAGGGGTGCATTTTATATTTCGAGACTTCGCAACCCTGGTGTTGCAATCTGTCAACTGAAAGCTCTATCGCAAAGTTTGACATTTGTTGGCTTATACGTACTCAGAACGTTTTGACATACGAGCGCTATTTGTGTTGTTTATAGTAACTTAAAAGATTCATCTCGGTCTAAAAATGGAATTGAATCGTGAACATTTTCGTGCGATTATTTTTTACAACTTTCGACGTGAATTAACACAGCAATAGTGCATGGATGAACTTAATTCAATTTTTGGCGATGAAGCTCCATCAAGGACCAGTGTTTATCGATGGTATGGTGAATTCAATCGTGGTCGTAGCTCACTCCAAGACGAATTTCGTGAAGGTCGTCCGAAATCTGCTGTTGTTCCGAAAACCATTGATGCTGTGCGCGAACTGATATTGCAAGATCGTCATGTTACTTATCGTGAGATTGAGGCAACCTTAGGCATAAGTGGGACCAGCATACATTGCATAAACATTTGACTGTCAAAAAAATTTGTTCGCGTTGGATCCCACACAATTTGTCAATCGCTCAAAAAAAGGCTCGTGTCGATTGGTCGAAGGAAATGCTCAAAAAATACGATCGCGGTGCTTCGAAACACGTCTATGACATCGTGACAGGTGGTGA